>OY998239.1:83788489-84236429 GCA_963922005.1 Cornus suecica
CAAAATTCTTGTCTTAGATGGAATAAATATATTATTTTGCACAATTATGATTATTCAATATGGGCTGGAACTCGGATGCTTAATCATGATTTTCTACACAATTGTGGGAATGAAACTTGAAACCCTGGGTTAACACAGGTCGTGCCTTTGCGATTTAATATAGACATGCTTTATTTTATTTTCATGCATTAGGGGTAAATTAGAGTAATCTAATTGACATGTACTAGTTAGGTCAGTCATGAGACGGGTTGTCGCGATCCGGTTGATGGTACTCCTTTTTGGGGTCATATTTAGCTATCTGCGATACGACCTGATTCACAGTTATGGATCGTCCTCTTACTGTTGAAACAGTAATGAACTATATTATGCGGTTAGTGGTGGAGTGATGAAAACCCTAGTTTTCTCTCTCATCTGAATCAGAACCAATTTACTTGATTTTTAGATAATTATTAGTTAAAATAGATAATTTGGTCTTTGACCACCAAAAACAAACAATTTTCAGAAATATAATTTAGTGTTTTTGAATTGCTAAAGTGAACAATCTCAGTCTCTGTGGGATCGATATCCCTTACTCAAGCCGTTTTGCTATTCTACAATTGATACGTGCGCTTGCGTAGGGTAAAACCTAGATTCGTTAATGTGTTATTTTTAACCACATATTTTTGCACACCTGATAGACGCATCAAGTTAGAGAGTTTGGTGGGACGTTCATTCATTCAGATTTGTTACTGTTGAGAGCCATATTCAAACCTAGAGATCCGAAGAAGAAGACCATGGAGGGCGATTCTACATCAACAATGCAGTCACCTTCTACCATGACCAACTAACTCGGTATCTAGGGTTTTCTAGTAAAATCCTAGCCAACTAATGTAGTTCTTTTATTGTTTTTAACTGTAAACGAGGGGAAACTGTGACCATACTATGATGATTGTAGTAGTTAAGAGATCGTATTGATTTGCAATATAAAATTATATGTTTGTTCTAAATTCTTGTCTTAGATGGAATGAATATATTATTTTGCACAATTATGATTATTCAATATGGGCTGGAACTCGGATGCTTAATCATAGTTTTCTACACAATGGTGGTAATGAAACTTGAAACCCTAGGTTGACACAGGTTGTGCCTTGACGATTTAATATAGATATGCTTTAGTTTATTTTCATGCATTATGAGTAAATTAAGGTAATATAATTGGCATGTACTAGTTAGGTCAGTCATGAAACGGGTTGTCACGATCCGGTTGATGGTACTCCTTTTTGGGGTCATATTTAGTTATCTGCGATACGACCCGATTCACAGTTATGGATCGCCCTCTTACAGTTGAAACAATAATGAACTATATTATGCGGTTAGTGGTGGAGTGATGAAAACCCTAGTTTTCTCTCTCATCTGAATCACAACCAATTTACTTTATTTTTTAGTTAATTTAGTTAAGATTATATAATTTGGTCTTTCGACCACCCAAACAAACAAGCTTTCAGAAAATATAATTCGGTGTTTCTAAATTATTAAAGTGAACAATCTCAGTCTCTGTAAGATCAATATCCCTTACTCAAGCCGCTTTGTTATTCTATAATTAACTATCAATTTGCTATTCTACAATTGATACGTGCGCTTGCGTATAGTAAAACCTAGAGTCGTTAATGTGTTATTTTTAACCACATATTTTTGCACACCTAACGCCACATCAACCCCTAACCTCCCATTTAAGGAGGAAAGGTGATACCATCAGGTTACAAAACCTTTGGTACTTAGTGAAATGTTTACTACCCTATATCTTGTACTAAATGTTACATGTAAAAATATGAACATAAAAAAAATGTTGCTTATGTTGTAGTGAATTTTTTAATTGATTTTAGCTACTTTTTTTTTTGCTTATAACTCCTCTAGGTAGGGCCTTTTGGACCCACCCTAGCCTACAAACTGAGGGTGTAGCGCTCCATCCCATAAGATGCATAGCTACTACAAAATTCGAGCTGAAAAATACAATAGTCAGTAATAAAATTGAGCTGAACAATTTTTGAAAACAAAATAAAAATAATCTCTTATATAACTTGAACTAACATCCTAGCAATTTTCTCTTTTAATATTGATACTTAAATAATTTACGAGAATTAGTTGAAATTAATCAATTATTATTAAATTTAAATGAACAATAATGCGTCATGTTAAGTAAATAACACAACTATTGAGAATTAAGCAAAGTAACTAACCTAAAGTAATCATGTACATATACAATATATGTAATGTCACGCAAAACTATTAATTAAATAAGTAGTAATTACTCTAATAAAATTGTGAGAATGCAATGTCACAAAATTTTAATTTTAAAGTTGAATACGTAATTTAAGATATATAATTACCTCATATAACAACACAACTATACAATAATTTCATAATGACTCTTTTAATTAATTAATATTTTTTAATTAGGACATCAAAAAAAAATTTCTACTATTATTTTCATATTGTTGGGTCACAAAATATATTGGGCCTTTTGCATTTTTATTTTATTTTATTTTTAAAGGGAGGGCCAATTTCACCTAATTGAAAATTTTGGGGGATGGTCTCACCTTACCAACTCATCCAAGCCCCCAGGAGCATGTTAGCTACTTTTTATATTTTCCTTTTGTAATAGTGTCCTAGAGGATTATTTCACGGTATTTATAATTAGCTATTGTAAATTTCAATGATCCTATATCTACCATATTCACTTAAAAACATTTGGCATAAACAAATATTTTACCAATACATTACAAAAGTAATGGGAAAAGATATAATTGTAATTTGTTTTCTATGTTCTTTTGTTTCATTTCTATCTTAATCTAAATTGTAATGAAAAACTTGAAACAAAGATAAAGGAGGGAAGAATTTTGTCACTTGAAGTGAACTGAGTTCATTTTATTTTACACGGGGTTGTGATGTTGAAAGAACTTTAATAAGAACACCACCATATGCGGTGTCTTTGTTAGTTTGTTTCAACACGTTATATAAAATAATATTTTTGTTTTTATTTTACAATTTCGTAATGAATTTTAATTGACCAAACAATACTATATTTTTTTTTAGATTTTTAAAAATACCATTAGATTGCTTTCTGTTAGGGTCCCAAAACATATGTACAAAAGTTTGAACCTTTAAATGGACCAATAATTTAAGCAATAAAATCATCAAAAGTTGCACATGTTGACCATTTGCTCTAACATAGATGAAAGCCATGTGTTAATATTTTAGCCTTGGATGAGAGCTGGAGAGAAGAAACTCAGGAGAGGATCCATATCCATATCATAAAACCTTAAAATGATTTTAAAATTGTTCAAAAAATTTAATGTGATTTCAAAACCCCCCATATGCAGGGTCAATCTTGGGGTCAGGCAGCGCAGACGGCCACCTAGGGCCCCAAACCCAATAGGGACCCAAAAAATTCTTTTTTTGCTTTTAAATAGTATAGATCCAAAATAAAAATTTATAATTAAAAGTTCAAATTAAATGAACCCAACAGGTCAACCCAATCTTTTAGTAATATAAACCCAAAAGAGTAATATATGCCCAAAAACCACAATATGTCCAAATTATATATTTATTTTGGGGCCCCTATTGGACCCAAAAGAGTAATATATGCATATCGTGGTATACATGAATTGGAAATCGCCAGCTTCCAAGCTCTCAGTCTCGACCCAATTCCCCATTTTATCTCTCAATTTTCCAAAAAACATCTTCCTCCACTGCTCCCTCTTCCAATTTTACCACACCCACCTAACCGTAAAACACAATCACAGATTCACAAGAATCATCTTTCAAGACGAGTACTCTATACTTTGTCTACCATTTTTCTTGGTCTTGTATTGAATATACAAGTTTAATCAAGTCTCAAATTATCAAGGTTACGAGTGTAACCTAATTTTTGAACAATTAGTAGATTATTTTGGGGTTTAATTTGGTTTTATAATTAGAAATTTCAGTTGTGTAATATTTTCTTCTTATACCAGTTTTTATAATTCTACAGGTCAAACTTTATAGGTTTTGCTCAATTAGTCTTTCAATTTTTATGTGAGAATTATATTTTAGATGTTACTTGCTAGCATTAATACATTTATCTGTTTGCTAAGTTGCTAGAATTTATTTGAATATGAAGTATTGTACTTATGAAAATGGTCCAGGATTTGGAATTACAATGCCCAATCAAATTCGAGGAAGTTTCCCCCTATAATATAGAATTTTTAAATAGATTTACAATACTATATTTTTTTTAAGATTTTTAAAAATACCATTAGGTTACTTTCTGTTAGGGGCCCCAAAAAATTTTTAGGCTTTAATCTCACTTAGGGCCCCAAAATATTTTTGCATTCTCAGGGCCGGCCCAGCCATATGATTTTCAATTTGATCAAATATCTCTTGTCACTTATAAGATTACAAAATTACTGTTAAAATCTGTGAAATGATCAAATTGTCCTTACCTAAAAAATTTAGAAAAACAAAATGTCCTTGTCTCCTGCATCTACCATCATTCTATATCCTAAAAACAAACCCTAAATTTCACTTTCATTTTTCCAAATCCACACCATGAAAACCATTTAAATTTAAGTTTCTCTCACCCATTTACTCCAAAATTCTAATCCCTTCCATTTCGAACAACCCCAATTTCAATTTCAATTCTATTTTCAACCCATCAACTAATTCACTCACTTTCTCTCTCTAATCTCTCTCTATATATCACTATATATAATTATATATACATTTATTTATATATATATATACATATTTTGAAGTGTTGACCACACAATATTCATTTTAAGCAAATGATAATTTGGTCATTTCACATATTTTAAGGGTAATTTTATACTCTTATATCTGACAACGGGGTATTTGATTAAATTGTAAATCATAAGGGTTCGTTTGGTTAGCATGAAAGAGAAAATTTTGGGGAAAGTAGGATTCTCGCAAATGATTATTTTTTCCAAAACTTTTTCACTATTAAAATAGAAGAAAATTTTAGTTTCCCGTAAAACTTGTATCTTCAAAAAAATTTAACCAATTTTACTCTCGGTCTGAATTCACTATTATATACTTTAACAACAACTCTACATTTATTCTATGTACATGTATATAATAAACACATATATATGGATATTAACAAGTGATCAATGAGACGTTATAGATTTATTTAAATATGGACTTCTATTAACTTTAGAATTATCTAGCAAATTAACTAATTTCTATGTATTTTATTTAGTCAAGACTCTTGTATATATTATATCCATGACAAAAGTAATATATTAATTTGTTATGCTCATTGTTTTTGTCAATTTTTTTATTTATTTTTGTCTATTAAACACTATTTCATGATTGAATTTAAAAGAAGAAAAAGAACAAGTTTCAAAAAGTGTTACCATTAATTGAATATTTTTGGTAATCATAATCACTTTCTTTTCCGTTTCTTGGTATTCAAACTCACAAAATAATATTTTCTTGTTACTTTCTTGAATTTTTTTCTACCCAACCAAATACATAATAGAAAATACATTTTCATTTCATTTCTTTTCACTTTCACTTTTCATCTTAATTCCGCCTATCCAAACGGACCCTAAGGCAATTTTTGAAACCAAATGAGATTTTTTGATCAATTTTGAAACTATAGGAAAGTTTTATGCTAATTACCCAAAATTGAATAATACATAACATCTCAAACAACACGACAAATTATCACGTCATTGAACCGTGATCCTCACATGCTCGAAACTGTTCTAAAATTATTCCCACACAAAAATAAGAATCCACACCCATCAACTTGCTAAAGTTATAGAAGCAATTTAGAATTAGGTATTAAGATTATATGACCCACTTTTATGTGACTCCAATAGTCACGCGTACCTAAAACTTCTTATTGATAATCATTTCATTGTGTTATGGATATTATATATTTTAATGTTGCGTTTAATATGGGAGGTTGGAATGGAATAAGAATTAAAAGAAATAATTTATCATTTTTAAATAAAAAACAAAAGATTGACAAATGTGCGCTTAGTTCCGTCCATACATCTTGAGGATAGATTTATCATATAATCTAGAATTATTTGACATAATTTAAAATTTTGGACCCGTTTACGAACTGTTTTTGTTTCCAATAAATGATAATATATTATTTATTTATCATTTATTTATTTACTCATTCATTTTATTTATTTTATTTTATTTATTTTTATTTTTATTTTATTTATTTTATTTTTATTTATTATCTATTCATTTTATTTTATTTATTTATTACGTTTAATTATTTTGTTTATTATGTATTCAATTTATTTATTTACATAATATATTTATTCATTTTTATTTGTTTATTTCTTATGTATTCATTTTATTAATAAATTTATTTAATTTATTATTTAATTAATTTAGTATTTATTATTGATTATTTTAATCATTTATTATTCATTATTAATTTAATATTTAATACTTTTTATAACTGGTGATAGGGTTAGTGAGAGGGAACAAAAAGAGAAAACACCTTTGTTTTTTATTCCTCATTCTTTGTAATGAGAGGAAACATTTTCTCTAGCTTAGAAATATTTGAAAGGCATATTTCTAAGCTACTGTTTTTGCCTTTCATATGGAGAGTCTTCGGATCATTTGTTCTTCTCTTGCAATTTCATATCTCCAATTTGGTGTCAGATAGAGAGCATTTGTGAGTTTCACACCATTTCATCATCGTGGAATAATTTCACCATGTGGGCAGCTCATCATTGGAAATCTAAATCATCAAGCAATTCTATATGCAAGTTGGCATTCTCAGCAACGATATATCACATATGGGAGGAAAGGAATTCTAGAATTTTCAAGGGTCTTTGCAAATCACAGCACTCCACCCTTGTAAAGATCAGAAACTCAATTCATGACAAGCTTCATACTCTTTCTTTCAAGGGTGAGTTGGCTGCCCAGCGTGTCCGACTTGCTTGGGAGATGCCGTCGCCCTTTGTTCGCCCTCTTTCTCATCCATCGGATAGTATTATGCAGCCTCCATAATTGAGGCTCTGGTCATCTATTTGCTCTGAGTTTGGGTTTTACAATGTTTTCTGTGTAACGGATGGTCTTATTGGGATTAGGATGTTTTCTATGTTTGGTTGCTAATCCTTCTAGGTTTGGGTGGATTAGTTTCCTTGTATTACTGTTCCCACCATTATAAGGGTGGGACAAATTGTGTACATTTTCTTATATATAAATTGCTTAATTTTTTGAAAAAAGAAACTATCTATTTTTTTTTTTTTAACTATTTGCCTACATATTTTCTGATTCCTATACATTAATGGCAATTGGTATCCATTACTAATAAAGGAAAATGCAGTTAATGTTGTGAAATGAATTTATTTTAAAAGTCAAACCACACCCTCTTCCAATTTAAATAACCCATTACGCGATTACTTGTATGTGTGATAATTTTTAAGCTACTTGTAGGTGTGATGGACACCTCTAACATTATTTTCTATCAGATATGAGAATTGATAAAACTATTGACCAAATATTTAACATTTGATTAGTTAATTGAATCTGACTCTAATATTAATAACGTGAGTCCAATTCATATCTATACTCCACTAATCAAATGGGACACCTCATGCAACTAACTATCTATTTTTTTTTAATTATTTCACTACATATTTTCTGATTCCTATACATTAATGGCAATTGACTTCCTTTACTAATAAAGGAAAATGGAGCTAATGTTGTGAAATTAATTTATTTTAAAAGTCAAACAATATTCTCTTCCAATTTAAATCACCCATTAAGGACATGTTTGGTAATATGGGTTGGTACCATTTTTTTGATTTTTGTGTGAAAAGATGGTACCAACTCATGTTTGGTAAAATGGTTTTGGGTCAACAGTATTGACACCATTGACACCAAATGGCCAAAATTTGGAATCATGTGAATTGATGGTTTTTGGTGGTGTGGTACTGTAGCAACCCAAACCAAAATCAAATAGTTGCATCATCTCACCCCAAACCAAAACCAAATAGTTGCACCATATTAATATATTAATATCAATATATTAATATTAAAATATATTTTTGGAAATTTAATATATTTTAATATTATAGTTTTATTATCTTTCCTGAAAATTAATATATTAATATTAATATATTTTAATATATTAATATTAAAATATATTTTTGGAATGGTATTAGAGCCATAAGGTTTCGTTGATTATCTAGTAAATTGCTCAGATCTGTTAATCTATAGCCTTTTATCTGTTGTTTTCTATTATTCTTCATCTTCTCTTTCTCTGTTTGTTAGTGCCACCTCCCCATAAACCGTAAAACCAAACATTAAGTCCCTTGGTGAGCTTTTAGGCGTTTTTAGGGTATGAACGATGATGTCGTTGGGATAAGGTATGTGTTATGAAATGCAACAAACATTGAAAATAGGATAAAACACAATTATAATGTTCAGATAATAAGAAAATTGATTCAACATGAGTCGTTTATTTAGATCTTCCTCCTCTCGACCTAGTCAAACAAACTTACCTTCCATTCCAGATAATAATGACATAATCAATGAAGAAGAACACACATACACTGATCTTGAAAGTCACAATGATTGGAATATCCCAAGGGTACCCACAAATCAAATTTACAAAACCAGTTTCATTAAGTCAACCTTTTTTACAGAATACACAGTCAAAACTGTTGAATAAGTATATGCTATAAATAAAGAACACGAAAAATGCCAATTATTTTCTCCAAAAATTATAAAACAACATCGCGAAAGAGGATACAATTTTATCCATATTGGTCTTGTACAAGTTGCAGTTGATCCATTAACTATCTTAGGACAAAATGCATCGATTCTTCTCTGTCTAAGAGATGCTAGGTTCCACGATTATAATCAAAGCTTAATTAGTGTCATTGAAACCAGCCTATGTAATGGTCCGGTCTACTTTGATTGTTTTCCTAATTTTAAGTTAAGCCTAAGTGACCCTCACATACTAAAAGCTTTAACATTAAACATCAAAACTTCAGGATATGCCATGTTTGCAGGTGCCCAGCCTCTAAGCTTAATTTATAGAATTTACTACAAGACTATGAAAACCAATTTAAATATTCATGCTCTAGTCAAAAGTCCTAAAGATCAAACTTTATTAATTCAAAGCAGTACTTTTAATGCAAATATTCGAATACCAAAAATAATTACCTGGAAAGATGTTTCCCTCCCAAATGAATGGTTACTTGAAAATGAAAATCACCCAACCAAAATCGAAAATGATGTCCAAAATCTTGAACATGTGCAACAATTCCTAGATGGAACTGTTAAGTTAACATTTGATAGATCTAGACACAGTTGCTCTTCCGTTAATTCAAACTCTAAAATGTTCACCCCCTTACCAATTAGAGAAAATACTACTAACCATGATACAAAATTTATAGAATCTTTAGTCCACCGATCCAGACGTGATCATAGATTAAAAGGAATTCAAAAGGATGACCAAGTATCTACTCCATGTTATGTCCCAAACATAGAGACTACAGATTCAATCTCTAACCACTCTCCTACACAAACTGACTTTGAGATCGACACTGTTAATCCACAACTATGTGTTTTAAGTAAGTCATTTTCCTATGACCTTCTAAAGTTAGAAGTTGAAGCCAAGTCCAAAGAAAATAAAGCAAGACGACAAATATATAAAACAAGTTACATGCATGAGGAGAGAACAAAAATTACAAAAAATGGCAAAAATTCATAATAACAAACCAGTTAGAAATTAGTTTCTTTGATTATCTTGAAAATTACTACAAAAAAATTAATGTTCTTACAAAACATAAATAGACAAAACATGATAAAACAATTGTTTCTTCTAGTCACCCTCCTTTAGAAAATCTAATTGTTAACCACCTGGGAACCAAAATCCCAGCCTCCCCTTTTAAGGTTGTCACCTCCGCAATCGATCCTAATACTAAAAAAATTATTGAACAAAATAATTTCACCAATCAATATTTAAGTACGCTAGGTTCTTAATTGGACAAAATAGAATCCAAACTTGACGCTTCCACCCCTGTGACTAAAACTATTGATTCCCCTCTAATCAAGTTTCCTACAAAATGTCAAGGACTACCTAACAAACCAAGCACAAGTGACTCATCTGCACAAATTGATAAATTGTTAAAAGCCTTAGAATCACAACTAATCAAGGACGAAAAATCCCTCACAGTTCTCAATTTTGATTCTCATAACGATACTGATAACTCTGAAATCTCATCTGAAGAAGACACAGATAAGGATATACGCAAGTTAGAAAATGCCTTTGAGATCAATAGGATCACACATCGACCAATTAACCTACCAGTATTACAAAAAATTGGTATACCCAACCTACTCCTATCGATATTCAATATGAAGAAAGAATCTTCCAAAACCAATTTTCTGTGTCATCTAAAAACTTTTATGAATGGAATATTGATGGACTCTCTGAACAAGAAATTTTAAACAAATTAAACCACCTTTCTATGACAGACAATAGTTACCTTACACATCACAATATGCCTCAACCTGATATTGTAGAATTATTAGCCTCTGGATTTTCAGGCATGTTAAGAAATTGGTGGGATAAACATCTTACCCAAGAAGCAAGAGATAATATAACACATGCAGTCCAAAAAACAGAAGATGGAACCCCTATTTTTAATGAAGAAATTGGCCTCGAACTCCCTGATGGAGTCAATACATTAATTTACACAATTATAGATCATTTCATTGGCAGACCAAGTGACATTACTTCTAGAATTCATGATCAACTTAGTAACCTTAGATGTCCTACATTAAGTGATTTTAGATGGTACAAAGATACTTTTTTGTCACGAGTTATGTTTAGAGAAGATAGTAATAAACCATTTTGGAAAGAAGAATTTATTAATGGATTGCCCAGCCTTTTCTCTCATAAAATACTCACAGAACTTAGTAACACAACTGGTGTTATTGAATATGACAGTCTAACCTACGGTAATATTATTAGTCTAATCCAGAAAATATGACTCAAAATGTATATAGATATGAAAATTAATAATCAGCTTAGTAAAGATAAAAAGAAGGCTAAATATGAGATGATCACATTCTGCCAACAATATGGATTACCCCCAATTGCACCATCTCGGCAAATAAAGAAATCAAAACAAACAAAATCCTTCCCAAAACGATATACTCACCCTTATAAAAGATATAATAAAAAATTCCAACATAAAGAATTCTATGATAAACAAAAGTTTAAAAAGAATGAAAAATATACGAGGAAAACAAAACCTTTTGAGAAGAACAATAAAATTGATCTAACTAAAGTTACATGTTATAAGTGTAGTAAGAAAAGACATTACGCAAGAAATTGTCTTGTAAAAAATAAAATTAATCAGCTAGAAATCCCTGATGAAACTAAATAACAAATTTACACAATTCTTGAGTTAAAAAACACAAGTGATAGTGATACTGAAATTGAATCTAGTTCATCTACTGAATCTTCTGCCTCCTGTCCCAGTTCACCTGATATTAGTTTTGGGTGCAAAGATAGTTGTTGTACAAAAACAGTCAATATGCTAAATCGACACCAACATAAAACCCTTAATGTTCTCACCAAGGCAGAAGAACAACAACATCTTCTTCTAGACCTCATAAGTAAAGTTGAGGACTGTTACGCCCCAAATTCCTAGGACTCCGAAACCCGAGCCTAAGAGCTAGGGGAGTGAATGCGGAAGTAAAAAGAAACGAGAACCAACGACATTCAGTCAACAAACACCCACAAAAGGGTAAAAATGCTCTAATAGAATGTTGTCGCGCCCCTAAAATTCCCGAATCTCTAATCTAGAGAATCAACGAATCTCCAAAGGGTGACGTAAGTCAAGCGACTACTAGAGTCAACAATGACAAGAAGATACATGGAGTAACAACGAAAAATATACTCCATGCCAACCCGAATACTAGGAACTCCCTAGTATCCTCAGATACTAAGAGACACACTCCTAAATTCCTAAGACTCCCGAACTGGGACATCCAAGAAATCCAAGATGTGATCCTTAATACGAATGACCAACTAAGATATCATTAACCATGAAAATGTATGGAATAATGATAAGAAATGGTATAATACCCAAATGACTAATAAAACTAAGCAGCGAAATCTAACGAAAATCCGGCAGAGTTCCGTTGTAAATGGAACATCCGGATACACAACCACAACACAAGAACCTGCCAATAACATTTCGATAATAATAATGGCTTCCAAACCCCACATTCATCAATCCTACTAGGGCCGAGGTAGTGAAAAGAAACCAAAACCCCTCCAAACCCTCTATAATCAACAGAGCCAGAAATGCTCGAATAAGAATACAGAAACGCACATAGCAGTGCCGAATAAATACAACGACATCCTAAAATAATAAATACGGGAAAATAAAAGATATATCAACAGGGATATGCCAACAGGCTAGCTCCCAAAAGAAATACATGACAATCCCACAAAACATGGGTAAAGAAGCTGACAGAAGAATACTACCATCCCCAACTCAGTCGTGCTGCAACCGTAACCGCATCACTCAACGCAACTCCAAAACCTGTAACAAGAAACTAAAGAAAACTGTCGTTGCACTGCATCCTGCTCATAGCCGTATGTTTCCTGCAACCTGGCGTGGGAATACCAGGGGGCAAATGAAATACCTCTGTGAGCAAATAAGCTCAGTGGGAAAGGATACTCTAACTACCACATCCTCTAATAGTTTAGGTAATGTTAAACCACCCAGTGAGATACATAGCCCACAACATAACCGCCACGAAAACCCAAGGTACGTGCTCATATGCTACCGTAAACGAGTATATACGGGGATATATATATATATATATATATATATATTTATATATATATAAATACACAACATGAGCCTATAAGATACAACTAAGACTCATACTCCCAGTACCAACGTACACTAGGTATACGACACCCAAGTCAAACCTAACCAATCATCAAGCGTTCACGACGCTAACAAGGAACTACAAATAGAGGGAATCACACTCACCTCTAATATCCACAAGGATCGAAATCCACCACTAGTACCAAGGGATACTCATAACTCACTCCCCGAGAACACAGGAGGAAAAGTATTCACGTCCTTGCGTACTAACACAATCATCGTCTATATATATATATATATGTACAATATATATATATATATAACAAACCTCATCCCATTCCTAAGGAAAATCTACCTCTCAAAGGCTAGATCACCTCAATCATATCACCATACCATAAATCATATCGAACTCATGATATTATCCTCAATAGGGTCAATCACATCACTAACACTCTCACTGTAGGCGAGGAAAACCACCCAATCAAATCACTAAGAGTACACGAACTCAACTCACAAGAACGACCACCTCAGGGTCACCAAAGCAAAATGAAGGAAAAGACTTCCCAATGCTAAACCAACAGATAACCGAGACAACAATGTCAAGGTTAAAACACTACAAGTGTTTAGTGAGAACACCCGGACAAAAGAAACTAATCCACTCGGTATCCATGCCCCTAACACATGTGACAACTCAAATCACCTAAGTGGTGACATCAACAATAAAGAAAGTGAAAGGCAACACTATATGTGTACACTGAACAACACAAAGCCTCATACAGAGACCTGGAAATGATAGGAAACAAAGGTGAAACAATGGAACACCTTTCAAAACTCTACAGGATGAGATATTGAGAAAGAAGTCTCGAAATCTCGGAATCCCAAGAAAAGTAATAAAATAGTTTTTATTTAAGAAACCACATAGTAAAAATGACCGTCTTGCCCCCGGTTTTCGTCAGTTTCCATCACCGGCTTTTAGAAGTTAAAACTCTTTTTAAAGAAGATCCTAAGATCATTTTACAAAGTACTAAAACTTTTAGTTGCTACGGGGGTAGGCGAAAACGAGTTTTTCCTTTTAAATACAAAGAGTTTAGAAAACACTGTTTCCAAATGACAACCAAATAAAAGTAAACACAACTCCACGAATTCCTATAATGTCCAAGAGGACAAGGAATGAAGAGTACTACATTGGGTTCACGGAACACAACTATCTGTTCCCAACCTCACGAGATCAAATGACAACACCTGGAAAAGGTTCGGCACCACGCCATAACCGACAACTCAAGGAATGACGTGTAAGTCAAAGGCATGTACTAGTATACAGAGTACAGTAAAAGAAATGCTTAGGGGAATGAACTAAACACTAGAAACAAGATTGCCAAGCTACAGTACCTCGAGTACTTAATAAAATCACTTAAACCCCTAATATCATGAAAAGGGAGAACTAATGGCCGATACCACGGGAATAACTAGTCTCAATCAATACCTCTTCCAATTCATTATGACTCCAATTTCACAATTGATAATTAACAGAATCAAGAAGTCATTTCCACTCAACTACACAGGTTCAATCACAACCACTTCTAACCGCACTCAAAACCTCAAAAGCACGATAAAGGATACCTCCCTCTAAGTGGGAAAGAAACATCCAGGATCAGTAATATGCAACCAACCGAAACCACAAAACTATCACCGCCTTCTCTAAGGCCTCAAATCACAATTGATACTCAATCAATTCCTAACCTCAAATCTCTACAGATAACACATAATTAACCACAGAAGTCACTATGCCAATATACCTAACCTCCCCCAAGGGCACAAGGTAAATAATCACAAGTATAAAGATACATTTTTCATTTATACTTTAACAATTTTCTCATTTAATTCATGTTTTCGCATTTATCACTTTCAACTGAGCATTTTATAAAGATATGAATTTAATTTCACAATATTCATACATAACATGCTCCAAAATCCAACATGCAATAATAACACATACTAAACCTGCTCCAACATCACATGTAATAATATCACGTATACATGTCAAATGAAATCACATAAATGTCACGCACATACAATGTGACTCATACACCACCATTTGCCCACATCACGTGGTTAACGAATACGCATTCCACCCATTTACAAGGAGAAAGAGTACCGCACCGATTCTTCCTAAGTGTTTTTGACATTACACTTTCAACAAGGAAGACGGTTGCACGAGACTACCCGTGACCAAAGATCCGTATAACGGATGCACGAGACGACCCGCGACTTCGAGAATGAGACGACTCACCCTATACCCCATTCACGGCTCATTATTCCGTAGGATGGGAACACCCCCTGGCCAGTTGTTACGACGATTCGACACAAAGACACCCCACATGATTTCACAACCCACATATACCAATACCATGATTTGACACTACATGATATTCTCAATATGCATCCAGGTCCAAATGACAATCATGCCTCAACATAAATATGTAATGCATCATATTTATGAACAATATCCACATGATAATATCAACATAATTCTCAAAACCTCTTTTCATGCTTTAAAATACAAGAAAACAATTAAATCATATGAAAACAATTTCATATAAAATTCATGTTTACAAAAATATATTTTATTTAATTCTTTAGAAAATATTTCAATTTCCCCTATCATGCCTTTAAAATAATTTAAACAAATAATCCACATATAATGAGAGGGACCTAGCATAGCGTCTAAGTTTTTTGCGTCCAACGTTTACAAAATTCTTTAGCCCATTTAATTCTCAAGGGAATCTCTAAGCCGTCTATTCCTATTCGATTCAGATAGGAAATCATTTAATTATATAGGAAATAATTTAATTAATTTTCTTAAATTAATTCCTAAGTCCAATTCCGATTATAAACGAATTATAAATATTTAAATTAACGATTTAATATATTTATATTAAATTAAATAAGAGTTTTACACCCCTAAACTACTTCAATAATGCGGAGTGAGAAATATAATTTCCCACCTGAAATACGCTTACAGAACAGCCGTTTCGGGCCCACCATGAACAGTACCGGCGCTCGAATATGACGTCCGTCGACCAAAGTCGTCCGAAAAATATTTTGAATATATCGAAATGTCCGTCTCGACAATCTATACGATATATACAAAGCCTATTAGTAATGGGTTAATTAATTTGGGTAAATCTAAATTAGCCCAAACGAAAATTCGAAACTTCAAATCGAATTTTCCGACAAACCATTCAACGTAAAATTACGAAATTTTTACACATCGTACCTGACATATAGGCGAAGCTACCCTCCGAAAATCAGCCCAAACCGAGGTCGGGAAGTCGACCGAACAAATGTTCGAAGTTTCTGGCCAGAACTGCACTGTGCGCGAATCCAGCTCTGCTGCGACCACGCGCTGCTGCGCCACCACCTGCAGTTCCGGCGACTTCCGACAGCCTCCCTGGTTGCGCCGCAAACCAGCTACCTCAGCCGCTGTCGCCGCCCCTTGCCGCAGCAGTTGTCGGCGAACCATAGCCGACTGCTCAAGTCGCAACTGAAGCGCAACTCTTCTCCCTTCAGTTCTCTCTCTCTCTCTCTCTCTCTCTTCGACGAGCTGCTCCCTTGCCAGCGACGTGAGGGTGAAGATGGAGGTGGGAGAAGGAGGCTCAGTCGTGGAGAAGAAGATGGCTATAGTCGTGGAGAAGAAGATGGCTATTGTGAGGAAGAAGGAGCTGCAAGAATCAATACACCGATATATAATTCAATTTCAATTGAATTTTGTGCAACCTATTTCTATTAGGCTCATGTGACATGTCATGTGACCAAAAGAAATAAATGTGACAATAGCTTCCCAAATTACAATAATAGTCTTCTATTTATCCATAATTATGAAATAACCCCCAAAATTATATATATATAATTACAATTAAATATATATATACGATAAATCCCAATAAATACCGGGAGCCTCCAAATAATATCGCGTCAACCCGCAAGTCCGCAGGACGCCAAATAACCAAATTAGTCCGAAAGAAATACACTGGGTTAGGAACTCAAACGTCGGAACGCCTAACAATCCCGATCAATTAAAACGTGTCGTCGCTCAGTCGAAGTACTAAACATTAAATGTCGAAACGATACCGTATAGTCGACAACAAGAACTCGCGTAGTCGTCAAAGATAAACTGTAAAGTCATATAGTCGACTTTAAAACTAAACGCGAAAAATTTACAGGTATGAAATACCAAGGATAAATGATACGTCATGAACAAGTGACATTATTACCGAAATTAAATTAAATATAATTTCAGGAAAAAAGAAAATAACACGGGGTGTGACAAGGACCCAGATTTAAAAAATTCTTATCTTCAAAAGCTTACTAAATTACTCACCATAAACAAAGATACTCAACCCCCTACCATAAACAAACCAAATTTTAGTCTTCACAAAACTCTTGAACTTTTTACTCCTAAAAAAGAAGTCACTATACACGACCTCCAAGCAAAGGTCAACATCGTTAAACAAGAAATCAAAACCCTGAAAAATGAAAATCAAGATATAAAAACCCTCTTTCACACCCAACTCAAAGATCTAGTTAAAAATTCACACCAATTTTCAGTTTCTGATTCCTCTTCCTCTGACAATAATGAAGATGATGACAACACAAATCCTTTTCAAAGTACTGAAGATGAAACCAATGGTTTGAATCTAATTAACCGAACCTCATTTAAAAAATGGAAAATAAAAGTCACCTTAGTTATTAATAAGGAATACCAAAAAACTGTCATTGCTCTAGTTAACTTTGGAGCTGATCTTAACTGTATACAAGAAGGCCTGATTCATAGCAAATACTATGAAAAAACAAATGAGAAACTCAGTTATGCTAATGGTAGTGCAATGAAAATCAAGTATGAGTTATCTAAAGCTCATATTTGTCAAGATAATGTTTGTTTCAAAACTACATTTGTCTTAGTAAAAATTATGACTAATACAGTCATCCTTGGCCTTCCATTTTTATATCTTATTTACCCATTTACCATAAATAATGATGGTCTCTCTACAACACATTTTGGTCAAAATATTACTTTTCCTTTTTTGCAAAAATCTTCTAATAAAAACTCGAAAGCATCATTGATTTTTCAGTCTCTAAAAATATTTACATTCTCCATCATAAAGAACAACATTTAAATTCTTTAAAAGAAGAAATAATTCACAAACGAACAGAAACACAATTATGAAACCCTACCCTTCAAAATCAGATAAAACAATATGAAAATAAACTTATTCAAGAAATATGTTCGGAACTACCCAATGCTTTTTGGCATAGAAAACAACATATTGTTAATCTTCCTTACAACAAATTCTTCACTAATAAAAATATTCCAACTAAAGTCCGACCAATTCAGATGAATGTTGAAGTCTTAGAATTTTGTAAAAAAGAAATTCATGACCTTCTTCAAAAGAAAATCATACGTCACAGCAAATCACATTTGTCTTGCTCAGCTTTTTATGTCCAGAAAAATTCCGAAATAGAACGAGGGGTACCACGTCTAGTCATTAATTACAAACCTCTTAATCAAGTCCTTGAATGGATAAGATATCCTATCCCTAACAAGAGAGATTTAATTAATCGATTATGGCAAACAACCATTTTCTCCAAATTTGACCTTAAGTCTGGTTTTTGGCAAATTCATATTACAGAAAAAGATAAGTACAAAACTGCATTCACTACACCTTTTGGCCATTACGAATGGAATGTCATGCCCTTTGGCCTTAAGAATGCCCCAAATGAATTCCAAAAATATTATGAATGATATTTTCAATCCTTTCATTCATTTTTCCATAGTTTACATTGATGATGTTATTTTATTTCCAATAGCATTGAAGCTCATTAAAAACATTTTAATTCTTTCTTCCACACCATCAAAATCAATGGTTTAGTCAACTCTGTTTCTAAGATAAAAAAAAATTCAAACCAAAGTTAGATTTCTTTGTTATGATATATCTCAAGGACAATTTCACCCAATCAGTCGTTTTATAGAATTTGCAGGTAAATTCCCAGACCAAATTCTTGATAAAACCAAGTTACAACGTTTCCTTGGTTCTTTAAATTACATTGCTGAATTTTACAAAGATCTTAGAAAACAATGTAAACCACTATTCGATCGTTTACAATCAAATCCCCCTCCATGGACTGATATTCATACCACTATAGTTAGGGACATTAAAAAATATGTCAAAACTCTTCCTTGCTTAGGAATTCCTTCAGTCAACTCTTTCAAAATCATTGAAACCGATGCCTCCAACATTGGTTATGGCGGTATTTTAAAACAAAAACTCTCCCCTATTTCTCCAGAACAACTTGTTCATTACCATTCTGGAGCATGGAACAAAACACAAAGTAATTATAACACTATTAAACAAGAAATTCTTGCAATTATTCTATGTATTAGTAAATTCCAAGATGATATTTTAAATCACAAATTTTTACTTCAAGTTGATTGGAAAAGTGCCAAATATGTTTTAGAAAAAGATATTAAAAATATAGTTGCTAAACATATTTTTGCCAGATGGCAGTCTATTTTAAGCATTTTTCAATTTGATATCGAATACATTCGTGGATGTGACAATTCAATCCCAGATTTTCTTACCAGAGAATTTTTGCAGAACCCTGATGGCAAACAGACAACCACAACCACGTCCCAGATGAGGGATCCCTCCGGTCAGACCTCCTCCCTTAGTAAAAACTGAACCCTCTACTTCCCTTGCTTTAGTAAACAAGTTCACAAGCTTAGGGACTTCCTTAGGTCCTCGTCCTACCTTTAGTTCAGCTCTAACAACTCCACATGATCCTTTCACCATTCATGCCCCAGTCACAAGTACTTCACCTCTCACCAGATACAACCCTCCAGGAAGATCAAAATATCTTCAAAAAACTTACCATACCCTTTTCTACATCGAACCTCATTTTTCTCACACAAATGATCCAATTGCCCTAGTAAAACAGTTCCCCCCCCCCCCAAATTCTCATTGGATACCACACACCCCTAGTCACAACTTGCAATATTACAGAGATATCATTTACCAAACCAATTATGTCTTCATCAAACCTGTCCCTAATCGCAATGATCCAACCAAAGTCATTTACCACTCCTTGTACATTTTGAGAGTTGTCTCCCTCAAAAAGTGGGGAAAACATCCCTCTGAACCCAAAAAGTTAGATAACTCACTCCCATTCACCTACTATGACTACATTGATGCCTGGTTCAAAATTTTCCTTTTTCAAACTGAAACTTTTAGTCATTCTTGGTTCGTAAATTTTGATAGTAAATTTAATAGTCAACTCCCTTCTTGGTTTGTTAAATGGTGGAATGACCATGACCCAGACGACGATGTGATCCCTAAAATCCTCTGGGAACAAATCAACTATTTTGAAACTAAGTTCAAAATCCCTTCCTATGATCATCAATTCCCCCAACTACTAATTTTTGCCAAAAAATACAAAATCCCTTGGATTTTCAAATGGCATTACAGCCTTAAAGGTGATATTGACACAGTATGTAGAGTCCATTATACTAAATGGTGGGATCCTTTCAAAATCGAAAGAATCATTCAACAAGTCCAACTAGAATTCCCAAAAGAAGTTTCTCAGCCATTCAAGGCTAACCCAGTCACACAAGTCATTGAAACAACACAATCAAGTTCCTCTACAGAAATCGCAATCAAGAAATCAGTCTCCAAGAAGTCAACTTCCAAAGCGAAGCTCAAAGAAAAAATGGAAAAGCTCATTGCCCAAATAAAAGGAGATTCAAGTAGTAATGAATAAGATGAATCGTCTACAGAATCCAAATATAGGTCATACCAAGATGCCCAAGATCCTTTTGATCTGTCAAAAAATTAAGAGAAAGAAACACAGTCAAGCTCAAGTCAACAGATACAAAAAAGGCATAAAAAGACAAGAAGTGAATAGTGACTTTTTGCTACAGTAAACCGTCGGCACAAAAAACAAATACAGTGCTCAACAGTACCGATATACTACTATTGCAAACAGTAAAAGGACACAGTTCTCTGCCCCAAAAGTAAAAAAGACAACAGTGGAATGCAACAGTTCTCTGCCTAGAAAGTCAAGAAGTCAACAGTGCAAAACCTACAGTAAACTCTGTTATATCCTCAACAGTGGAAATTTAATATATTTTAATATTATAATTTTATTATCTTTTCTAAAAATTAATATATTAATATATTTTAATATATTAATATTAAATATATTTTAATAATATAAATTTTAATATTTATAAATAAAATGTGAAACCATTCCAAGCTACCAAACATGATTTGGTTTTTCAACATCATTTTTTCTTACACCAAAACCATCTGCATCAAACATGGTTCCAATTTAAAATAAAACACACCAAACCAAATCCAACCCAAAACCAAAAACTAACACTGCACCGCACCGTTACCAAACGCACCCTAAGCAATGAAAATCTTTTTATTCATTACATTAAGGGTAAAGTGCAAAAAACCCCTCTCAACTATTGCACTTTTGCAACTAACCCCCCTTAACTACAAAAAAAACCCCTTAACTATCAATTTGTTGCAATTTGTCCCAATTCTATTATAAAAGACTATTTTATCCTTACTATTCTATTTCTTACTTCTTTAAATTACAAAAATATTATTCCTTTTAGTTAGAATATTAATTCTACCATTCACTTTTAATGTATTAGACTAAATATGCTCTCAAATGCTAAAACTTATGAGTTATAATTATTTTATTTGTAAATAAATTAACTTGTTATTAAATTTTAGTTTGATTTAAATAATAAAAATCATTATCCTAATTAAATTTTCTATGCCAAATGAAACTTAATTTATTTTCATAAAAATATATTCATAAATAAATCACAAATTGCTTAATAATAAATATCTTTTTATTTTCTCATGTTATATATATATAAATAGTTCTAATTAATTAAATAAGGATTTTAGAAATTTGTTTAATTCTTATTTAAACAACCTAAAAGAATTATTCAAAACACAATTTTTTTTAAAAATATGTATAATTTTATAGAAGTTTGAATGAAAATATGTCCTCAAATTACTCTCAAATATATCATAATCTAAGTTAATATGAAAAATATATTAAGTAACATTAATTAGAGAAAGGGTATTTAGGTCATTTATGATTTTTTTTTAGAGAAAATGGGGCATTTTGCAACAAATGTGATAGTTTAGTGGGGTTTGTTGCACAATTTATAGTTCAGGGGGTTATTTGCAAATCTGATCATCATTCAAGGGCGTTTATTGCATTTAACCCTTACATTAATTGAAGGGTTAATAGCAAAACCACCCCTGAACTATACCCACTCTCTTACTAAACCCCCCTGAACTATTTTTTGTGCTGAAAACCCCCTAAACTATAGTTTTTCCTGCACAGTTATAACACCGTTAAGTGAAATTGCACTGGGATCCCCTGAAGTTCTTGTTAATTTTGCTCGCGCCCTGAAATTTTATTTTTCTTGCAATGACACCCCCTTGAAGGGGTGAAATGACCGGAATGCCCTTGTTTTGTCTCCCCTATTTCATGAGATAAATATCTAGGTGGTGAAATTACCTCCATACCCCAAGTTTATAACCCTATAATACTTGGGGATATTTCCAAATATTTTTTTCAAAATAAAAGTTAAAGAAAAGAGGTTGGAAATATTTCAAAACTTTTAAAAAATAATAATAACTAATTAATATGCATTACTTGAAGTGTAATTCTAATGAATATTTCAAAAGATATAGAGTAAGGGGTTATAAATATTTTCATATTTTTTAAAAAATATTAATTAATTAATATACATTAATTAAAATGTAACTCTAATGGATATTTCATAAAATATGGAGTAAAGATATAAGACAAATATATTTCGGAAAGCAACAAGTGTTAATCGTTAAAAGCAAATTTTGTGACTTCCTATTCCAAATCTTCAACCTAATAATTACTCACTTTCTAAGAACTAATTTTTTACGACCGCATATATACATTAAAACTTTAAGGTAACAATTTTACCACTCACTTGAATTTCTATGTCACACACTGCTTCTAGTAAGGCTCCAACTTCATTTAAGGAAAATATTTTGAACAAAATTTGGCCATATGAGATTCTCTATAATGATTGTGGCTTGTTGCTTGATGAAAGACAACTATGTAACTAATAATAATAATAATACTTACAAGAAAAAAACTCATTCAAAAATAAATTTTTGAATGAAAACTGAGAAATAAATGATTAACTTGCAATTTCCATCTTGATAAATATTCGAAAAACTAGACCATTCAATTTTAAATGATTCCAGGGGTTACAAGTTCTTGACAATCTTATTTTAAAGGGTTAACACTTGTTGCTTGCCGAAATATATTTGTCTTATATCTTTACTCCATATTTTATGAAACATCCATTAGAGTTACATTTTAATTAATATATATTAATTAATTATTTTTTTAAAAAAATATATGAAAATATTTATAACTCCTTACTCTATATCTTTTGAAATATTCATTAGAGTTACACTTCAAGTAATGCATATTAATTAGTTATTATTATTATTTAAAAGTTTTGAAATATTTCCAACCTCTTTTCTTTAACTTTTATTTTGAAAAAAATATTTGGAAATATCCCAAAATATTATAAAGTTCTAATCTTGGGGCATGGAGGTAATTTCACCACCTAAATATTTATTTCATGAAATATGGGAGACAAAACAAGGGCATTCCGGTCATTTCACCCCTTCAAGGGGCTGTCATTGCAAGGAAAATGAAATCTCAGGGGGCGAGCGAAATTAACAAGAACTTTAGGGGATCCTAGTGCAATTTCACTTAACGGTGTTATAACTGTGTAGGAAAAACTATAGTTTGGGGGGTTTTCAGCACGAAAAGTATAGTCCAGGGAGCTTAGTGCACACCGGGGGGTTTAGTTAGAGAGAGGGTATAGTTGATGGGTTTTTTTTGCTATTAACCCTTAATTGAAATAGGGTTAAATGCAAGAAACCCCTGAACTATAGCCAGATTTGGAAATAACCCCCCTGAACTATAAGTTGTGCAACAACTCCCTAAACTATTGCATTTGTTGCAAAATGCCCCATTTTCTTATTAACTTGGATTATGAATGTTACTTAAATGACTTAAATACATATTTTATAAATGACTTAAACTAGCCAGATTTCTTAAAAAAGTTTTATAAATGACTTAAATGACCTTTATTTAATGAATGTTACTTAATACATATTCTTATTAACTTGGATTATGAAATCATTGAGAATATTTTGATGACAAATTCTTTATTCGAATTTGTATAAAATTACACATATTATGACTAATTCTTTTAAGTTGTTTAAATAATAATTAAATAAAATTCTTAAGAGCTTAGTTAAATAATTGAAATTATTTACTATATGTATAACATGTGAAAATCAAAAGGTGTCAATTGTTTATGTAATTTGTGATTTATTTATGAATATAATTCTATGAAAAGAAGTTTTCATTTGGCATAAAAAAGATTAACTAGGATAATGAGTTTTATTATTTAAATCGAATTAAATTTTAATAACAAGTTAATTAACTAAAAATAAAATAAATATAACTTATAACTCTATTTTTTTAGTATTTGAGATTATATTTACTCCAATACATTTAAGGTGAATAATATAAGTAATATTTAAAGTAAGAGAAATAATATTTATACAATTTAAAGAATTAACAAATATAATAGTAAGGGTAAAATAATCTTTTATAATAAAATTTGGTAAATTATAACAAATTGATAACTGAGAGGGGTTATTTTAATTCAAGAGGTTAGATACAAAAGTGTAATTGTTCAGGGTTTGTTGCACTTTACCATTGAAATACTTTATCATGCATCAAATTACACATTCCAAAGCACAAAATTTATATCACCACCACCTCCTTATTCAAATTTAAATACACATGACAAAAAAAGACCTAATCAGCATCCACGTCACCTTCCGATCATCAACAACTCATCTCCGGCAGATCGGCGGTTTTTCCGGCAGGCAAAGATTCCTTGAAAGCCCTACTCCGGAAGAAGAAGAAACCCACCATGTGCCCAATCACCGCCACAATAAACACCCCACCATTGAACGACATCAACGCCAACATCAATAGGTAAGCCAACCCGACCCGAACCTTGTGTAGGAGGGTCTGGACCAACCCGGATCCGAAATTTTTCGACCCATCCCTGATCAGGTTGCAATGAGAAACCCACTCCACCAGAACCGCGAGGACGAAGACGAGAACCAGAGCCAAGGCGTACATGCCGGGTCGGGTCCCCGGCCAACCCGTGAAGAGAATCAAGGCGTCCTTGCCCCAGAAGAAGGTCATGTGCATGAGCGAGTGGTGGTGGTTCATGGCGGTGCCGTTCGATGGAGGTGGGGCGGCGCCACCCATGCCACCACCGTGCATGTGACCGTTGTCCATTTCGGGGGCTTGACTTTCTCTCTCTACAAATAAGTGGTTTCTTTTCCCCTCTCTCAAGTAAGTGTTAGATACGTGGGAGTCCTCTAAATTAGTATGGTTGTTATATATACGAGTCTTTGATCGTACAGTGAAGTATACGTTTTGAAGAGTATGTTCGTGAATCGTGTAGTACAAAAAGAATTGGCTTATCTTATTGGGAAGGGTTAATTTCATTTACACCCCCTAAACTATGTTAAAACATTATTTTGACTTCTCATTTTTGCATAAATGCATTTACACTCCTAATTAAAAAAAAATACTCATTTACACCCCTTGACCACTTTTGGGCGTTGACTATGCAGGAAATGACCACACTGCCCTTTGTCAAATAGGTATAATTTGAAGTTTAAAACTATTCTAAATAAGGATAGCTGACAAACCCTATTCCAAGTTAGTAGAGTATAGAACCTATATCCAAACATCCAAATTATATATATATATATATATATATATCACACTTTGCCTTTTTTTTCAAACCAAACTTCATCTCTCAAACCCTAACCCTAAGCCCATCTTTATCTCTCAAACCACTATTTCCACTCCTTCATCTCTCAAACCAAACCACCATTTCCACGCCTTCATCTCTCTCTCTCCGAATCCACCGCCGCCACCACATATCTCAACCGCCGCCGCCACACACATCCCTCAACCACCGCCACCTCACTTCGCGACCAAAGATTTAGCCAAAAATAAGAATTAATTTACAAATCTCAACCATATCTAAAATTCTCTAAACGATCATTTGGGGGTGTTATGGTGGTGGTGGTAGGAAAAGAGAGAAAATTGGATTTGGTGGGAGACGGAGAAGAGATGAAATTGGATTTGGAGTATATATATATGTAAATGAAATTGGGTGGGCTGGTATGGTGGACTGGTAGTGGTAGGAGGAGAAGGAGAGCAGAGAGAAAATTGAATAAAGTTTAATAAATTATATGAATTATATTTAAAATATAAATTTATTATTAAATTTATATAAATAATTTTTGTATAGTTATTTTAATATTAAAATATAAATGTATATGTTTGAATATTAAGGTATTATATTTTTATTACTAAATATTTTTTATATTATTATTATTTAAGAATTTATATGTGATTTCGATGCTCGTACAATAATAACAAAATTAAAATTATAATGCTCGTACAATAATAATAATAAAATTAGAATTATAATTGACAAGTTAATTCTATTATCTATATAAAAAATAAAAATAAATTTATTGTATGATCGAAAATTTCTATTTATGTGTGTAATTTAGTGTTGTTTTTAACAAATTCAAATATTTTATATTTTAATTTTAATTTAAAGTTAAAAAAATATATTTTATTTTGTGAAGTGTGTCTAGTATTATTGGAAATATGTATTAGTAAAGTCAATTATATTTCAAGATCGAAATAAAAAAAAAATGAAAACTTGTGTTAGTTTACAAGTTTGATAAATATAAATATTTAAAAACATAAATTAAATGTAAATATAAATAATGAAATTTTATGCTAGTTTATAAATTTGATAAATATGAATATAAATATTTTAAATCTAAATACTTGTGTTAGTCAAATATGTGAATAATTTTTTTTCTTAATTTCATTTACACCCCCTGAATTTTGAATAATATAGATATTTTTTAAATTGAGGGAGTCAAATTGATCTATTAAATTAAGTAGGGATAGGGCCAAGGGCAATATGGTCTTTT
This sequence comes from Cornus suecica, assembly GCA_963922005.1. Classification (NCBI taxonomy): domain Eukaryota; kingdom Viridiplantae; phylum Streptophyta; class Magnoliopsida; order Cornales; family Cornaceae; genus Cornus; species Cornus suecica. The sequence goes on from OY998239.1 coordinate 83,815,581, forward strand.
CCTGCATAGTCAATGTCCAAAAGTGGTCAGGGGGTGTAAATGAGTGCCTTTTTCTTAATTAGGGAGTGTAAATGCATTTATGCAAAAGTAAAGAGTCAAATTAATGTTTTGACATAGTTCAGGGGTGTAAGTGAAATTAACCCTATTGTGAATTTTCCTATGGTGCAACCGGATTGATAGTGAGATGTACGGTTCGATGATTACCATGAAATAAAGGTAAAAACCGTAAAATACATTGACCAAATAGGCGATTGGTTTTATTACATATATGTATATTGTATCGCCTATAGGTATTATTTATAGGATAAAATTTATTGAGCTCCTCCGAGATTTGACCAAATAGGCGAAATTTACTATAATGGGTGTATATTATATTGAGTAATTTTTTTTTCGTTTAATAAATGAATTTATAAAAAATCGAACCAAAAACAAAGGAATGGGTACAAACTAGAGCTACACACATTCGGTTTGGTGCGGTTCTTGATAAATTTGGAATCAAACCATTATCAACGATTCTTTGAAATATAGAACCAGAACCATTAGTTAAGGAACCAAACCATAAAAGATCGGTTTGGTTCGGTTCCGAACCACTATTCTTTAAGCCTATTCTTTCAAATATATATATATATATATATATATATATATATTACATTAATGTAAAAAGGTTGTAAAAGGAAATGGTTGTGTATGTGTGTAACCTAACACATACATAAAGATCAGTAGAGCCGAAAGGAGAGAAATTAATATTTTGTAGAAAGTATACAAGTCTATGCTAATGTGGAGAGGAGTTTTGGTGGTCAGTGCCGAAAGTAGATGTGATGGATGAATACTTATAAATTATAGAGTTTTATGTTTATGCGTATAATATTTGTTTGAATGTTATAAAACTATTATGACAAAAACTTGATGAGACGTCAGGTGTGTAAAAATATGTGGTTAAAAATAACACCTTAACGACTTTAGGTTTTACCCTACGCAAATGCACGTATCGATTATAGAATAGCAAACGGCTTAAATAAGGGATATCGATCCCACAGAGACTTAGATTGTTCACTTTAATAGTTCAAAAACACTGAATTATATTTTCTAAAATTTGTTTGTTTTGGTGGTCGAAAGACCAAACTATCTAATCCTAACTAAATTAACTAAAAACAAAGTAAATTAGGTTGTGATTCAATAGAGAGAAAAAACTAGAGTTTTCATCGCTCTACTACTAATCGCATAATATAATTTCTCACTGTATCAACTGTAAGAGCGCGATCCATAACTGTGAATCAGGTCGTACCGTAAATAGCTAAATACGACCCCAAAAAGGAGTACCATCAACCGGATTGCGAAAACCCGTCTCATGACTGACCTAACTAGTACATGCCAATTATATTACTCTAATCTACTCCTACTGCATGAAAATAAACTAAAGCATGTCTATATTAAATTGCCAATGCACGACCTGTGTCAACCTAGGGTTTCAAGTTTCATATCCACCATTGTGTAGAAAACCATAATTAAGTATCCGAGTTCCTGCTCATATTGAATAATTATAATTGTGCAAAATAATACATTCATTCCATCTAAGACAAGAATTTAGAACAAACATATAATTTTATATTGCAAATCAGTACGGTCTCTTAACTACTACAATCATCACAATATGGTCAACAGTTTCCCCTCGTTACAATTGAAAACAATGAAAGAACTACATTACTTAGCTAGGGTTTTGCTAGAAAATCCTAGATACCGAATTAGTTACTCATGGTAGAAGGAGATTGCATCGTTGATGTAGAATCGCCCACCATGGTTGTCTTCTCTGGATCTTTAGGTCTTGAATGACTCCTTCTTGGAATGATAGATGAATCTCCATAAAATATTTTGAAAACTTATGTGTAGAGAAGTCCCAAAATTAGGTGAAGAGGAGTCCCAAAATTCTGTATCAAAGCTTGGTATTTATAGGCAAAGTTGAGGGAAACCCTAACTTGGAGAATAAGATTACCCTTTTTGGTAATTTCACATACAACCAAGCAAAACCATAATATCCGATGTATAATATGTGTATATTACATGTATAGCGGTGTTGGGGTCGAACTTAAAGCCATTCGGGTCAAAACGGATCAATTCGGGTCAAAGTAGGATTTCAACCCGAACTTGAAATATTCAGCTTTTTCTGCAGGACACCTCTCACTCTGGAGCTACACATATTGGATGGAGGCGTGTAATAGATCGTTGGAAAGATGACTTCAAGCTCTTGAGGATAGACTCAAGAATCACCCCATTTGGACCCTTTTTGACCGAGATATGACCTCCCTAAGTTGGCTGAAATTTTGTGCTGAAAACACTATAACATTCCTTATCTACACTTCAAGCGTACCTCCAAGCGTAGAAATGTGATTTCTAGCCACTTTTTGAAACTGGAAGCGTAGACAAAAGCGTAGGTATTTTGTGGAAAATCATTTTTCTCCGTGAATGCATCAAAACGACCATCTTGAACCCACAATATTTTTTGCTGAAGATGACGACTTCTGGAAATGCCATTTTTGCCCTCCGGAAGCCATTTTTATCTCGGACTGCATTTTTGACTCTCATCTTGGATAAAAAGAACATACTCTTCAGTTAATTCACCGAAGTTAGCTCCATTTCTTCATTAAGCTCCTGAAACATGCCTTAACACGTAAATGCAATAAAAATATCAAATAATGGAATGAAAAGACATAACAATAATAAGATAGAAGCTTAAAATGGATACTTTTGAGCACCTATCAGTGAACTTGTTGTTTTATTTAATACACCAATTTATATCTATTTGATGTTATAAATTTATATGAATCTATAATTTTATTAAATATTTATTTTTTGTATAAGTGAGTGGTATATAAATATATTAATATATATATATATATATCGGTTCGGTTCCAAACACTCTGAAGCCGAAACCAAACCATATTCGAACGGTTTCACTTTTTGAAAACCGGAACCAAACCAAACCAATTCAAAACCCGAACCAAAGCATCGGTTCGGTTCGGTTTGGACCGATTTTACGATTTTTTTGTGCACCCCTAGTATAAACCCAAAGGGAGAAAAAGGGAGAAAGAAATAAAAGAAAGTGAAAACATGGGGGCATAAATGAAATTTCCCATAGAAACACCATTAACTTCATATAACCTTAATCGAACTACCCTAAACAAAACAAAATCAATTACATCACTTAAACATATCATATGCAAAGACCCCAACTCAGCTTCAAAATTCATCATCACCATAATCACCTTCGCATTCGATTCAAAAGCACACAAAACAACCCATGACAAGGTCCATATCCTCATTAGATCATATTGGCACCACAACAAGCAGCATAGTCGTCAAATCAATTTGGCGAAGGTGGCGGCGATAGAGGAGGGCTTGGGAGGTTGTGGTGGATGTGGCTTAAATTAGTTCGGGAACAGGGAATTGTTTGGTTTGTACGATTATGTTGTGATTGCATACCACCTTGCGTAGTGGAAGCAAGGGGATTGCTTGTAGTGCTAGTTTGGGGATAATGGATTCGAGAATTAATGTGTATGGGATGGTTCGTAAGTCTGGTGTTTGCGAAATGTTGCAGGGTCGAGGGCCGTATTGTGGGAATGATGAAGGGATTTCTATGGTTTGTAAATTGTATGGTTTGTCTTGGGTCAGAATAGTTATGGTTGGTAATAGGGTTAGGGATTGGGATTGGTTGAGAGATGGGTGTGGCTTGTGGTTCATGGTTGGGCGTGGTCAGGAAATTAATTGTCAAGGTGGTTGGTTTGAAGATGAAGATGGGGTTTTGGGCAGTGGCCTCATAAAATGATTCCGGAAGGTTCTAATCCAAAGCAATCTCTTCACCATGGGACAACTGCAGAGCTTGACTAAAAATAATCTCAATCTCACATCCTTGATGATGGTATTGAATGTCTTCCATGGAGGTAAAAACTTTTCTCTAAAAATTCTATAATTCTTTTCTTTCCATATGTGGTAGACAAAACATGCTAGACTTAATTTCCAAGTAATAATTCTGCTCTATTTTAAATCATTTTTCCAATGTGTTAAAGCCCAAACAATGAACTGGTTCCATGAGCCAGAATTTGTATAGTAACCACGTTTTTCCGGGATACCTTGTCACACCTCCATTGAGTACTTGCATTTATTGAATATGTGGTCATGGCTTTCAACTGCCTCCATACATAGGATACAAACATTCGACATCATTTTATAAGCTAAACAGGGTATGTCCTTGGCCATTAGCTTGCCTTGAACTGTTAGCCATAAACAAAATGATTGCTTTGAAATCATACTCTTGAACCAAACCAAATTGTGCCATAAGATAGGGGTATGTGTGGGTGATAAGGCTATAAGAGTGTGTTTAATGGTGTAGGTATTGTTTGGGGCTGGCATCCAATGAATGATATCATTGGTAGTAGTGTTAAGGTAGGGGATTGTACTAAGGTTAATGTGTCTAGATAGTAAGGTTGTCAGGCCCCTAGGCTAGGACCACTGACCATTGGACATCAGAGATGAAACCTTTGCTTGCTTGTTGTGATACCAATTCAATCTAGAATGAGAATTAAGGATTGCCTTTGAGATGGGGCCACATGGCAGCTAGTTGTCCCAGTAGAGCATTGTCGATTCCCCATTCCCTATCTTATGCTTAATGAAGGATTCAAATATGTCTTAAGATTGAAGTTTTATTCCAAAATTGAATATCTTGGATTCCCAATCCCCCAACTTCTTTAGGAGCACAACCTTTCCCATTTAATCTTGACTTTAAACTTGTCCATGTTAGGACTAGCCTAAAGAAACCTTTTCATCATATCTTGAATAGACTTGCACACCTTGCTGGGCAAAATAAACAAGCTAGACCAATAGATATGAATGTTGAACAAGGTTGACTTGATGAGTTGAAGTCTACTTGCAAAGGACAAAGCCCTAGTTGTCCATTTCGACACCTTAGTCAACATGTTATCAATAAGACCTTGACAATTAGTGGAGGTGAGATTAGAGGATAAAAGAGGAATACCAAGATATCTAATGGGAAGAGAGGCAATAGGATAGCATAAAAGACCCTGTTTTGAATTATCTTTATAAAAGTGTAATATTATCAATTTGTTATATTTTTTATTATATAATTAGAATATATTTGTATTATAACACAAAATTTCAAAAACAAATTAGACTCTAAGATATCGGAATGGGATCATTGAAATAATGTGTCAAATCCCAGGGGTTTACAATGTAAAAAATAAAAAACATTGACACCATGCGTAATGGAACCAAATATGAGGGAAGTTCTATTTTACCGTGTAGTTTGGGAGCATGATGCATTATGTGAAAGACCTCCCTCCTAGTATCCTACAATCAAATTCGTAACTAAAAATTTGCACAAAATTTTAAATGTTCTTCAGTAATATGACAAAAAAAGACAAATTATATTAGCAATGTACCATTTAGTTAGAATACTTAAGATGAATTTTGATGTTGTCACATAACCGGTACTCAAAATAGAAGATGGACTTCTTGACATTCTGGTGGTTGACGATGTATCATCGTGTTAGGACTATACAATAAATTAGAAGAGGAATAAGTCAACATCTCCGCTTGATCCGATTGTATCGTGGCATGGCTAGAATTTCATTAGGATTTGCTTTTATGAAAAAATAAACTCATGCATAAAGGATATTTTACATCAAAAGAAGTTTTATTCAAACACTAATTATAACAAAAATATTATGGATAAAAAATTTAAAATGATATTTTATAATAATTTTTAAAGTCTCTCAGTTTAGTAATGGTGATATTGGTATTCTTATTATAAACATCGACCCTAATCAGGGATAATAAATCAAAGCTCAGAGGATGGTACTGTTTTCTACCTTTAAAAAATAATGAACACTTCCAAGATTGATCTTTCTAGTTTCTAAAGTATCCCTTGTTCATTAGTCGGACCGACACCGACATGTTTTAGCCCTGCTTCGCTTCGCTCCTAATGGAACAGATTTTAGCAGGCACCTAATTCTAAATAGAGAAGGGTTGAATATGGTATTTAAAGCGAAATTTTGCATTAGATTTGGGAAGAAGCATGTTTTGTGTTAAACTCGCTCCAACCAATTACTTATGTATATGTTTTGAATCCATAACTACCCTTTAGTTATTAATATATGTGTATACGGGGAATGCCAATTTTACATATAAAAATTTTGCATGGGATTGGGACGAGAGCGGATGTTTTTAGATTGGCTCAAGCAATCTTTTGAAAAAGGAGAAATTACCAAAAAAAGAAAGAAAGAAAAAAAGTAATCTTTTGCATTTGTTCAGAGTTGGTATAATCTTATAGTGGTCATATGGAAGTTGCATAGTTCTTAACTAAATTTTTTTGGGTTTTGTCAAGAAAAAGGAAGGAAAATGGAACTTTTCATCCTAACAGTTTTGGAACATGCAATAAGAAAAAATATATATATTAGTATTTTTTATAAAAAAAATTGTTATTAAAGTTATGCTCTTTAATTTCCGAAATTTTTACTGCCCTATATCTTGTACTAAATGTTACATGTAAAAATATGAATATAAAAAAAATGTTGGTTATATTGTAATGATTTTTTTTAATTGATTTTAGCTACTTTTTCTATTTTCCTTTTGTAATACTGTCCTAGAGGGTTATTTCACCGTATTTATAAATACCTATTGTAAATTTTTTTTTTTTTTTTTTTTCGAAAGGTTAAGCAAATTTTATAAATAAATACGAAAATACAAATACAAATTCCACCTTAAGTGGGAACGGGCTAAAAGCCAAGAACAGGTTGCTCATAAAGGCACCATGACAATCGATTCACAAATATATAACAATGCCTTATCACCGAACAAGGCAACAATCAATTATCAGGAGGGCGTGGCGGAGGCCTTATAATAGAGGAAGGTAGATCCCAAGCACAACGGGCACTCTGAGCAGCCGAACCATTCTTAAAGGAGCAAGAGAGAAGCTTTTTACGAATAGAATTTCGTATTTTCGTTAACAATGAGTGTTGGGAAGAGCACACTCCTCTAAAAATAAATATTGTAAATTTCAATGATCCTATATCTACCATATTCACTTAAAAACATTTGGCATAAACAAATATTTTACTAATACATTACAAAAGTAATGAGAAAAGACTTAATTGTAATTTGTTTTCTATGTTATTTTGTTTCATTTCTATCTTAATCTAAATTGTAATGAAAAAATTGAAACAAAGATAAAGGAGGGAAGAATTTTGTCACTTGGAGTGAACTGAGCTCATTTTATTTTACACGGGGTTGTGATGTTGAAAGAACTTATTATTGAACACCACCATGTGTGGTGTCTTTGCTAGTTTGTTTCAACACGTTATATAAAATAATATTTTTGTTTTTATTTTACAATTTCGTAATGAATTTTACTTTGACCAAACATATTTTCAATCATGAAGGGGGTCGGTTCTTTGATTAATACACTGAATATACGAAAACATGTACATATTTTTAAGGAAATCAACAAGGTTTTGTAGAAAGAAAAGACTAGTTAATCCATGTGTTTCTCACGAACATAAGAGTTGTGTATCCCTGATGATATTTTCTTACAATACTTTCAGGTCCGTTTGGGATCATCTAATTGAAACCTTGGAATTGGATGGGAGTCCTTAATTTCAAATTCATTGTTTGGATGTAATAAAATAGTTTGAAATTGGAATTGAAATGCAATTCCAAAGAGTCCAATTCCACGAGGAATTGTGATTTACAATTCCATATATTCTCCAAACCTTGACCTACTAAAATATACTCTCTCTAAGAAAATTTTTTTTACAACCACAAACATACATACATATATATACATAAATACCTATATACATACACACACATATATATACATGTATATATATATTCATAGAGGGCATATATATATATATGAATACACGTACACACAAATATATAGTCACACACACACATATATACACACACATAAACATATACATCTAAACTCACTCATATATACACAACCACATACATACATGTATATACACATGCATATACACACATACATACACACACAAATATATTCATACCTACACTTGTATACTTATGTGTATATATATTGTCTAATTTTATATTTTAAGTTATGATCTTTAACATTCAAATCGGGTTTGTGATTGAAATCCAATTACAGTTGAATTCCAAGACATATCCAAACAATGTATTTGGAATTGCATATGTGGAATTGAAATACCATGAAACTTCAATTCAAATGCAATTCCAATTCAATTCCAAATCCGTGCAACCAAATGGACAAAGAAATTTGGTTTTTGTAACTAATGATGTACTCTCTCCGTCCCAAATTAGTTGTCCACATTTGACTTTTCAATAATTGTTTTTTGATATTTTGTGTTTTCTATTTTGCCCTTTGATAATGTAATATAGTTGTAATTTTTAGTGGGACCCATTATTTTTTGAAGTTAATGAAGAAGGATAATTTGTGATTATTTATGATAATATTGTATTGGGATTCGAAACTGGACAACTAATTTGGTACAAGTAAAGTAGGCAAAATGGACAACTAATTTGGGACGGAGGTAGTAATAAAGTTATAAATTGAAGGACAATTATCATAAAACCCCCTATGATTTCAAAATAGTTTAAAAAATCCTTATTCAAAAAATCCCTTATGGTTTTCAATTTGATCAAATATCCCTTATCAGTTATAAGATTACAAAATTACCCTTAAAATCTGTGAAATGACCAAATTGCTCTCACCTAAAAAAAACAAAAAACAAAATACCCTTGTCTCTTACATCTAGGGATGAGCATAAAACCCGCCCTGCCAGGGAACCACCCCATTTTTTTACGATTTTTAACCGCACCATTTAAAAATGGGGTGGTTATGGGGGTGAAGGAAAAAAAACCGATGGTTATCGGGCAGGGGACGGTTTGAGGGGTTCCCCTAGTGGGGAAGTGCCCCACCCCAAACCGTATAATATAATTATAATTTTTTTAATCAAAGTTATAGAATTATTTGTTGAAATTGCCTTGTACTCTTTTAATAAAATACCTATTTATTTATACACACACACACATATATATATATATACAAAACCCCTAAAAGTTGTATTGATTTTGTTTTTGAATCATATGATCTAGAGTCTAAATGCATAAATTTATATATATATATATATTGAACTTAAAATGGGGTTTAAGTTTGTTTTGACAGAAGCAATATATATATATTTTGATTTAAGTTATTAATTTATTTTTGTGTTAGAAATTATAACGAGTAAATTGGATCCTTATTGTTTTCTATATAGGTCAACATTTTATAATTAATTTGCTTATTTTTTATTTGCTCTTAAAATAAGGGTTTAGTGGTGTGGTTAGGGCTGTAAACGAACCAAACACTCAACAAGCTGCTCGGGCTTGGCTCGATAATAGCTCAGCTCACGTTTGTTTATTTAGTAAATGAACCAAACTCAAACAGTTTTTTCAGGCTCGATTCGTAAATGAGTCAAACTCAAACAGGTATGGGCTCGACTCGATAATGTTTGCGAACAAAGCTCGTGAACATGTTTGCAAACAAAGCTTGTGAATATGTTCACGAATGTGTTCGTGAACAAAGCTCGCTAAAAAGATCGAATATATACATATATATATATTTATGTATATAATACAAATTTTAAAATAATTTTACTAATTAGTTTTTAAATTTTAAATACAAAATTTGAAGAGACCCATTACTAGTAAATTACAAAATATTCAAGAAAAATGGGTATAAAATTGTATGGTTTGGTTTGGTATATATGTGATAATACAAAGTCAATGAATTCAATGCTTTGAAAATGTATGGGTTACAATCAACATTCAAACCCTAAACTCTAAATTTGACCCCAAGCATTCAGTCCTTGAAAAATCAGTATTCATAAACCAAAGGTAGGAAGCACCATACAAGAAGATGATGAAATATGGGTTACAAAAACCCCAAAGCCACCATAAAAACAAAAACCACACTATAGGAAGGTTCAAGCAGAAACATTCCCAATTGGTCCTAGAGCCAGGGGGCAACAACACTTAAACAAGTAAGACCTATACTTCAGGCCTCAAGCTCTAAATTTGACGGTGGTGATAGCCTCATATGTGAGCTGTACTTCAGACTTGCACTTATTCACATAGAATCTTCTACATCTCTCATTCACAGAGAAAATCATGAATTTAGTTGTGTGAAAAGAGAGGGAGAGAGATAATGTGTAGTGGAGAGAAAATATAAACTAATGTTTGTCCCACATCGGCATATTTAGAAAATGTGGGTGCATGATGATTCCTATAAATAAACACAAAATTGTGTGAGGTTGTACCACATGGCTAGTAATAATAATTTTTATATTGTGATATCTTGTGTCAAAAAGGCCATTTTGACTTGAGCAAGGGTTTTGATGTGGCTGAGCCAAACGACCCATTTAAAAATTAGTTCAAAAGTTTAAAACTTCTTGTTGAGCCGCTTAGGAAAAAATATAAGTGGCTTGTTGAGCTGCTCAAGTTTGATCAAGCTATGAACGAGCTGAGCTTGGCTATTCACAATTTTATCGAGTTCGAGCTCACCTTTGGAGGAGTCGAGTCAAGCCCAAACACTTCAAAGCTTGGCTTGGCTTGGCTCGTTTACAACCCTAAGTTTTTTAAACAGTTATGGTGGATAAAAATTTTATTGGTTTTGATTATGGGTTTTGAGAAAACTGATCCACGCTCATCCCTATTTACATCTACCATCATTCTATATCCTAAAAATAAACCCTAAATTTCACTTCATTTTTTCAAATTCACACCATAAAAACCCTATGAAATCAAGTTTCTCTTACCCATTTACTCCAAAACTCTAATTTAAATTTTATTTTCAACCCATTAATTAATTCACTCACTTTCTCTCTCTAATATCTTTGTCTCTATATAATTATATATACGTACATATATATAAATATTTTGGAAATGTTGGTCACACAATATTCATTTTAAACAAAGGGTAATTTGGCCATTTCACATATTTTAAGGATAATTTTATAATCTTATACTCCCTCCGACCCAAAATAAGTGTTCACTTTCATAACTTTATCCGTCCCAAAATAGGACATGGATCTCCTCCTGCTTTTCGCAACCCTTAATCAAGGGTTGTGAATGCATGGGACACATGTCCCACTAAATTCACCCACCTATATTTTTATTTTTTCTCTCTATCCAATACTTTCTCACTCTACAAATATATACATACCTTACAAAAATTACAATTTTTTTCTCTCTCTATCACTATCCCTTTATAAAAATAAATATAAAATAAAAATTATATATTAATATTTTAATAAAATATATAAAAATGAAAATTATATATATTAATATTTTAATCAAAATTATATATATAAAAAAATAACGAATAAAAGATTACATTTTCTCTCTTTCATTCACTCACTTTCCCTCTCTATAAATAAAAATGAGATGAAAATGAAAATTATATACTCATTAATATTTGTAGACCTGGACCGTCTTGGACAAGTATTAATATAAAATGAAAATTATATACTCATTAATATTTGTAGACCTGGACCATCTTGGACAAGTATTAATATAATTTTCATTCTACAAATATTAATATATAATTTTTATTTTATATTAAAGAGAGAAACCGAGTGAACGAAAGAGAAAATGTAACTTTTGTAATGTATATATGTACTTGTAGAGAGGGAAAGCGATAGAGAGATCATAGTTAATTCATTATTTTTATATATATAGTTTCGATTAAAATATTAATATAAATTTTATATTTTATATTTATTTGTATAGAGGGAAAGTGATAGAGAGAGAAAAAATGTAATTTTTGTAAGGTAAATATATATTTGTAGAGTGAGAAAGTGTTAGATAGAGAGAGAAAATAAAATATTGGTGGGTGAATTTAGTGGGATACGTGTCCCATTCACAACCCTCCGAAGGACATGATCCATGTCCCCCAAAATAAGTGTTCAATTTCGAATCTTAATACAATATAATCTTATACTTTTTTCAACTTATCCCTCTTTATTAACTTCAAAAAATAATAAGTCGCACAAAAATCTAAAACTATACTATATTTTCAAAGAGCAAATTTGGAAACACAAAATATCCCAATTTTTTTTGAAAAGTCAAATATAAACACTTATTTTGGGACAAAGGGAATATTTGACAAGTGGGTATTTGATCAAATTAAAAATCATAAAATAATTTTTGAAACCACATGAGATTTTTTGAACATTTTTTAAAGATAGGAAAGTTTTATGATAATTTCTATCATTTCATTGTGTTTCGGTATTGGTATATCATTTCATTGCAATTTAGAATTAGGTACTATTCAAGACCCACTTTTATGTGACTCCAATAGTAAAGTATACCTAAGGTTTCGTTTGGAAAGCTTATTTTTGTTCTGTTTTTTATTTTTTTGCACTGTTCAGGAGAACATAACATGTTTGACAACCTTTTTTACTATTTGTTTTGTTCTCAATTTGGAAACTATTTTCGTGAATAATAGAAAAAACAAGGGAACAACAAAAACTTGTTTTTTTTTTCTTTCTGGGATTTTTAAAAAAAAAAAAATTTGTGGTAGAGAGGAAAAATTGTGTGAGAATATGTGTATTTTTTTGCTCCAAACATGTTTTTTGTTGTTGTTCTTTTGGGTGAGAAAATAAGAATAAGAACAAGAACAAGAATTGTCCTTGTTTTTTGGTTCTCAAAACAAAAAAAAAAACAATGGTTCTCAAACGGGCCCTAAAACTTTTTATTGGTATATCATGTCATTGCGTTATGGATAATAAATATTTTAATAATGTGTTTAATACGTGAGAGTGGAATGAAGGTAGGAATAAAATAATAATTAAAATAAATAATTTATTATTTTTAAATAAAAAACAAAAGATTGACAAATGTGAACTTAGTTCCATCCATACATCTTGAGGATATAATTATCATATAATCTAGAATTGTTTGACATAATTTAAAATGAAAGTGACTAAAGTTTAACATTGTGAGTTAGTGATTCTAATTGAAAATTTTAAGCTATTTGTATGTGTGATGATTTTTAAGTTACTTGTAGGTGTGATGGACGCATCTAACATTCTCTGCTATGAGATATGAGAATTCATAAAATTATTGATCAAATATTTAACATTTGATTAGTTAATTGAATCTGACTCTTTAATTAATAACCCGAGTACAATTCATATTTGTACTCCACTAATCAAATGGGACACCTCATGCAACAAACTAGTATCTATTTTTTTAAAAAATTATTTCCCTACATATTTTCTGATTCCTATACATTAATGGCAGTTGACTTCTATTACTAATAAAGGAAAATGGAGTTAATGTTGTGAAATAAATTTATTTTAAAAGTTAAACAATATTCTCTTCCAATTTAAATCACCCATTACGCAATGAAAATCTTCCTATTCATTACATTAATTGAAATACTTATCATGCATCAAATTACACTTTCCAAAGCACAAAATTTATATCACCACCACCTCCTTATTCAAATTTAAATACACATGACAAAAAAAGACCGAATCAGCATCCATGTCACCTTCCGATCATCAACAACTCATCTCCGGCAGATGGGCGGATTTTCCGGCCGGCGAAGATTCCTTGAAAGCCCTACTCCGGAAGAAGAAGAAACCCACCATGTGCCCAATCACCGCCACAATAAACACTCCACCATTGAACGACATCAACGCCAACATCAATAGGTAAGCCAACCCGACCCGAACCGTGTGCAGGAGGGTCTGGACTAACCCGGATCCGAAAATTTTCGACCCATCTCTGATTAGGTTGCAATGAGAAATCCATTCCACCAGAACCGCGAGGACGAAGACGAGAACCAGAGCCAAGGCGTACATGCCGGGTCGGGTCCCCGGCCAACCCGTGAAGAGAATCAAGGCGTCCTTGCCCCAGAAGAAGGTCATGTGCATGAGCGAGTGGTGGTGGTTCATAGCGGTGCCGTTCGGTGGAGGTGGGGCGGCGCCACCCATGCCACCACCGTGCGTGTGACTGTTGTCCATTTCGGGGGCTTGACTTTCTCTCTCTACAAATAAGTGGTTTTTTTCCCTCTCTCAAGGAAGTGTGAGATATGTGGGAATCCCCTAAATTAGTAATGGTTGTTATAGATACGAGTCTTTGATCGTACAGTGTAGTAATTTATACGTTGTACAAAGTTTAAAGAGTATGTTCGTGTAGTACAAAAAGAATAGGGTTATATAAGAATTCCTCTCCGATGTAATCTCCCTCCAAAATTCCCTAGAGCATCATCTAATAGTTTTGGATAAAGGCATATCATCAAAAATTCTAACTAAATTTAAATTGTAATTGTATTAGGATATAATAATAATTATAATTATGTATATTATAAACATAAACGTGGATAAATATACACGATTGGATAATGTTTCATAAAATTCTAGAGAGGATCCTTGTTCAAAATTTATAATGAGGTGTATATTATATTGAGTATCTCTGTTGCATCAAAATCTGTTTTAATTATCTTTATCAAAGTATTATATTATTAATTTGTTATATCTTTTTATTATATAATTAGAATAACAAATTAGATTCTAAGATAACGGGATGGGATTATTGAAATAATGTGTCAAACCTAAGGAGTCTATATAATAATAAATAACAAATATTGACACCATGAGTAATGGAACCAAATATGAGGGAAGTTCTATTTTACCCTGTTTATTATCCCGCGTAGTTTGGGAGTATGACGCATGATGTGAAAGACCTCCCTCCTAGTATCCTACAATCAAATTCGTAACTGAAAATTTGCACAAAAGATTTAATGTTCTTCAGTAATATGACAAAAAAGACAAATCATATTAACAATGTACCATTTAGTTAGCATACTTAAGATGGATTTTGACGTTGTCACAGAGACGGTACTCAAAGTAGATGATGAACTTCTTGACGTTGTGATGGTTGACGATGTATATATCATCGTGTTAGGACTTTACAATAAATTCAAGGAGGAATAAGTCAACATCTCCAGTTGTAGGTACAAAATTTGCACAACACAAAAAAGATTTATTCTCATTACTCTTCATTAGATTATATACATTTTTCCTATGGGTTTTTGATCCATTAGGGCAACATTTTTTATTTTATCATTTTGTTCATACTTTACACGTCAGCTATTTTGTCCCTATACTATACCGTTAGCTTGAGCTACAAGTCTCTTCTAGAGTCTTCTGGAGTGCTCTTCGGGTCGGACCATAAGATGGGTCTGACGTGTCGGTAGGGTCATAGGGCTGATGTGTCAGTCGGGTTATGATGCTGGCACAATGGTCGAATCATCATTTCGGGCCTTTTCTGGATCGATCCGGTTGGGATGGACTTTTTCATGGGCCGGGAAAACTCACATGTACACTAGTTGATCTGATTGTATCGTACACGTGGCTAGAATTTCATTAGGATTTGCGTTTTATGAAAAAATAAACTCATGCACAAAGGATATTTTACATCAAAAGAAGTTTTATTCGAACACTAACAAAATATTATGGATAAAAATGATATTTTATAATAATTTTTAAAGTCTCTCAATTTAGTGATGGTAATACAGGTATTCGTATTAGGATAATGCTTGGGTCCTCACCCCTTATTTGGACCAATAATATTAAGACACATGTTCAATGTTAATTAAAAAATAATAATGAATATTACCCACTATCATGTGTTGTTATTTTTCCTTTTCCTTTTTTCTTTCTCTTTTCATCAACAAACCCATCAAAAACTCTACGCATCAAGATAGGTCATGAATTTCTCAACATATCCAAAAACTTATTGAGAATTCTACCTATTTGTGAAAAATATCAAGAAATCTGAAAACTTGGGTCACAGACTGAGATAAGACCATATTAAAAAAGGGTTATGAGTCTAAAAGATCAAACCTTTCAACTCTGTTTTTTTTTTAAGATAAAACAATATGTATTAAGAAAAGAAAAAGAGAGTTACATACAAAGAAGGACTTGACAAAGTAAGCCTCCAAGCAAAACAACAAGGTCAAAACAAGAAGAGACCTAACCATAAGGAAACGAAGCCAGCCTTTCAACTCTGTTGGTTCTTAAGTATCCAAGATAGATCTTACAAGAACGGATCCATTGTTCATTAGTCGGACCGATTCGCTTAACTCCTAACGGAACGGATTTTAGCCGGCACCTAATTCTAAATAGGGTTGAATATGGTATTTAAAGCAAAAATTTGCATTTGATTTGGGAAAAAACATGTTTTGTGTTAAAGTCGCTCCAACCAATTACATATGTATATGTTTTGAATCCATAACTACCCTTCAGTTATTAATATATATGTATTCGGGGAATGTCAATAATACATATAAATTTTTTGCATGGGATTGGGACGAGAGCGGATGGTTTTAGCTTGGCTCAAGTAATCTTTTGAAAAAGGAGAAATTACCAAAAAAAAGAAAGAAAGAAAAAAGAAAGTAATCTTTTGCATTTGTTCAGAGTTGGTATAATCTTATAGTAGTCATATGTAAGTTGCATAGCTCTTAACTATTTTTTTTGGGTTTTGTACTGTTCTTGAACAACCTTTCTATATTTGAAATATAATAATGTATAAATTAAATCTTAAAGTTATGGGTCGGTTGGGTCGCGGTCCGGCCCATTAAGGACCCAACCCAATTATGACCCGTCTTAACAGGTTGAGAATGGATTATTGACCTATTTACGACCCGCCAGCTTACGATCCAATCCAAACCCGCCCAAATTCTTTCGTTTACCACCTCTATAATTGTTGAAACAAAATATCAATCGTAAACAATAAAATAGTAAATAATCAACACATAGGATTTATTGTGGTTCGGCCAATTTGACCTACGTCCAATAGAACAGTGTTTGTATTTATTTTCACTATGAATTAGGGTTACAATGATGTATATATAGACATAATTCATATGTACTGGTAAAATACCAAAATCACCCTTTACGGGCCTTCGGTCTGGCCCCTCAGGGCTTGTTTCTTCCTGAAATATGAGTCATACCCAACAATCTCCGCCTTGGCGAATATCCCGCCACCTTGAAAATCTCTTGTATTACCTCAAACTCACTTTGTTGAGGGGGTTTCCTTTTCTTTAACATAAAGAAACATTGATCAAGTCCAAGCAATGCTTGAACTTGTCTGAAGTTAATAGTTTTGTCAACATATCTGCTGCATTCTCTGTAGTGTGTATCTTCTGCAAAAGAATATCACCTCCACAGGCCTTCAGCCCGGCCTCTTTGAACCCAGGGTCTGTTCCTTCCTGAATTATGAGTCATAACCCAACAATAATATTTCACATATAATTTTGATGCTATTATTATAGTAGTTTTTATGTGGTTTAAGTAGAATGATAGTAGCTCAATGAGACTTCAGTTATCCCGCCGGCCGGGTGGATATAATAATTTTGTGAAAAAAAACTTATTTCGAGGGTAGGAGCATATAGTAGTTACATATAATTAACCTCTTACAACAGTGGTTTACCCAAATTTATCATAGATTGTCATCTCTACTCATTCATGAGTAAGAAAATCCAGTTATACGAGTCATAATGGTAATCTTTAAATGTGAATGCTATATATATTGTTTGATAGTTATTTTTTTTTACACTAATCATATGCAACGTTACTGT
The DNA here is from genome assembly GCA_963922005.1 of Cornus suecica. Taxonomy (NCBI): domain Eukaryota; kingdom Viridiplantae; phylum Streptophyta; class Magnoliopsida; order Cornales; family Cornaceae; genus Cornus; species Cornus suecica. The sequence goes on from OY998239.1 coordinate 83,833,270, forward strand.
AATTAGTGTCAATAATTTCTTACTCATGGAACAAGAAATCGTTAGTTAGTCTTAACCGGTACCATAAATGCTTGAACACAACATACAATTATCTAATAAGCAATAAAAAAATTACGTTTATTATTTTATTTTAAAATTAATCTTAAGTGTTTTTTTTAATTATGATTTCTCTCAAAAGAAAAAAAAAAGTATGTTAGATACTTCACTTCACACATGATGGTGATATTGATATTAGAATATATAATTCTGCCAAAAATCGAAGACAATGAGAGGGCTAGTTTTCCGAACATGCATGTGTAAGACTAAATTGTGTCCCACATTATTTTGGATTTTATGTTTTATTTATATTGTGGTAGAGTAGAATAAAATTATATTATAGTTAATTATCGGTTAAGAAATAATCTGATAAGGGAAAAAGTCTCATATTAATTATCAACTCTGATGGATAGTAGGCTTGTTGTTGTAGTAGGATACCGGTCTTATATATGATTAGCCACAAATCTTCGGACAATGATATTTGATTTAATTATCATTTAAATTCAAATGTAAATTCCATTAGTTTGAGAGTTTAGTATTATGTTAGACTTTTCAACCCACCATTGTCAACACCATTGACAACCTTTCTCACCTTGTCACCATAAATGTAATAGCCCAAACACCTATCAAACTTACTCAAACCAACTACTGCGGCTGGCGCATGCAATTCAACACAATTCTCATCGGCTACGACCTCTTCGGCTATGTCGACGGCTCCCAACCATGTCCTTCTCAAACTATCACAACCACCACTGGTTCATCTATCAATCCGAACTACTCCCTATGAATCCGACAAGATCAACTCATTTTGAATGCAATAATCGGATCTATTTCTCCCAACCTGATTCCGTTCATCGCCACCGCTAAAACATCCATGGATGATTGGACTATGTTGTTCAACACCTACGCCAAGCCATCTCATGGGCGTATCATGCAAATTAAAGGTGTTTTGGATCATCTTTCCAAAGGCACCAGAACAATCACAGAATACATGCAACTCATCAAATCATACCATGATGAGTTATCTCTCATGAACGCTCCTTACGATACGGATGAATTGACTCTAAAAATTCTTAATGGCCTTGGTGATGATTATTCAGGCTTGTCTGACGCTGTTAAGGCAAGAGAAAACTCTATCTCGTTCGAAGAATTTCATGAGAAGTTGGTTATTCGTGAGGCGCAACTACAACAAAACGGTGCTAGTGACAAGAAGACTCACCTCCCAGCCACTGCAAATGTGGCAACAAAACCTCAACCAAACACTCGCCCTCCATCATATTGACAGTTTCCATATCACCCCATGCATGCATTCCATGATGCATGCAATGATATAGTGTTAAAGAGTGAGATATAGGATGCCATCAAATGAAGCTTCCACAGCCATGCCACCTCTCCATATGCATGAACCAATTTCTTCTCCAAAACATACGTGAAGAAATTGATTACTCCATTCTCTGACAACACATGATTGTTGTTGTTTTGAGTTTTCTCTTCTCCAACTCACAACTTTATATATATGAGCATATGTGTGTGATATATATGTGTAGAAAAACAGAGAGAGAGATATATATACTGTGTAATATATATACAAGAGTGTTATACACGTGAGTGATCAGTGATACACGAGAGCAAGTGAGAGTGTATGTTAGGTTGAGTTGAGTTGATACCCGAGTTAGTATCCTCCTCCCGAACCACCGTTGTTTTCAACCCATCTATATTAAAAAACTCTCAAAGTGGACGTACCCGTGTTTTTGGGGAACCACTATAAATATCTTGACTCAATTGTGTGTGTATTTGTGTTCAGAATTGGTTATCCGCACAACAAAAGTAGTATCAGAGCTGTTATTCGAAAAACAGAGTCGATCGTTCATCCTCTATTTCGAACCACAATTCCACGCAAAACACTACACCACTCCTATATTTGGCTGACCCATCTCCGGAGGATCACATACCCGTCGAGAACAACCCGAAACTCCGCCGGACGCGCCGCCTGAAGGTCCGCGCGTCGCAGCTCTCGGCGTCACGCGCCTCACGCGTCGTCTACCTCCAGCGCGCGTGAGGCCCACGCGCAACACGCGCTTCCATACGCGCCACGCCAGCGATGACGTCACCTGGCCTGACACGTCACTGCTGACGTCAGTAGTGCCATGTGTCGTCCTGAGAACGTGCCACGTGTCACCAATTGACGTGTGCCACATCATCCGCCACGTGTCCTGACACGTCATCACCTATTTTTCAAATTTACAATTTTGCCCCTCGCCGTTGTTTTGACTATTCTGGACTCATCCGAACTCGGATTTGAGCGCAGTCAGAGGTGATCTTGAGGTTTTCGACCGTTGCGGACGCAACGGTACACTCCATTTTGCGTGATTCTACTCCGAATATATCAAACAATCCAGGGAGTGCTTAAATTTGATTCGATTCGATGGAAGATTCATGATTAAATTATCGGTGTCGAACTACTCCATATGGAAACCCCGTATGGAAGATCTCCTTAATTGTAAGGATTTGGTGGACCCGTTAGAAAATGAAGGCAAAAAACCAACGTTAATTGCAGTGAAAGATTGGACCAAGATGCACAAAAAGACGATTGGCCAAATCAGACAGTGGATTGACCATAGTGTATTCCACCATGTTGCTCAAGAGACCAACGCCTACGAGCTCTGGAAAAAGCTCGAGGATATGTATCAGGCCAAGACCGCTCGAAACAAAACGTTTCTCATGATGCGACTAGTCAATTTGAAGCTGAAGAGCGGATCTTCTGTAGCCGAGCACACCAGCGGGTTTCAAAACCTGGTGAATTAGTTTGCGTCTGTAGAGTTAAATCTTAGCGATGAAACTCAGGCACTACTTCTGCTCAGTTCCTTACCTCCCAATTGGGAGACATTAGTGGTTTCCCTCGGTAACTCAACACCGAGTGGCAAACTCACTATGACAACAGTCAAGGATTCCATATTCAGTGAGGAAGCCCGAAGAAAAGAGATCGGCATGAATCAAACACATACGTTTGTCACCGAAGGTCAAGGACGATCTTACGGAACTGGTAGAGACAGAAGTAGAGGAAGGTCCCAAAACCGCAGCCGACCCAGCAATGACAAAAATCCACAAAAGGGTAACTATGTTTGTTATCATTGTGGTATTGCGGGACATTTGAAAAAGAATTGTTGCAAACTCCAAAGGGAGTAAGGTCAAAGCAGCCACCAGCCACAGAAATAAGATGGCAACACAATGGTCGTTGTTGCAGGAGATATCACTATATGCTCAGTCGATGAAGAGGTATGTCTTCATGCTGGAAGCAATGAAGCCGAGTGGGTGATTGACACAACAACATCTTACCACGCCACTCCCCATAGTGATTTCTTCATCATATACAAAGCAGGAGACTTTGGTACAATGAGAATGGGAAATACAAGTTTCTCGAAGATCGTGGGTATTGGCGATATTCAGATCATGACCGGTATTGGCTGCAGTATGGTCTTAAAAGATGTGAGACATGTGTCCGACCTTCGTCTCAATCTTATTTCTGATACAACCTTAGACCGAGAAGGCTATGACAACCATTTCAGCAATGGCATCTGGAAGCTGACAAAAGGAGCCATGATTGTTGGCCGAGGAAAGATACACGGTACATTATACACTACCCATGTGAATGTGATTTCTGACAGTCTCAATGCAGTTGAAGATGCGACTTCACCAAATTTGTGGCACAAAAGACTCGGACACATGGGAGAGAAAAGGTTGCTTACATTAGCACGGAAGAAGCTAATCACAATATCAAAAGGTATTCAATTAAACCCTTGTGATCACTGTTTATTTGGAAAGCAACATAGAGTCTCTTTTAACTCAACTACCAAAAAAAGATCAGAGTTGTTGAGTTTGATTCAAACTGATGTGTGTGGTCCTTTAGAAGTGGATTCTTTAGGCGGTAGCAAATATTTTCTCACATTCATTGATGATGTTTCACGAAAAGTGTGGGTATATTTTCTGAAAACAAAGGACTAGGTACTCGATTACTTCAAAGCATTCCACGCCATGGTTGAGTGGGAAACTAGAAAGAAGCTGAAGTGCCTCCGATCAGGTAATGGAGGCGAGTACACTTCAAATGAGTTTCGAGCATACTGAGTTAAACGCGGTATCCGACATGAGAAGGCGGTACCACGTACCCCGCAACATAATGGTGTAGCTGAAAGAATGAATCGGACCATTATGGAAAGAGCCAGAAGTATGATCAGTATGGCTAAGTTATCAAAGCCATTCTGGGGTGAAGCAGTCAGAGCTGCCATTTACCTAATCAACAGATCACCATCAGTACCACTCCAGTTTGAAGTACCGGAAAAGGTATGGACTGGAAGAGATCCCTCATATTCTCACCTGAGAGTATTTGGGTGCAAGGCATTTGCATATGTATCCAATTAGCAAAGACAGAAGCTCGATCTGAAATCAACTCCATGTATCTTCATCGGATATGGAGACGAAGAATTCGGATACAGACTATGGGATCCATAATCGAAGAAATTCATCAGAAACAGGGATGTTGTGTTCCAAGAGAACCAGACATACGAAGACACTAAAAAGATCACTGAGTCCAGTGATAACAGTTCCAGTGTTACAGATATCATCCCAGATCCTACACCAGTACAGTTGATCCCCGACAATGAAGAAATGCAGGATGAAATTCCAGAAGTAGATGAGGAACCCGAGGGTGTTGAGCAAGGGTGTAACACCCCGCTCCAACATTTGGTATAATATTGTCCGCTCTGGGCTCAGCCCGCACGGTTTTGCTCTTGGGCTCCTCCCAAAAGGCCTCATATCAATTGGAGACAACACTGTACATATAAGCACATCCCCAGACCTCTACCCGGGCGATGTGGGACATCACAATCACCCCCCGTTGAGACTCAGCGTCCTCGCTGGCGACCCACGGGTGATGTGCATGATCCCACACTTAATTCCGGCCGGGCTCTGGCTCTGATACCAATTGTAACACCCCGCTTTAACACTTGGTATAATATTGTCCACTCTGGGCCCAGCCCGCACGGTTTTGCTCTTGGGCTCCTCCCAAAAAGCCTCATACCAATTGGAGACAACACTGTACATATAAGCACATCCCCAGACCTCTACCCGGGCGATGTGGGACATCACAAGGGGGAGCCACTAACCCCTCCACCAGAAGTTACAGAACCAGAAGTAGCTCATCCAGAGCCTCAGATAAGGAGATCTGAAAGAGGCCGACCTCTGATTCCATCAACGAGATATCCGGAGTCAGACTATATTTTGCTTACTGATGAAGGGGAGCCAGAATGCTTTCAGGAAGTAACTACCCATACAGACAAAGGTAAATGGGTGGAAGTTATGCAAGAAGAGATTAGTTCCTTGCAGAAGAACCAAACTTATGATTTGGTGAGACTTCATAAAGGCAAGAAAGCATTGAAAAACAAATGGGTGTTCAAGCTAAAGAAAGACTCCAACGGAAAGCCGATAAAACACAAAGCCCGATTTGTTGTCAAAGGATTCCAACAGAAGAAAGGCATCGAATTTGACGAGATATTTTCACCAGTTGTGAAAATTACCTCAATTCGAGTGATACTCGGATTAACAGCTAGTCTGAACCTTGAGCTTGAATAGATGGATGTAAAGACAACATTCCTCCATGGAGATCTACAGGAGGAAATTTACATGGACTAGGCAGAAGGTTTTCATGTTACAGGGAAAGAACATATGGTCTGCAAACTGAAGAAGAGTCTCTACGGCCTCGAGCAAGCACCGAGGCAATGGTACATCAAGTTCGACTCATTCATGGTGGGTCATGGGTACAAAAGAACTTCTGTAGATTAATGCGTCTACATTCAGAAATTCCCATATGGTAATTTCGTTATTCCATTGTTATATGTTGACGACATGTTGATCGTTGGACAAGATGTTAATATGATTAGCAAGCTGAAGCAAGAACTGTCCAAGGTGGTGTTTACTAACAGGAAATATTTCTTGTTTCATGTTTTTACTTCCTGAAATGAAGAAATAAAAGTAAAATCTTGTTTATCAATTTATTTTTACTTTTGCCCTTAAGGAAACGTTTCCTCTAATTGTAAAGAAAATAGGAAACAAGAAAAATGGTACTTCCTCTTTTTGTTTCCTCTCGCCTTCAAAATGACCAAATTTCAAAGTTGTAAAATTGGAACTTTCATGTATTTTGCATTAATAAATTTAATATATAAATAATAAATAATAATAAATAAATTAAATATTTTTATAAATTAAAAAAATATAATAAATAAAAAATATTTATAAATAAAATAAAAATAAATGAATAAATAATAATAAAAAATAAATAAATAATAAAATAGATTAAATAATACATAATAATAATAATAATAATAAATAAATAATAATTATGATAAATAAAAAATAAAAATAATAAGAAATACAAATAATAAATAAATTAAATATTTTTTATAAATTAAATAAAAATATAATAAATAATAAATTAAAATATATATATTTATAAATTAAATAAAAATAATGAATTAATAATAATAAAAATAATAAATTAAATAATATAAAAAATTAATAATAAATAAATAAAACTTATGATAAATAATAATAATAAATACATATAATAAATAAATAAAAAGTAAGAACAAAAATTTTTTAGTAAACATAATTTCTGTTTTTTATTTTTGTTTCTGAAAAAAATCAAAATTTAGTAAACAAGATTTTACTTTCTGTTTTTCTTAAGGAATCAAAAATATAATTCTACTTCTTCAGAAAACGGAAACAGGAAATATTTCCTGTTAGTAAACAGGCCCCAAGTCCTTTGATATGAAGGGCCCATCTCAGCAAATTTTGGGCATGAAGATTGTTCGTGACAGGAAAGCCAAGAAACCGTGGTTGTCACAAGAGAAGTACATTGAATGGGTGATTGCAAAGTTCAATATGGGAAATGCCAATCCAGTCAGTACTCTGCTGGCTAATCACTTCAACCTGAGCAAGAGATCGTGTCCCTCTTCTACGAAAAAAAGAGAGGAAGAGATGGAATCAATACCTTACTCTTCAGTTGTTGGAAGCTTGATGTATGCAATGGTCTGCACCAGACCGGATATAGCTCACGTTATAGGCGTTGTGAGCAGATTTCTCTCAAATCCAAGCAAAGACCATTGGGAAGCAGTCAAGTGGATTCTGAGATACCTGAAGAGTACATCGAAACTATGCTTGTGTTATGGGGGAGCAGAACCAATCTTGGAAGGCTATACAGATTTAGATATGGCCGGCGACATTGACAACAGGAAATCTACTTCGGGATTTCTATTTACTTTTGCAGGGAAAGTTGTGTCATGGTAGTTCAAATTGCAGAAGTGTGTTGCCTTATCTACAATAGAAGCAGAATACATTACTGCAGCGGAAGCTGGCAAGGAAATGTTGTGGGTGAAACGATCTCTCCAAGAACTGAGTATTATTCAGAAGGAATACAAAGTACATTATGACAGTCAGAGTGCTCTGGACTTGAGCAAGAATTCAATATACTATTCCCGTACGAAGCATATCGACATTCGCTATCACTGGATACGCGAAGTGATGGAACAACAATTACTGAAGATTGTTAAGATCCACACAGACAAGAACCCTGTTGATATGTTGACTAAAGTGGTTACTCGAGATAAGCTGGAGTTATACACACACATAGCCCATATGGATATCAACTGAAGCGCAGCGGGAAATGTTCTCCTCCGATTGGTATGGAAGAGGGAGAATTGATAGTTTCCATACCACCCCATGCATGCATTGCATGATGCATGTAATGATGTAGTGTTGAAGAATGAGGTATAGGATGACATCAAATGAAGTTTCCACAGCCATGCCACCTCTCCACATGCATGAACCAATTTCTTCTCCAAAACATACGTGAAGAAATTGATTACTCCCTTCTCTGACAACACATGATTGTTGTTGTTTTGAGTTTTCTCTTCTCCAACTCACAACTTTATATATATATGAGCATATGTGTGTGATATATATGTGTAGAAAAACAGAGATATATATATATATACTGTGTAATATATATACAAGAGTGTTATACACGTGAGTGAGTGATACACGAGAGCAAGAAACCTTGTGAGTTTCTGTGAGTGAGAGTGTGTGTTAGGTTGAGTCAAGTTGATACCTGAGTTAGTATCCTCCTCCTGAACCACCGTTGTTTTCAACCCATCTATATTGAAAAACTTTCAAAGTGGACGTACCCGTATTTTTGGGGAACCACTATAAATATCTTGTCTCAATTATGTGTGTATTTATGTTTAGAATTGTTTATCCGCACAACACATATAACCCTCGGCCTCCGAACCAAAATCGCTCCAACCATCAACACAACAATCCCAACACCTCTCAATTCAATATCAACCATCAGTATACCCCCTGTCCCTATAAAAAGTTCTGCCAACTTTGTGGCCAACAAGGCCACTCGGCAAAAAGATGTTCTTTATTCAAATATATGCCATGGAATCATGCACCGAATAACCATCAATCTTACTACCATCAACCTCCTGCACCTTAGGCACACTTTGCCTCTCCACCTGCACCATCTGTTTCTGAATAGTTGTTGGACTCCGGCGCATCCCACCATGTCACGAGTGACTTGAGAAATCTCTCGCTACACTCTAATTACGCAGGCCATGACGATATCATGATCGGTGATGGTACTGGTCTTCATATTACTCATACAGGATCCTCCTCTCTTTCCTCTCCCAATGCAAATTTTACATTATCTAACGTCCTTTGTGGTCCTACCATGAAATGTAATTTGATACATGTATCACAATTTTGTTCATCTAATAACATTTATGTTGAGTTCTTACCACACACTTTTCCTGTGAAGGACCTCCGGACCGGATCAACACTTTTGAACGACAAAACTAGAGATGGTGTGTATGAGTGGTCGGCTTCCACAGTGACCTCCAAGCCTTTGATTGCCTTCTCATCCATCCGAGCTCCAATATCTGATTGGCATAGTTGCCTAGTTCATCCATCTTCAAAAGTTCTCAATCATCTAGTATCTTCCAAGTCTCTCCAGTTATCCTCTAGTAATCTTAAGATTTTTTCTTGCAATTCATGTTCTTGTAATAAAAGTAAAAAATTACCTTTTTCTGAGTCGTCATTTTCAAGTACCTCTCCTCTACAACTTGTTTACTTTGATGTTTGTTGTGCTCCTATTGAATATTTTAATGGAAATAAGTATTACCTTATCTTTGTTGATCATTTTATCAAATACATATGGTTTTACCCACTTAAAAGAAAATATGATGTTTATGATATTTTTATACGCTTTAAATCTCTTGTTGAAAATTACTTTAAACATCCCATTGTTCAATTATACACTGATAACAGGGGGGAATATATTGCTTTAAAAGACTACCTAGCAACATCTGGTATCACACACTTACTCCCCCACATACACGAGAACACAATGGGTATTCTGAACGACGTCATTGACATATTGTTGAAACTGGTATGACTCTGGCATTTGCTACAGTAGCATATCTTATTAATCGAATGCCTAAGGTCAATCTAAGTTTCAAATCCTCATTTGAAACACTATTTGGTAAACCACAAAATATTGAGAAACTAAGAGTCTTTAGATCTCTCTGCTATTCGTGGTTAAAACCATATAACTCTAATAAATTGGAACCAAAATCAAAACCATGTGTCTTCTATTCACTTTCTCAGAGTGCATATCACTGTCTAGATACTGTCACTCATAAAATATTTGTCTCTTGTCATGTTACCTTTGTTGAGTCTATTTTTCCATTTCAAAATATCTCCCCTACATCAAATAGTTCACCTCATATGGTCTTAGCTGAGTCATCTCAATCGTTAGATAGTACCTTATCATTTCATATTCTAATTCACCCTCCCTCAAATCTTCAGTTGGATAAAAATGCAATCAAAGGCACAACAGGTCAGCAAGGATCTCCACAATCCACTCCTACTCAAACTGTCGTTCAAAATTTGAATGATCCAACACCATCTAATTCGCTTTCCTTCAACCACATCCCAAACCCAACTCTAAATTCCATCACCAGACCAAACCCAAATTCCCACCAAACAACCAGACACCACCATAATATACCAACACCTCGTACCACCCCTTCCGATCCTTCCAACACACACCAAATGGTCACCCGTTCCAAAGCCAATGTCTTCAAACCATCTAAGAGATTTACCATGTTGGTTACCTCGGTACCCTAGGTTCCAAAATATCCTACTTGTGTCACTCAAGCAATGAAGGATCCTAAATGGCGTAAAGCAATGTTCGATGAATTTGACACTTTGCTACATAATGGCATGTGGGACTTGGTGCCTCCCACTACTGCTCAAAATTTGGTCGGTTGTAAATGGGTGTTTCGAATTAAACGGAAGCCCGATGTGTCCATTGATCGATACAAAGCTCGTCTAGTTGCCAAAGGATTCCACCAACGCCCTGACATTGACTACCAGGAGATGTTCAGCCTAGTTGTTAAACCAACAATGGTTGGTCTCATTCTCAGTCTTGCACTTTCCTTCGACTGGCCATTACGTCAACTAGATGTAAATAATGCATTTCTCCATGGGCATCTATTGGATGACGTTTTTATGGTGCAACCCCCTGGATTCATTGATCAACACAGTCCATCTCATGTGTGTCATCTTTGTAAAGCTCTTTATGGCCTTAAACAGGCCCCAAGGGCTTGGTATCATGAATTACGTCAGTTTATTCTATCCATTGGTTTTGTTAATTCTCAAGCAAACACTTCAGTGTTTATTTTTAACAAATTCGGTTTCACTACTTATCTACTTGTATATGTAGACGACATTGTATTGACAGGAAATAAGGTGGGATTTCTTGATGATATTGTCACTAAACTGGCTGTTACTTTCTTCATTAAAGACCTTGGAGCTTTATCCTATTTTCTTGGTGTGGAGGTTCTATTTACTCCAATTGGTCTTCTTTTGTCCCAACAAAAATATATCAGGGAGCTTCTGGACAAGTCCAAGATGATTGATGCTAAGATTGTAAAGCCTCCCATGTCTCCATCTCATGTACCGTCTCTCACTGATGGCACGGTGTTATCCGACCCTTCTGAGTGTCAGTCCACAGTTGGAGGTCTTCAATACCTCTCTCTCACACGCCCCGGAATCGCATTCACTGTAAATCGACTCTCCTAGTTCATGCATCGACCGACCACATAACATTGGACAACAGTCAAGCGGCTACTTCGGTACTTACGTGGCACTCTTGATCATGGGTTCTTTCTTCATCGACACTCACCGGTCCAACTTCATGCATTTTCTGATGCTGATTGGGTAGGTAATCCCGATGACCGGTCTTCTACCAGTGCACATGTAGTGTTCCTTGGTCACAATGCAATCTCATGGTCCTCTAAGAAACAAAATTCCACTGCTCGCTCATTAATCGAAGCAGAGTACCGTGTTGTTGCTTCCGTTGCCGCTGAGGTAATTTGGATTAAATTGCTATTGTCTGAACTTCAAGTCACTATTCCTGTCTCTCCACCAATTTACTGTGACAATGTGGGAGTAACTTATCTTTGTGCTAATCCAATTTTCCACTCCCGAATGAAACACATTACGATAGATTTTCACTTTGTTCATAATAAAGTTCAGTCAGGTTAGCTAAGAGTTTCTCATGTCTCCTCTATGGATCAATTAGCAGATTCTCTAATGAAATCGTTGTCCTCCACTCACCTACACCAACTTAAATTCAAGATCGGAGTTCATTCGCCCTCCGTCTTGAGGGGCATGATAAGCCACAATCTTCGAACAATGATATTTTATTTAATTATCATTTAAATTCAAATATAAATTCCACTAGTTTAGGAATTTAGTATTCTGTTAGACTTTTCATTTACACTTCCCTTAAAAATTGAGATTTATATTTATCTTGTATCTAGACAGATTATGTACCGTTATTACTATGACTGTATATATTGAGATCAATTAAAAGAATAGGTTGACACCTTTTTCCAAATCTTCCTACTCTCTCTAAACTTTTTAAATATATTCCATTTATGCATACTTACAAAAACAACACGTATTTCAGGATGAAATAATAATTTACTATGATGATGGATGGAGATTAACGAATTAAAGAAATGTTTGTTATTACCATGACTATAAGATATTTATAAATTTATTTTTCGCTTTAATGGTAGATCGTGAGCATGATAGAGTTCTAAGATTCTGGTTTAATTCCAAATGTATTTGTGTGTTATGTTGTTGCATGAATATCATGTTTTAATTTCCAGCAGACCTTAAGACACGTGGGATGTTATTTCATGGGTAAGCGGATGTCTTTTTCTTTTATCCTAATAGTGATGTGGTCTAACTATAAATTTATAAATAAGTACAAAAGCAAAGGTTAAAAGGCATAAAACACCCATATAGTTTGATAAATGGGCATTAAACCCCCTATATGTTAAAATATGTCCTTATAATTTCAATTGTGATAAAAAAAAAAAAAAAGCCCCCTACTACCATAACACCGTTAAAAAAGAGATGAATTTACTTTGTTACCTCTCTATTTTAACATTAAAATGAAATAATAAAACGTTAATTTAAAATATATATATAAAATTGAAATATATATATATTTCAAAAATAATTATAAATTTTAAAATATATATATATATATGAAATTTGAAGAAAAAAAAATCGAAACAAACATATAAATTTCGAAAAACATATATAAATTTTGAAAAAAACTATAAAATTCAAAAAATATATATAAAATTCGAAAATAATATATAAATTTTGAAAATAATAAAATTAAAAATATATATATCTTTCGAAAAAAAATATAAAGTTTTTGAAAAAAAACGTATAAAATTCAAATATATATTTCAAATATATATATAAATTTTGAAAAAAAAAATTCAAAAAAATATAAAATTTGAAAACAATATATAAATTTTGAAAATATATATATTTTTTAAAAATATAAATTTTATAAAAAATATATAATTGTTTTTAAAAAAATAAACATTTCGAAAACAATATATAAATTTTGAAAAATAATCTAGTCCTATATATCTTTTGAAAAAAATATATATATACTTTGAAATTTATAATTTCTTCGAAATTAATTGTTTTCGAATTTTATATATTGTTTTCAAAATAATTATTTTTAAAAAAAAATTATATATATTTCGAAATATATAATTTTTTAAAAATTTATATATATATTTGAAATTTATTGTTTTCGAATTATATATATATTTTAAAATTTATATATTTTTTTCAAAATTTATATATTGTTTTAGATTTTTTTTATATTTTTTTGAAATTTATATATATTTTTCGAAATTTATATATATTTAAAATTTTATATATTGTTTTTGAAATTTATATTTTTTTTCAAAATTTATATATATTTTTGAAATATATATATTTTTCGAATTTTATATGTTTTTTTAAAAATTTATATTTTTTTCAAAAAATATATATATTTTTTGAGATTTATTGTTTTCGAAATTTATATAAATATTTTTGAAATTGATATATTATTTTAGAATTTTATATATTATTTTCATGAAAATACATTAAGGGGTCAAAACGGTCTTTCTACTCTTTTAAAATGGTTAATTATGATATTTCAAATATCATGTGAGATGCACATGACCAACTAACCGTCCAATTTAAATGGAGAATTAATTGCAGTGGGTATTTGGCCCACTTTTAAATTTTTTGAGGATTTTTTTATCCAAAATAAAAATTAAAAGTATTTACGACCCATATACTAAATGTAAGAATGTTTTATGCCTTTTAACCTGTACCAAATTGCATAAGTCGTCTTTGTCATTGGACCACAATATTAATTTGGAAGGACTCACATCACATGTGAATAGGGTGTTTAATGCCCTTTACCTTATAGCAAATTGCATAAGTGTCTTTATCATTGGACCACAATGTTAATTTGGAAGGACAGGATTACACGCAATTGACTATAATTCATACTATTACCATGTGTAACCCTATTATTCCACAATGAAATCATATCTATTTACCATGTGTACCAATCATATCTATTACACTATTATTCCACAATGAAATCATATCTGCCTTCATGTTTATTATTTGAGTAAAAAAATTAATTCCAATTTCTTTGTATTCAAATAATAATGTTTTAGATAATTCAACACTGTTTGTTGAGAAGCACAAAACAACCCAATTTTAGTTGGGTTGGGAGCTCCAAAATGGAGCAAGCAAAAAAAATGTGAAATCTGACTGTTACAACTGATATCAGCACAATTAGGTCCCATGGATGTGAGACATTTGCCATAAAACCAAGAACAAATTAGTACAAGCTCCGGCATAAAAGGAACAAGATGGAGCAAACCGTGATAGTTAAATTCATTTACAACTTATAAGGTATAGTTTTACATATAGTAATAAAATTTATCGCAAGTTAGATGATGTGCCCATGGTTTTCTATTAATAGTCTGATTCGTAATACTTTTAGAAAAAAAGCCGATCATATTATTTTTAACACCGATATTGACTTGGTTACATTGATACCCGCGATCACAACCAAATTGCGAACCATGAATTAGTCTAAAAAACAATTATTTATAATGCATAACCATAACGTCACTTTCCATAAACGTTAAGGGCCCATTTGGAATTTTTTTTTTTTTTGTTTTGTTTTGAGAACCAAAATACAAGAACAAAAAATATGTTTGGGGCAAAAAAACACACATATTCTCATACAATTTTTCCTCTCTATCACAATTTTTTTTTTTTTGGAAAATCCCAAAAAGAACAAAAAAACAAATTTTTGTTGTTCCCTTGTTTTTTCTACTATTCACGAAAACAGTTTCCAAATTGAGAACAAAACAAACAGTAAAAAGGGTTGTCAAACATGTTGTGTTCTCCTGAATAGTGCCAAAAAATAAAAAACAAAACAAAAACAAGGTTTCCAAACAGGGCCTAAGAATAAAACTATAAAGTTGGTCCGGACATTACGATTATCAAAATAAATAAATAAGAATAAGGCCTATGAAGCACAAACACTTCCTATAGAGTTGACATACCCATATCTTACATACGTGTTTGTGTCGGATGCGCAGACACGTCAAAAACATGTGTCCTGATTTTTAAAAAAATTGGATACTCGGAGGAGACGCGTGTGTCTGCGTGTCGGACACGCGGTGGATCGGTTGATTCAATGAAAGATAGAGGTCTTATGGAACCAATAATTTAATGGATCACTTATGGAACTTCAACACTTCTAATTCAATCTTTGGCTTTGAAGATATTTAAATATTTTTATTCCTCATCATCTTGTGAGAAGAATTAGAACACATATTCATTTATTCACTATTTAAAGCAGAACAAGATAATATCATAAAGAGTCGAACATTTTGTATTTATACATTCCAATCTTTATCTTCAATAAAAAAAAAATTCACTATATAACGAGAGAAGATAACGGATGTTGGGAAAGATGTATTTGATATGTCATACATTTCATTTAACCTATTTATTTTGAATATGGTAAAAAACTCATACACCACACACTCACAATGCCTATTAGAAGAGTCGAACCTCTCACCTTTAATTTATTTATTTAATTTTTTTATTTATAATTTTATTTAATTCTTATTATTTAAGTAATGAATGAAATATTAGTGTAATATAATACGTATATAAAATTATAATTTTTTATAAACATGCAAGGGCGTTTCATCTCTTAATTTTAAAATTTTCCGGTGTCCGTATTTCACCGAATAAGACTGTACATAATATGATCAACATATAATATATAAAAATATAGAGAAAAAAACTACAGCAGCTTCTGTGGATGTCACCATTCATTCATGATTCATGGTTAAATTCATCCTAGTATCATACACACATACCCAAAAAAACCATATCAACTGATAAACCAAATATTTGAAAAATACCCATAATCAATATCCGCATGCACCTTCCAATTAATGAATCATCAACACGTCATCGCCGGAAAATCCCTGTTCTTCCCGGCGGGCAAAGTATCCTTGAAAACCCTACTCCTGAAGAAGAAGAAGCCCAACATGTGGCCAGCTATAGCCACAATGAACACCCCAACATTGAAGGACATCAACGCCAACATGAGCAGGTAAGCCAACCCGACTCGAACCGTGTGGAGGAGAGTCTGGACCAACCCGGATCCGAAACTTCTGGAGCCATCTCTGATGAGATTGCAATGTGATAGCCACTCGACGAGGGCAGAGAGGACGAAGACGACGACCAGAGCCAGCGCGTACATGCCGGTGCGGGTCCCAGGCCAACCCGAGAAGAGGATCTCGGAGTTCTTGCCCCAGAAGAAGGTCATGTGGGTCATAGAGCTGTGGTGGTCCATGGCGGTGGCGTTCGGTGGTTGTGGAGTGGTGCCACCCATGTTGTTCATATCCATCGGCCGAGGCTTGACTTTCTCTCTCTCTCTAAAAAGTCTTTGTTTGGGTCTGTCAAGAAAGTGAGAGTTTTGGGATTGGGGTTGATGTTGTGGAATGAGGGAGTCCACTAATTAGTCTGGCTGTTATATATAGACTTCTGTTCTGTATGATAGTACAATGCAGTAATTTTTACGTTGTACATATTGTACAAATGTCTCAAAAATATCTTCCATGCAGTACAAGTGATTTAAGGGTGTTTTAGGCAAAAGTGTCGAAAATGTGTGACTAACGCTAGCTTGTACTTCCTCCCTCGTACCATCCAATTTAAATTTTTCAACATTTTATTGATTTGAATTGATTAGTGTGTAATTTTTAATTTTGTTATTAATAATATAGTATTATGATAGAATTCGGTATTTGTTTAAAATTATTGGAATAAGAATAGTTGAGGAAAATGAAAGGTTAAATTGTATTAAAATTCGAATTAGACAAATATTTTATGACAAATAAAATTATAATAGTTAACAACTAATATGAGACAGAGATAGTAGTTACTAAATTCTCCACATTCTCCTATTGAATTTTCGCTCAAATAAGATAGAAAAATACAAAAATACTCCACTATTGAAATGCCAACATTATTTAAAATGTTAATAATGTTGACTTGAGCAGTTATTAGGCGGCAAAATTTAATAATGAAAAAGTTCCAGAATTAAATACTCACATTTTTAATTTAGGAGGATTTAAAGCAATATAATTATGGAAACATATTTTACACTTCTGCCATTTTATTATTGTGAATTATTGACCTATGGTGCAACCGAATACGAACAGGATCAATTATTAGAGAGTCATGATTCAGTGTGAATTTGGGGTGTACGCTTCACCATATGAATGATATGTATCTTTCTCTTTATTTGATCCTTTGGTTTTAAATGATATGATTCCCTACAATTAAATCCTATTCTTTGAAAATATAGATCCATCTAAAAATAATAGAATAATAATACAAAAAAACAAAGATACATCTTTTTAATCGGAAAAGTGTTCAAGGATATTAATGGGACTGAGAGTGTGAGAATGTGTCACATAGTAGAATCTACTCTAAAAAAAATGAATGATCGACTTCAAAAATGTGAATTATGTGACTTAAACGCCAATAATGTCTGTAACTAATAAACAGACTTATGAGATAATTCATATATCAGTTCTTCATTTTTTATTTTTGGGTATAACCACGTACGGGGTGATAAATTAATTGTAAAAGTACATGTGAGTTGGCTCTTCGTCTTTGACCAAGTCTCCAACTGAGTTAACCGCGAGGGTCTTAAAATAGACAATTTTGAATTGATTTTTTCTTTCTGTTAAAAAAAAAAAAAAAAAAATTGATTTTTCCTTTCAATTTCAACAAACTAAGGAAAATAGAAATTTAATTGAATGAGATAGGAGTCAGGACTGACTCACTTACACAATGTACGTAAAGACAGATGTCTCCCCTCTTACGACATCTAATAAATTTAAAACACATGCCTAAAAATAAAGAAAATACAAAGATGAAGTTGTTCATCTCCTTTTATTTGACCCAATATATTTGGGACATGTGGCTAAAATGTATTAATAAATATAAATGAATATTACTTATTATTTTATAATTTTAATTTGGGCCTAATTTTTTTTTCTCTTATTCATCTAATCTCTTTGTTGTCGACAACCATCATAAATCCTATATTTTCTTCTCCTACCACCGGTCATTCTCTTCCTCTTCAATAGCTCACCGTGAAAATTTTTGTGAGATGAAATGGAAGATGCAATGAAAATTAAAACTAAATTGTACCTTTGGGTTCTAATTTGCCTGCAATTTCTTAGCTTATATTTCTCAACCCTCCTTTCTCTTTCATGAACTGAGGTTGCAAGTCTGAGGAGAATTGAAATTTTCCGAAGACTTATCGGACTTCCAGGTAAACCAAAATACTTGTTAACTTGACATAATTTTGAATTAATAACTCATTATATATGCTTTCCACAATTGATATAGCCAAATAGAGAGACAATTGTAGCTGTTAGAATTAACTTTGTTGAAAAACAAAGGGAATATTATTTTGCTAATTTGCATATGATATAACAGTGAACCTATACAAACAAGTTTGCTAATTTACTAATTTGCTATATGATATAGATGGTCAAAAGAGTTTGTTCTTTGAATATGATTAACATTGTGAGGTGACAACCAATTCCTTTTTCATAGAATTTCTTTCCACCAGTGAGGTATTAAAATATGAGAAAAAGAGAAGAGAGGCTGTTTGAGAGAGAAAAGCCTGGAAACCGCAGGAAAATTAAAAACGAAAGAGACAATTTTGTTTCTCATTTTAATTGCATCTTCTATTTCATAAAACAAAAAAATTGGGGAGGAGCACAAGGGCAGGTGACGGGAGAATGTTTTTTAGGGTTTATGATGGTGGTCGACAATGAAGAGCTTCGATGGATAAGAGGAAAATAATAAAAATTCAGATCTGAGTTAAAACCATAAAATAATGGGTAATATCCATATATATTCTTTAATTCATTTTAACTACGTGTCTTAAATTTATTGGGCCAAATGAGAGAGGAGAACCAACTTCATCCTCTCCGAGGAGGACCCAAGTATTGTCCTAAAAGTAATTAAAGAATAAAACAATATTTAGGTTTTCCCTAGGGATGATGAAGTTGGTCATCCCCTCTTATTTGGCTCAATAAATACAAGATACGTGACTAGAATTAATTAATGAGTATAGATGGGTATTACCCACTTTTTTTAATGGATTTTTACCCTTGTCTAAAAAAATTTCTTTTTCTATTCTAATAACTTTACTAATCTCTATTTTAAACCCTAGTGTCAATCAAAATTCAAATTTCTTCTTTTATTTTCTTTCCCATTTTAGTTTTTTTTTTTCTTTTATTCTGTTTCCGTGTTACTTCCTTTTACCATATTGAACTAATTTTAATCTCTTATGTTTGTTTTTATCTCTTCATATCATACTCAGCTAATATTTTTATATATACACATACATGTAATATTTTACATACATGACATGTTCTAATACCCTAATGACCTAGATTGGAATAGTCCACAAGCGATTGGTCTCTTCTTCCATAATTTTCGTTGTTGACAATGATTAGGATATAAAGAATTGAAAACGATACTAATATTAACTATACTATGCAATTTTAATATGTTTCTTTTGAGAAAATCCATTGTTAAAAAAAATAGGAATTAGATATAATTGATAAAATAATACTTTTATCCATTATGACAGTTTGTGACAATGAAGTGATTGGAGGGGGAAAAGAAAAAAGAAAATCAAATCTTAATTACAATTAATAAATACAATAATGGATAATATCTATCCATATTCTTTAATTAGATAAGTCAAAATTCATAAAATGATGGGTAAAACCTATTTATATTCTTTAATTACTTTTAGTGTTTTAAATTTATTGAATCACGTAAGAGTAAGAGGGGAGGAGGAACTTGGTCCTCCCGTCCTAGTCTACCACATTATTTTGCTGATTTGGTGGACTGTACCAATAATTTTATGCCATATATTTATACAAAATTTGAAGAATCACGTAAGAGTAAGAGGGGAGGAGGAACTTGGTCCTCCCGTCCTAGTCTACCATATCATTTTGCTGATTTGGTGGACTGTACCAATAATTTTATATCATATATTTATACAAAATTTGAAATCATAAAATACAAATTTCCACATCAGCAACATCTTCTCCCCGCATCTCTCTCATCCTAGGGTTTCGTCTCATGAAAGATGAACACCTTGTGCCACCACCACCACCGCTGCCACCACAATAGATAAGATGGTGGATCGAAGAGGCACACCACCATAACAGATCCCGTCGCCGATCAGGGAGGAAGAAACAAAGAGGGTCTAAGAAGAGGGCGAAGAGGCACGCCACCATGAAGATGTGGCTCACGATTTTGCCCACGAGATAAGAATTTGGGGAATTCGTTTGATTTTAGAGGTGTAAGGATAAGGTGTTCTCTTCCATGGAGGGCGAAACCCTATAAGAGAGAAAGTGGGAGTTGCAGACTGAGAGAGAGGTGGGAAGAAGATGTTGCTGACATGGAAATTTAATTTATTTTTGTTGATGTTAAGGTATATTTGGCATAAATTAATTGGTCCAGTGGACTAGGACCATCCTTATACAATATAAGCACACATCGATAACAAACTTATGAGGCCTATTGTGATCGACGTTATGGTTTGTACTCTTGTTGTTACAGGGTTTTTTTTTGTTGATTTAGTTGTTTAATTCCACTAAACATATCAAATATCAAATATGAATTTAGATAAATAAGACACTTAGATACATTTTTTTTTTCCGTTAATAAATAAATTTATAAAAAATAGAACCATAATACAAAGAAATGAGATGATGCTTACGAAACAATATCACACGAATTGGAATAAGACTCTCATAATATATATATATATATATATATATATATATATATGTGTGTGTGTGTGTGCACCAACAAATTATTTACACCAGTAAAATTCAAACGTAGCACCTAATACTTCATCGTCGTATCAGCAGCACTTCAGCGGAGGAAGATCGGAGGGTTTATCAAGTACTTCATCATCGAATTTCCCAAACACCCTGCTGCCGAAAAGTAAGAATCCGACCAAGTGTCCGGCAACGGTGACGAGTAATACGCCGATGTTGAAAGACATGACGGCGAGCATCAGCAAGTAAGCCACTCCTATCCGAACCCCATACATCAAAGATTGGACAATCCCGGCAGTGACGTTACTCATGCCGGAGTTGCTGATCATTCGAGTGTATGAGAGCCACTCAACGAGCATCGACAGCACAAATACCAATATCAATTCTAGTACATAAGAGTCGAAGGTTTCTGTGCTCTTGCCCCAGAATAATGTCGTGTGCATCATCATTTTACTCATTTCCTGCTGCATTATGTAGATATAGATAGATATATACACGAGTGTCAAGAAAAGAGTGGGAATTAGACTGGGAACTTATGTTGCTATGACCCAACATACTCTCTAATATATACATACTAGCTACTACAAAAATTAGTACAATTTTGGTTCATTTCTTTGTACTCTCCCTGTACTACTCAAGATATATAATACATGCAGGATTAATAATTTAATATTATGAAATATTTATTTTTCTTCGTAAATAATTTGTAACATAAAGATATAAAGATGTTTATTCGGTCATTCACCATGAGATTCTATGTTCAAGTCCTTCCAATTACGTTTGTTAACTTCAGAATTCTGTGAATAAGTTGAGGTGCGCGTAAGCGGGCCGAAATCACCCGATTACCGGAAAAAAAAAAATTTGTAACATAAAGATGGAAAGTTTATGGTGATATGCACGTACCACAAGTACAAGTACTGAACCTTTCTGTGGAGTTACTGGAGTATGAGAAATTTACTGTTTTGTTGTGTAACATTAAGATGAAAAGTTGATGTTATAATGATATGCGCAAGTATTTAACTTGTACTGATGTGAGAAATTCACTGTTCCTATTGATACTGTAGTGCAAGAAAGTGCAGTTAGCAATTTGTGTGTCGTACAAAATCTGCCGGACAATTTTCTTTTTTGTAGTACAAGTACCACACAGTTCCTTTCAGAGAAAAAAAACCATAAAGGTACCACAGAGTTGAACTAGAAAGCAACCACCCAAGTTCTATTTTCTTTTGGTTATAGCCTTATAGGTTACTTGTAACGCACGGGTGGAATGATTTGATTCAAAAGGGTAAGCTCCGAACTCACGCAACGCACTCGTTGCCGTTAGATCATCCTATCTGCCTGATCTGGACCTGGACTCAATCGAGTGGTGGCACCCATCAGATGCTTGGCATGACACCGGATCAAGTATTGAGTCTGACTCCGATACCAACTATCACGTGTCTATGCGATTAATCCCGAAAGCTTAAGCTACGGGTGAGGCTAACATCCACCCATTTATATACCCATTCACTTTTCCATCCGGATTCGATGTAAGACAAGACCTCTAACGTTAATCCTCATCAAGATTTCTCAATACCTACTTTATGGTTCGTAACATTTTTGGAATATGTCGGTATCTTTACATAGCATCATCAATATTCATTGAATAATCTAATTTAGGACTTAATATCGTCCAAGTCGATCAGGTACACTATTACCACAACTACGACCCGCGACGGCTAATGAAGACCATAGTCCTCAGTCCTCACACATAAGGGACGTATATAGTGTAAATTAAAACATGATATTCATGCAACAACATAACGCACAAAAGCGAAACAAATAAATCAGGATTTTAGAACTCTATCATGCTCACAATCTACCACTAAAGCGGAAAATAAATCATAAATACCTCATAACCATGATAATAAAAAAAAACCTCTTGTCGATCCATAAATCTTCTTTGAACCATCAATCTCAATCCATCACCATAACAAAGCTTTAATTTGATCCTAAAATCTATACATACCGAAATACCCTAAAAGAAACTCATTTTCTCTCTCCTGGCCTTTTGCACACGTTAAATTATTATTGTTGATGCGAAAATTTGCATGATCCAGAGCTGGATACCATTCCTGCAAAATAAGAGAAGTGACAACCGGCGGTTGTCGGCGAGGTGCACTCCGACAATCAAGTTAGTACTTGATCAATCAAGAAAAAAAGAATATTTTTTATCAAAATTTGTATCGTACCTGAATGAGTTGATTAATCCCCCTTTTATGGGAGTCTTAGTAGTATCCCATTAGGACTAGGTTTCTTTGGTAGTGTATATTCCCTACCCTGATTAGTCATGAAAATCCCTTTGACTCGTGAAATTCGTTACATATTAAATATTTCTTATCAATTATCGTGTTGTTTCTATAAGTGTACATAACTGATGGAATATATGCACTTTAATAGGTAGAGAGAGGACCAGTTTCCTACTACAACAATAAGTCTATTCCCCATTAGGTTTGGTAATTAGTAGGAGACTTTTCCCCTTATCAGATTATTTCTTAACCGATAATTAAGTACAATCTAATTTTATTCTACACTACCACAATATAAATCAAACATAAAGTCCAAAATCATATGGGACACAATTTAGTCTTACATTCTCTCACTTGGACCATATGATTTTTTAATGGTAATTAATATAGTCATAAACGCGCAATAAACTAGGTTGAGTCCATAAGTCGATCATCATAAACATCATGACAAATAGCCTACTAATGCGAGTTATAACAGTTGTATGTCACTTAAATCGATATAGTCCCTTCCATGAACCACAACATTAATAGCCTACTTAACATGATCTATAATTGGAAAATTATAATAAAGATCAAACAATAATGTATTTTACAAGACTATTCTTGTTATCATTCACTCATAATAATACATGTATATTACATCAACAGGAATATCATAAACACATTAATCGAGCTCAAAATGTTAAATGTTTAAATACATAAGCATCCATAAGAAAATAACATCAATCATTGACTACGTTCAAGACCCATTATTTCAAATGCCTTCTTAAATGTCTTGGATGGTAGTCCTTTCATTAACGAATTCGTAATCATAAGTTATTTGCTTATGTATTAAGTAGACATTCTTGTTTCTGAACTTTTTCTTTAACGGTAAAGTAATACAACTTAATGTTATTAACAACCTTAATATACCTACCATTTTCATACAAGAAGATAATTGCAGTATAATCACAATAAATTTTCAGCGGCTTGAATACCGGAATTCCAAGTCCTGAAATAAAATTTCGCAATAATAAATTATAAATCGTAGTCTTTAAGCATACTACACAATTTGATTTCATAATAAATAAAACAATATTATTTGTATTATCCATGATATTGGTCCTCTAACCAAAATGAATAATTAAATAAAATGAGTTTTTGGTCCACATTCACCAAAATCTTCACTTAAATAACCAATCACTTATAAATGACCAACCTTCATAAATGTGAGCATATAATCTTTCATCACTTATAAACATATATTAAATATCTAACATAAATGCATAAGGAATATTTACATGTCATTATGTTCTAAATCATTCTTAGGGTATTACATAATTAGGCTAAATATATCCCTTATTGGAACAATATTAATTTCAAACATATCACTATTAGCAAAACAATATCGTCAATATATAAAATCATAATATAAACATAATCCCACTGACCTTCAGGTATATACACTAATCAATAGTTTTTTCTTAAAACCCAAAAGAAGTAATAATATCATCAACCTTAAGATACCATTGTAGGAAGTTTGTTTAAATTCATATATTAACCTCTTAAGTTTACAAACCATGTGTTACTTACCTTTCATGTGAAGCCTTAATTTGATTTATGTCTCTAAACTCCCACTCAGAAATAGTACTTTTAGTTGATGCAACTTTAAATCCTTGTTGAGTTATTAATGCCATAATAGTTCTTAGATAAACCTTACTAAATACATGCGAAAAGGTTTTGATTATAATCAATGCCACCTTTATCAGTAAAATCTTTATCTATAAGTCTGAATTTATATCATTCAATATTGCCATTAGAATCACATTTGGTCTTAAAGACCTATTAACACCCGACTTGTTTATGTCAATAAGGAAATTTGACGAATTTTCAGACTTAATTTAATTTCAACTCTCCATTCATAGCATTAATCCTTAATAAGAATCATTATCGTTAATAATTTTTGAATATGAAACCGAACCCTTACATATCCCTTCTTCAATTAGTGACAACTTGATTATGAAGTTTTTTATCATTCAATTGTTCTTCGTTGTTAAGCAGTTCAACAACTTAATAAACAATTATTTATGTACAAGTCCTGGGTAAAGGGATTCGTACCCTAAGTACTTGAATGATCACATTCCTACCACTCCCACTAATGTCACCATTTTCAATGAGTCTAACTTTACCGATTTTCACAATCTTTGTATAATGTTTAGGATAATAAAATATATACCCTTTGGATTTTTGGGTAAGCAATAATGTATCCACTAATGGTTCTAAAATCCAATTTCTTTAATGGATTACGAACTCTAGCTTCCGCTACACAATTTTTATATTATTAAGGGAATTTAGCAATGAACTAAAACATGTTTCACTTCTTTTAAAACCTTATAATATCCATCACTTTATCATACATTACGACTTTTTACCGTCTACTTGTTTTCTTTTCAACTTCAGTTATAAAAATCTCAAGAACATTAATTAGCAGAGACTTTCATGCAAAAAGTAGATATAATCATAATGTGAAAGTCAACTATAATGGTGATAGATATTTTCTCGTAAATAAGGTAGAACATCAAAAGAAAACATAAATATTTGTACTAATAATTTCAAAAAGCTCTAACATTCATGTGACAACTTTCTTAGTGCTTTGGTTTGCATATCCTTAATGCAATTCACAAACACACAAAAGTATAAAAGTTTCACCATATTTGTGACCCAACCTTTTATGCCACAAGTAAAATAAATGGCATTTATTAATTATATGATGCAAGACTAAAAAATTATCAAAAAATAACTTTAAGGTATGTTTTCCGAAAAAAAACATTAACAATAATACCAAAACCAACCCATAAGAATTTTTTAAACAATCAATAATGATCGGTGACCAAACCTTGATAGATTCAGCCCACTAGGCTATGATAATAAATAATGATAATAATAGTGGTTTGTGCAAATAAGCCTTTAAAGTTGACCTAATTTTCCCTATCGCAAGTGCACGAATCAATTGTAGTATAATATGTTTATGATAAGGTATATCGAATCCACAAGGACTAAGTTGTACTATAAGTTCTAATAAAGTAATACTCTTGAATTGCTAAGATAATTTGATTGGTGTTTTGATTATAAATTAATAAACAACTAAATTAAATAAAGCAAATAAATATAGTTTTGAGATAGAGACAATAGAGATAGATTCTAGGGTATTTCTAACTCCACCATTAACCGCATAATATAGACTTATATTCATTCAATTGTAAAAGGAGATACATCATATGTGAATCGGATATAGGGTTACAACATTGGGAAACCCTAATCCCAAAAAAGGAACAATTCAT
The DNA here is from genome assembly GCA_963922005.1 of Cornus suecica. NCBI lineage: Eukaryota > Viridiplantae > Streptophyta > Magnoliopsida > Cornales > Cornaceae > Cornus > Cornus suecica. The sequence goes on from OY998239.1 coordinate 83,859,832, forward strand.
CTGACTTGACTACAACCCATCTTTGAATAAAGTATGACTAGAGCATGCATCTAATCTACAACTACTCCTAAAAGATTAAAAAAAAAAAAGTGCATGCCTATATCATATTTTCTTAGCATGGACTGTAATCTAGATTGCATATTAATAACCACCACTGTGTAGAAAATCATGAATTAAGCATTCGAGTTCTAGCCCATATTGAATAATCATGATTGAGTAAAATAAAATATTCATTCAAGCTAAGACAAGACATATAATAAATAAATAATCTCATATTGAATCAAGCGTATTCACTCATCTACACAATTATCACATATGTGTCCTTCAGTTTCCCCTAATATAATTAAAATAAATAAAAGTTACATTATTTGGCTAGGGTTTTGTTAAAAACCCTAGATACCCATTTAGCCGCTCATGGTTGTGGTGATCTCCATTGTTGATGTAGACACCGCCTCCATGATTGTTGTTTCTCCTTTGTCGAGGCACGCAATTCCGTGCCTTTATTCTCTGATTTTGATCTAGAATCTCTCATTGAAAAGACATAAGATGAAGTATATGAAGGGTAGATAGATAGATAGATACAGAACTATCAACCCAACCATTTAATTTATAGAGATTGATCAAGTCCTATTTGGATACGAATCGTTTCACCATCAAGTAAATCATTTCCTTTTCTTTCGTGAATTGATGAGAAAGGAAGTGAAGTATGATCATAAGGTACTTGAAATATCTCCCAAGGTGTATTGGAGTGCAAACCAAGTCAAACGGGATCGAAACGGGATTCACTCATGATGTTTAATTCGTCCAACCCGAAGTTGACCCACAGTTGATTTTCAGCTTCGTCGCACTGTACTGTTTTGATCATATCTAGAGTAAAAAGAGGAATATTTGCGTGATTCAAAGTGCGTTGGAAAGATGACTTCATGGAGATGAGTTTAGAATTTGAATCACTCCATTTAATGATGTTTTGATCAGGTTATGGTGGTTTGAATGAGACTGAAGTTGTAGCTTTAAATTATGGAATTTGACTCACCGAGTACTCGGTGGCTTCTGAATGCTGCACAAGTGGGTGCAAGTTTTTCAAAGGTTCTGGTGATTTTTTTTATTTGCGCAAGTTCGTGCACTTTTGCACTCTACTGAGTACTCGGTAGTTCCTCACCTTGTATTTTCTTGTTCCATCTTCTTTGTTCTGTTTCTCTTCTCAGCTTCATTCCTCTTAACTTCTTTTGTATCATTGACTTATTTTTGGTCCTTCATAGGTATTTTATTCATGGTTTTGGCTCTCAAACAATCTTGAGTCACAAATTCAATTATTTCATCGAATTAAACTCGTTTTACATGACATAGCCCTGAAATGCCTTAAAACAGGAAAACCGTATAAAAGCACAAATATAATGATATATATACATAAAAATGTATAATTAGAAGTCTTAAACGTATGATATTTGGCTCATATCTTGCCCCCAAACTTTAACATTGCTAGTCCCTTAGCAATCAATTCAATATAAATTTTTCAAAATTCGTAATGATTGTGTTTTTAGTACAATAAATCAAAACTAACTAATTAACTAAACTATCTAACTAACCATTTTCTTTTGTGAATGTGTACGATTACACTTAGCACGTGTAACAAGTCTTTTAAATCCCTTGGTAATACCGAGTGAACGAGTGAAGTCTCGTGAGGGTTAAATAAATTACCAACAAATTCTTTCATTCTTCATTCTTGTATGTTCATGAAATCAAATAATCATTAATCATGCAAATGCCATAATTTTGTCAGAATAAAATGTATACAAGTTATCCCCACTCATTCATACACAATAATTATCATGAATTACATTTAAAAAAATGATCCCCACCCCACAGTGGTGAAATAAACTTGCTAATTTCTACAACCGATCCACATAGTTCTCCGTGTTTTTGTGAACATTCTTTATAGTAAACTAATCTCCATTCTTCTACTTCATTGATCAAGTTTTGTCATGACACAACTTCACTATACTTTTTTTTTTTCTTTTTCATTTTTATCATTTTTTGTTATTTTAAGCATTTAGACTTTCCAACGAGGATTTTTAGTCTCAGCCAACTAGGCCCGAGCTTCTTCCATGGAATTTATGCTCATTAGTTTTCTCTCATTTTTATACGAACAATGATATTGGTAATACCAAGGCCCGGTTACTCAGTTTGAATAACTACTTTTGCATTTTTATTTTTTTCATATTTTTCTTTTTTCCATACTTCTTATATATATTTTTTCTTTTATTTTTTACTACTCTCCTTCTCCCCTTGTCATTAAAACAAAATTATTTTTTCAAATACATAGTCAAAGGTCAATTAGTTGTCTCATAAAGAATGTGTGTGTGTGCTTTATAAGTCAAGACTATATTTTTTTGTTTCAATTTTACTCATTTATTCACTCATGTGGATCACCTCTTAAAAATCAATTTAATCAAACTATTACATACTCATGAGTGGGGTAGTTGCATACATAATATCTTTCTAGTTATAACATATACACAAATTAACTCATATCAAATCTCAATCACATATTTCGAATGAAGAACTTAATAAAAAAAAATTGTTGCCGCACTTGAAGTGTAATTTTGGTTGCTTCGTTATAGTGTTCATATCTCCTCCATACTTGCTTTGGATGATCTATTAAAAAATAAAATACTATGCAATACCCAATATCATATCCAATAAAAAGATAATACTTAAATAAACCAAAATAATAATTATGAAACATATTTTGTAAGAGAATGAAATTTTATTAATAAAAGAACACATGATTTGGTCTTAATGGCCTACAATCCTAAAAAATTAAAATTATAGAAAAATAAAATAAATGCAAAACATGGATAGAATCAATCCTAAACGGATTTGGTGAAAAAGAAAATAAAAATAAAAAGAATTAAACTTAAAAAGAGAGAAAATTCTAGAGGCTAATCCATTTTCTAATCCATTCCCTATACTACGGATTCACTTTATTCCTCTTTTTAGCCACATACGGTGAAATCTCTGAGCTCCAAACGAGCATTCCATTAGCCCACCATTTTTTCATCTAATTTAAAGTAACTTTCTCACCTAATTGGTCCTCAATTAAAGCAATGATGAGATATGAGAATAACAAGTGTAAGTCTTTTTGTTCTCAATGGGCTCCCTATTGTTCTCAATTTCATACCAACACTCTACCATATTATCATAAATCAATTTAGGTTTATAGAACCAAAACCCCCTTTTGAAACCATAAAGAGCATGAACCATGACGCGATATTGTTTTCCTTCTTGATTCATTGAGCATGTTTGAAAAGACGTAAGATGAATTATATGAAGGGTAGATAGATAGATACATAACTATCAACCTAACCCTTTAATTTATAGAGATTGAGCAAGTCCTGTTTGGATACGAATTGCTTCACCATCAAGTAAATCATTTCCCTTCGTGAATTGATGAAAAATGAAGTGAAATATGATCATAATGTACTTAAAATATCTCCCAAGGTGTATTGGAGTGCAAACCAAGTCAAACGGGGTCCACTCATGATGTTTAATTCGTCCAACCTGAAGTTGACCCGTAGTTGATTTTTAGCTTCGTCGCGCTGTACTGTTTTTGTGTAATTCAAAGTGCATTGGAAATCTGACTTTATGGAGATGAGTTTAAGCTTTTGAATCACTCCATTTAATTTGGCTCATCGAGTACTCGGTGGCTTCTGAATGTTGCGCAAGTGGGCGCAAGTGCGCCAAAGGTTCTGGTGATTTTTTTTGATTTGCGCAAGTTCACGCACTCTACATAGTACTCGGTAGTTCGTCACCTAGTATTTTCTTGTTTCATCTTCTTTGCTCCGTTTCTTTTCTCGGCTTCATTCATTTTCACTCATTTTGCATCATTGACTTATTTTTTGTCCTTCATAGATCTTTTATCCATGGTTTTGGCTCTCGGACAATCTTGAGTCACAAATTCAGTTATTTCACCGAATTAAACTCGTTTTACATAACATAGCCCTGAAATGTCTTAAAACACGAAAATCGTATAAAAACATCAATATAATGATATATATAGACATAACAATGTATAATTAAGAGCCTTAAATGTATGATATTTGACTCCTATAAAATAACAATCATCAAATAGGAAATTCCCTCAACAAATGTTTTGGACGAAAAATAAGTTACAAAACCTTAAGGAACATAAAAAGTCCAAAACATATATTATTGAAAATAACTTTCTAAAGATTAAAAGAAAGCTCCAATAATTTTAATTAAATATATCTTTATTTTTATTTTTTTTTCAAAAATAAGAAATTCTCATTTCAATTATTGATTTTTTGTAGTAAAAGATTCTTGCATCACATAAAAATAATATTTTAATACATTTGTCAATCTATAAAATAATAGAAAGAACTTCATTACATTTTATTTAAAACATATATAAATAAACATAAAAAGCTTTAATTATTTTTTCAAAACTATTATTTTGTTTCTTCAATCATTCTGATAGTGTTCAACACATGAATGACACTTATCATATTTCAATTAATTAGATTGAAAAAAATTCTTTAGTTTTGGGTTATGTTTCCTTAATGTCATTTTATAGGCTTTATCCCAAAATCTTTCGAGCTTTTTGAATTATAAGATAAACTATTATCTTGCAACTTAAACCGTACCTCCACTTATATCAATATACTGGTTAATCAATTCACATTGCACTGGTCCTTAATAGTGGTGTAGTGAATTTAGATGACCCATTATGAATAGGTTTGAAATTGAGAATAAATTGAACAAGAATATCTCATTCACAGTCATATATAAAATTCTCAATTTTGCAAAAAGAATAATTATCTCAAATGAATATGATCGTACACCATAAAATACAATTATGAATAGTACTGATAAAGTCAACAATTAATTTATTTTTAAAATAAACATTCTTTTATACCTTTCAAATATTCAATAGCACAAATACTTTCAAAATTATTTGCATAAACATAACATTTAATTTGTTATAAACTTAAAGTATTAGATTAAATCTAATACACTATAATTGAACTAAACTTACTCAATTATGATAAGTTAGTTTCATTAGAATCGAAACAGATTTAACATGCAAATTAAGGGATACAATAAAACACTCATAACATAAAATGATCACAATATTAATGTTTTGAGTTAACAACACGTATATTCACATAACTATATAAATACAATGTATAACTATGGTCCTACTTTAGTAGTAACCATAAAATACAAATAATGATACTTATATGTATTTATATACATGTTTTATTGGGTGATGTAATAAATAATCAAACTAAGTTATCTTCGGATATCATTTACGTAGCCAATTAAAAACACACACGACCCTTAATGTTAATTTAATCACTTAAAATTAATCTCTTTGGAGAATTATTTCCCATGATTAAATCAACTCGATACTCGTGAATTATGCGTCATACTAAATTAAATATTCATTCATTCAGTTATGCCACTTTGGCGACTAACAAACCCTATAATATGAATTTTAATTTAGATAGTGACTTAATAGTCAATAAGTAGCCCATTTAACATCATGTTCTATTAAATTGAATATTCATTTATGGTAAAGCCACTTTGGCGGCACAAACCCTATAATATGAATATCAATTTAGATACCGATTAATTAATCCATAAATGCAATTATGCATCCAACTAAATTTAATATTCATTCATTAGGCCACTTTGTCGGCTACAAACCATTTAATGTGAATGTTAAATTAGATAAGGATTAATTAAATAATAATTAATTGATTTAACTTTATAGCCCTATTTGGATTGACTTTTCAAACGCTGTTTTTGGCTTCTTGAAGGGAAAAGCTGTTTTAAACAGTGTTTGACAAATTTTTTAGAAGAGCTTCTGGACATTGGAAAAGTGTTTTAAAGAAGCTTCTCAAAACAACTTCGGTTTCTCTTTCTTTTCTGCAGAAAGGCAGAAGTAAAAGCTATGCCTAACAAGGTCTATGTCCTACTAAATTTTATATTCATTCATTCGATTAGGCCACTTTGGCGGCTAACTAACCCTATAATATGAATATTAATTTATGTGGTGACTATTTTAATCAAATATTAACATATTAATCATTATGCACACAAACTTAAAATAATTTTTTCGTAATTGAACCAATAGAATTGATTTTCCATCATGTATGCAGGCATGAGCACAATAATAATACTTATTGTACATTTCAAACAAAGTCAAATTTCTAGATTGACACATTATTCTAGAAATTCGCATTAAACCCCAATTTGAATTAAACTTTCTAAAATTAATATCTCATAAACCGTTTTTTCAAAATTTTCAAATAATATATGCACGGAAAGCCTACGGAATAAGGATTTCAAACAAATATTTTTTATGCAAGAAAATCCAATAATGAGAGAAAAAATGTCAAAATACAAATCTGGTCCAGAAATAGTATTTTGATTTTTAAAAATAAAATACTTGTATTTTTTTTTGCAAGAAATTATTTGCATATTTTGCGTGACTCATAATTTTTTTGGCTTCAACGGATATTGACATTAGGAGATATGAACTTTTGAACATAATAAGCACACTATTTATTTAATAAATACAATTATGTATTTAAAGTATGCTCTTAACTTGAATTTCTGTAAGATATTCAAGTATACTCTTATCACACATGCATTCATTACGCAAAAAAGTCGAGGATCAGTTCATATACATAAATTTATAATTATGCAATTCATTTATGCACAGTAACTCAAACAAGCATACACGAATTTATTCAAGCTAACACTTCCCTTTCATATTACACGAAAGTCAAGGAATCCCAAATCAGATCACACCAAAACATTAAACTTTCAATTGCATATAAGTGATAATATGTATACATATACATTGCCGATTACGTTATGTTAAGCACGAAAACTGAGGCGAGACCAAGTCAGTTTAGAATATATACATAATTGGATTTAATTAATAAGTACTGCTTGCAAAATTCAGGGAAATCATGAGCACTGAATCGTAATACACCACAAAAGTGATTCCATTCCAATCCCTAAATTGCTAGTAGTGTACGACAGCAGAGTTGATGAACAAATCCAATAATCAATTCGACAAATATGTATATGTATAGGGTGCAAACATATTGCTACAGTAACATCATATTAACATATTAATGGAGTATGACGAGTTATCACCAAGTGTTCTGATACCACATATAAATTAAAACGTGATATTCATGCAACAATATAATGTGCAAATGCAAAAAAATTAAACCAGGATTTTAGAACTCTATCATGCTCACAATCTACCACTAAAGTGGAAAATATATCATAAATATCTCATAGCCATGATAATAGCAAAACCTCTTGTAGATCCATCAATCTTCTTTGATTCATCAATCTCAATCCATCACCATAGCAAAGCTATAATTTGATCCTGAAATCTACACATACCAAAATACCCTAAAGGAAATTGGTTTTCTCTTTCCTGATCGATGGAATATATGCACTTTAATAAGTAGAGAGATGATTGGTTTCTACTACAACAATAAGTCTACTCTCCATCAGAGTTGGTAATTAGTAGGAGACTTTTCCCCTTATTAGATTATTTCCTAACCGATAATTAACAACAATCTAATTTTATTCTACACTACAACAATATAAATAAAACATAAAGTCCAAAATCATGTGGGACACAATTTAGTCTTACATATAGGTCACCCGCCCCTGTTCTTTGATAATACTGAGTTATATGTACAGAAGTTGAACTGAATCCTATAACATTTGAATCCTTGATCTAGTGACAAATTTTTATTTTTGTTCTACAATTAGAGGTTACATATAATTAACATGATGGAAATACATTTGAATTCGATTTTCCTGTTGACCAATAATAGAAAAAAAATTTCTGTTTGCAAACTGTCTTAGGATTCAATAATTTATCTTTCTCAGTATTTGCATTTGCGGCAGTGAGCGAGGGAATAAATTTCGCCCAAAAATCATCATTTTGATTGAAATCGTTAGTAATTACATATTTATATGGAGCAAAAAGTTCTGAATTTAGACAATTACAGCTCATTAAATTAACTGATCTTTAGAGTCCTTTATTCCTTTGGACAAAGCTTTGCCAGAATTATTTTTCTATAAATAAACTTGGAGCTGAAAGACTTCATGCCTTGGAACTAATTATATAATCACCTTCTGTTAACTAATTGATCAATTGTTCAAACAGATTGTGATAATTTTATTCATGCTTCTCCAAATACAATTGTTGAGATACAAAAACAGAAGCATTTAAAAACATTCCAATAGAAAGACCATTTCAGAAGCTAGTGTTAACACAATCAACAATTTAAATCTGAAGGCAAACAAGAGATGGAAATGCAAGGAAGAGGAAGAGGGTGTAGATTGGTGCTGGTGGCATATCCAAGCCAAGGCCACTTAAGTCCCATGCTTCAATTGGCCACAATGCTTTACTCCAAAGGCTTTTCCATCACCATAATTCACCCCAAACTCAACCCTCCCAACCCTTCTAACCACCCGAATTTCGCCTTCCTATCCATCCCAGGCGCGGATGATGGCTTGTTATTGAATGACGGGAATTTCGCTGCTAGATTATTGGCTATCAACAAGAATTGTGAAGCGCCATTCCGGGAATGCATGGAAGGGCTGATGAAAGAAGCTGGACAGCATGGTCGCATCGCGTGCGTTGTCTATGATGGATTCATGTATTTCACTCAAAATGTTTGTGAGCATCTTAAGCTGCCAAGGATCAATGTGTGGACAAGTGCTGCTGATTCACTGTTAACTATGGCAGATTTGGCTCAAGGTATGGATTAATAACTAAGATACAATTTATAAACACTAGGATGACCTTAATTTGAGGGAGCGTCTTATAGTTGAAACAAGCAGTTTCTCGATCTGCATACGAGGGTAAGACTCGCTCAATTTTTAAGCTATTATAACGTGAGAGTCTCGTGCACTGAGCTATCCCCCTTTAATGATCAACTTAATTTCTTCTTCCTTGGTTCCTACGAAAAATGTGTCTATAGTTTCAAAAATTTAGTGACAGGCACTATAAAGGTATACAACAACAGTTTTTATGTCGAGATTTTAGGTGGTAATTCACAGTCTGCCACTAAAGGTTATGGCTGCAGATTTTACCTTTAGTGGTGACTGTGACCGCAACTAAATCCCTTATTTCTTGGAGTGAGTCTAAATGACTATCTTTTGTTTTCAATAAAGGGAACCATGTGGATGGATTTTCCGAGCCAAGAGCAGCCATGATGAACGCGATGAATACATCTTCAGCAATCATTCTGAACACAATGGCATTTCTTGAAGAAACAACACTAGTGAAGCTTCAAGAATTCTTTCATGTTCCAAAAATATTCCCTATAGGCTCTTTCCACAAATACGATCCGCACTCTTCCACTTCATTGCTACAAGAGGACACTAGTTGCATCACTTGGCTTGACAGGCAAGCACCAAAATCCGTAATCTATGTAAGCTTTGGCAGCTTAGCAAGCATTGATGAGAAAAGTTTTCTAGAGGTAGCATTAGGGCTAGCCAAGAGCAACCAGCCCTTTCTGTGGGCGGTTCGCCCCGGTTCAGTCAGTGGCTCCGAATGGATCGAGTTGTTGCCAAAGGTGTTTGAAGAAGTTACAAGAGAAAGAGGATGCATTGTGAAATGGGCACCACAAAAGCAAGTGCTGAGTCACAATGCAGTGGGGGGATTTTTGAGCCACTGTGGTTGGAATTCGATTCTCGAGAGTGTTTGCGAAGGAGTGCCTGTGTTATGCAAGCCGTTTTTCGCGGATCAAATGGCGAATGCGAAGTATTTGAGCCATGTGTGGAGGATAGGGCTTGTGTTGGAGAATTTGGAGAGTGGGGAGATAGAAAGAGCTGTAAAAAAACTAATGGCGGACGAGGAGATGAGGAAGAGGGCTGTGGAGTTGAAGGCGGAGGCTGAGCTTTGTCTGGAGAGTGGCGGTTCTTCTTTTAGTTTCTTGAATGAGTTGGTTGAACATATGTTGAAATTCTGAATGATGCATGCATGGTGTTAGGGACCGATCTATAGAGATTGAGCTAAGTGGGGGCTTAGTTGTAAAGAAATTTAAGTGATGTGGTATCTAAGGTAAAAAAAAAATCAATGAGGGCTTAAATAATAAAATCTCTAACTTCTGGGATATATAAAATAAAATAAAAAATTCGTTGGGGGCGCGTGCTCCCACTCATCCCTTAATACATCCGTCCCTACATGGTGCCACAGTTAACACTACTCTTAGGTCATGTTTGGATTGACTTTTCAAACGTTATTTTTGGTTTTCTGGAGAAAAAAATTGTTTTAAACGGTATGTGACAAAAAAATTAATAGAAGAACTTTTGAGTCTTGGAAGAGCGTTTTAAAGAAACTGAGTGAACCAACTTCTCAAAATAACTTATGTTTCTCTTTTTCATTTACGAAAAGTCATAAGTAAAAACTATGTTAAATAGGACCTTAGTTGATTAGCCTTTCTAGTATGAATTTTAAGGTCACGGATCATGTACCCTAGTAGAGATTGGTACGATTCAATTCGACATTTTGTTCGTTCGAGTTTGATTGTGTCATAACTAGTTCTATAATTCGAATTGGATTTATCATTGGATGAAATGCATTGTTGATATTGTCCCCCCAAAAAAACATAGGTACAATTAGTCCGTAAACAACCAACTATCGCATTGTGGCAATTGGATATGTTGGATCTATGGTCATTAGGGCATCCTAAAATGATCTACTAACATTTAATTATCTATGGTCATTAGGGCCTCCTAAAATGATCTACTAACATTTAATTTGAAACTCTTAGGGTTAATTATTATGTTGCCTTTTTCAATAGCTTTTAGTTGAACTTTTAGCTGAAAATGCAATTTGCAACGTATGTCGATCAACCTCACCTACCCTTTTTTGATAAATTGAGTTCGTAAAATGAAAAAACACAAGAAATGAAATGAAAAAACATAAATTCACAAGCCAGAATTTGAAGATGTGCTTACAAGTTACAAACCCTCAAAATTGTCCATGTACGAATAAAAGTTTTTACCCAATTAACATAAGTTGGAGCTTAGACTTGTTTGGGGCTTAATTGTGTTATCACTCTATATCATCAATTAATTCAATTTGGACCCAAGACTGTTAGGTTAGAAACTCTGATAATCCTAACTGAAACTTTAACAATAGTTGCTTGACCAAAGGAATGAATAAAGTAGTCAAATAATTATATTTATCAATAAAAATTTAAAAATATAGGTCCAAAAATCCAAATCACCAAACCAAACCACCAAACGGATATCTACTAAAGTATAAAGATCATATTAACCGCTAAAACTAAAAAATCCAATCAGGCAATATAAAGTATTTTTTGCTAACAGCAAGTATATAACTAATTATTGTAAGAATTATAAATAATTCAAATATATATACTTTATTACTAAATAATTAAATAACTCAATGTGATTTTTTGAGACAAGTTTTCCCTACGTAAATATATTCTCAAAAAAAATTGAAAGATTTGGAGGTCCTACTTCACATTCTATCCTATCATATATGAAGTATAAACATTATGAAAAGTATAGAAAAAAAAAAGTAACTTGTGTAAGAGGAAAATTCTGTTTCATACTTAAAAAAAAAAAAAAAAAAAAATCCTTTTTCATGGCTTCGCTTTTCTTTGGTTCTTACCAGAAAATGTCGGTTAAGGAGGCCAAGAAATTAAATAATGATACACAACCAGAACATCTGAATTATTGGTGACATATTGCCTTTTATATAAAAAGATATACGTACAAGATTATATGTAAGAATCACATGTATCAATTTGTTTTTTCTCAGAGTACCTACATATTCAAGCATCTACACAGTTTCTAGGCAGATGTGCCGGCGAGGACTTGTTATTCTCCATCTGTGTCTTTTTGTTTCTTGTTTTGGTTACTTCTAATTATAAGGCAATGGTACACATTTTTAATGAAACAAGTCACACCCACTTGTAAGTGAAGTAATGCCATGATCAAATAAAATATCATTTAACAATAATGAATTCTATACATACCAATTTTTTAAATGGATCAACAAATTTATCATTTTCTTAATTTAGTAAAGTTCATGATGATGTCTTTTGTCATATTAAATGAGATTCTATTTATAAGGGCGGAGCCAACATTTTAATTCAGGAGAAAAGGGGAACAAAAATCAAACAATTTTGAAGGAAAAAAAAAATAGGATTTGATTCAAGAAGAAAAATTTGACTTTCTAAAGACAATTCAAGGAATTTTTCTATAAAAAAAAAAACAGAGAGAGAGAAAAGAGTAAGAAAAATAAGGAAATAATTTTAGAGGGAGCATCATATACAATTTGGTTACGAAATTGAAAAAATATGTATTATAATATATTGGACGGGTTCAAGTCGAGGGTAATTTTTTCCACCAGAGTATATACCGGCTCCACCCCTGCTTTTAATAAACACATTTAAGCACATTGGAACCTACTTAATTACCAACTTTTATACCGTAAACTTACTCAATTAGCAAGTTTTAGATCTTGTTTGATAAAACTTCTACTTCTATTTTTATTGAAGAAAAAAAAAAGTAGAAATTTGTACCCCTAACTTTTTCAAAACAATCTTCCAAAATTTAAAAACTCTTCTAAAAATTCGGACAAATACTGTTTAAAACAAATTTTCTCTTCACGAGACAAAATTAACTTTTGAAAAGATAATCTAAAAATTGAATAAATAAAGGCTAGTTTTAATTTCTTATTTATTTGATCTTGTACTGTTTTATCATGTTGTATAAACAAAAAATTGAATAAATAAAGGTTAGTTTTAATTTCTTATTTATTTGATCTTGTACTGCTTTACCATGTTGTATAACAGCTGCCAAAAAGGTACAATCATTGAGAATATTATTAAAATTTCCTTTTATTTTTAAGGGTAATTTGCATTAACACCCTTGAGATATTGGTCAATGTCACTTAGTGGTTTGACCAGCATTTTTGTACAGTCACATTCCCTGAACTTTGAAAAAAAATTCACTCACACCCCTAACATAGTATGAAAAGTCTAAAGTACCCTCAACAATCAGCTCTAATTACAAAATGACCTAGCTAACATTTTTAATTAATATTAATTCTTCATGAAATGACATGAATACCCTTATTCAGCCTAAGTTATTCTGCTGGGAGGGTTTACATTTGAGAATTATATTCACCTAGCCAACAAACATCCTACTCCATACAATTAATATTAATTGTGTATGTGTATATATATATATATATATTTCAATACCATATATATATACATTTATATATTAATGCGAACAGAAAAGGAAGAGATTGTAACTGAAAGCCAAATAAGAGGAGTGAAGAGATAAAAAAAGAAGAGACCTCGATCGTTGCTAGTCATCGTCGTTGAAGCCCATAGTTGCCGTCGTGGGAGTTTAGGTTTTGTTTAAATTGATTTGGAGAAGAAAAATCATATGATTCGTGAGAGAGGTTATTGGGTGATGGTTTTTGGTGTTTGATAATTATACTGTTTAATTTCAATATCCACCTCTGTTGTGGTATTTGTGTGTGTATATATATGTATAGACATAAAATAGTGCATTGAGAGGAGAGGTGTGGTGAAATTGAATTGGTTGATTGGGTATGATGGAATCTAACTGGAATTATAGAGTTTTCTTTTTCTTATGATGTGATGAAGTTGGGAAGAGCAAAGGAGAATATGCATAACTGGGATTATAGGGTTTTACTCTCTCATGAGATTGGGAGGAGCATTTATCCAAAAAATGAGATTGTGAGCCAACGAAATTGTACAGAGGATGATAGTGCTTAGATTGGGGGTAATGATAAGGCTATTTTGGTCATTTAAGTTTTTTTATTTGGTAAATATTATTACACAAAAGAATTAGGGGCTTTTTTGACATTTCCTTAGAGAGGGGGTGTGAGTGTTTAAAAAGGACTATCAAAGCCACTAAGTGACATTAACCAATACCTCAGGGGTGGTAGTGCAAATTATCCTATTTTTAAACATTAAAATAATATTGATGATTGTTCAATTAACCTCAGGTAAGAATTGGATTCTCAATTTCCAATAGATTTGCTCCGTTTTCTTTGATTATTGTTTATGACATGCTATGATTCAAACATGGAATCATCGGAATTTGGATAGATGATATCTTTGCCATCATTATAAAAAGAACACCTTTTTTTTTTAAAGGTAAAAAAAAAAACCTTGGGTTTAAATTCAAAGTAAATTCTGAAAAAGAAAGACCTTTTTCTTTATATATCAACTTTTACTTTGATTCATAATCAAATGGCTTTCCTTTTCGTCCTTTATCCCATCTCTTTCTAGGGAGTTGAAGTAGCCTTTTGAATCTAAGGAAGAATAAAAAGCAATTTTATAAACAATGTAATTTAAATTTATACTAAGACTAAAAGCACAAAAGAATTCCACTGCAATAAGTTATCAAATTCCAATTTTCCTGTCGTATCTATAAATTTTTCAAATTTTCAATTCAAATTCTCTAAGTTTATGCTTCACATATATGAGATCATATGTTATTTTAACGGGTAGGAACAACCAAAAGGTTTTCTTTTAAAAATAGTAAAATAGATTGACCCCTTTTGAAAAATAGTTTAATTACTTATGATTACTATGTTTACTAGCTCGGTAGGATTTGAACTTATGACATCGGATTTTGAAGACCCACTCACGGAACCAAACAGAGGTATGAAGTATTGATCTTTATACTAAATGATGAACTGGCCAATACAAAGCTACTTAACCTTTCAAATTATTTGATCAAAGCAAGTCCCTCTAATGTAGAGTAAACAAGAGTAAGTATTTCGAAAGGACAATACTTGCCTCTACTCCATAAAGAGGAATTTCCTCCTACCTCATGATGTGGTCCAATGAAATATGGACACGTGTAAAAAAAAAAAAATATTATTTCAAAAAACCTAAAATTAGAGTTTATTCTTTGGATTATCAACTCCAAACATTTCTATTCTCTCTTCATATATGTACACATAAACCCACGATCACCTATATTATACAAGTTATATATACAATTCTTACTGAAGAAATAAACGGTTTATTAGAATTAGAGTTTCGAAACCCTAGTTTTTTATTTGGTGCTTTGAAGTTGTGGATTGTTTCGATTTCATGTTTGGAGATTCGAAACCCTTGTATTTCATGATGTTGCGGATTATTTCAATTTTGTGTTTGGAGCTTCGAAATCCTAGTATTTTATTTGATACTCTCATGTTGCAGATTGTTTTGATTTTGTGTTTGGAATTGGAAAGTTATATATAAGTTGTATGTATATAATCATGTGTTTGTATATATTTATATATAGAGAGAGAGAAAAAGAAAAAAAAAAGAGAAAGATTTTGGGGGTTTGAGAGAATGGGAAGGAATAGAGATAGAAACTTCAATTTTAGATTTTTTGAAAAAAAAAAAAAAAAATTTACACGTGTTCATATTTTATTGGACCACATCATGTGATATGAGAAAGTTCCTCCTTATAGGGTAGGCGACAAGTATTATTTGTTTCGAAATAGAATTTAAACAAGTGAAGGGCTGATGAGAGAGAAGCCCAAGCGTTGTGATCTTCCTCGTGTTATTTTAAAATTAATTCCATTAGTGAAATTTTATTTAAAAATGACATATATATATATTTCAATTATATAACAAAAATATAACATATTGAAAAAAAAAATCATCAAAGTACTTATAGTGAATTTTGATTAATCGCGGTATTTAGTGTAATAAACATCAATCATACCTATGATGAATAATTGCATCAAATCCAAAAAAAAAAAAAAAAAAAGCAAACAAAACAAAAGAATAGAGAAAAATAGTAGATCATGGAATGAGCCGGATAAATGTATAAATATATCTAATCTCTTAAAAGACAACCATATCTAATCTGATTAAATATTATGTGAATTTAGTAGTGGATTATCAAGTGAAACTCAATTTCCCTAATTCATGCAAATATAGAGAAACAAAAATTACAATTCTAATTCTCTTATTAATTTGTAAGGATAATGATAGTTACTTTCCTCCGATATTTATGAAATCACGTTCGCGCCTCTTTTAGTTTGAATAATTATTATTATTTCTTCTTCAGTTTATATTTTGTTACCAACACCTTCCTCCGATTAACTTCTAGCATGATAAAAAATAGTCAATATTTACATCAATAATTTTTTAATATTGAAATAACTATAATACTCTTGTTTATAAAAAACAAATATTATAATACCCTCACTTATTCAAGAATACATTTAATAAAAAATGATGAGTATATGGATAAGTTCATAGGACGTGATCAAAAGACAAGGGGGTGAAGGCATAATTTGACACATATTGATGTGACATATAATTATCCTTAATTTGTAATTCCTAATCCTTTTGACTTAAATATATGGACTTAAAAGAGTCCATTGTAGGGGTCCCAGACTCCCAGTACCTACTCTATCATGTCCCACTACTAAAAGAATTAGACAACCTTTTCACATGTATTTGTTTCTAATTTTAGTGTCCAATCGAAAGGCTAAAGAGAGTAAATATTTTTGCAATCTAAAAAGTGCATGTTAATTTGTGGTGGGGTTGTCAATAAATTGGCAATTGAAGAAAATTTAATATAAACATAGGGTAGAGTTGTTCTTTATTTCTTTTTAGAAAGGCCAAAGAGGGTAAATAATAGTGTAATTACACCCCTTCAAAATATAATATATTACACTCAAATTTTTTATTGTTTGAATAATTATTGCTAGACCCTCTCAAAATATGATAAATTACATTCATATTATCTGTTGTTTGAATAATTAGTTAGATCCCCTGAAATTTGTAAGTTATAACAAATACTCTCATAGGTATTAATTTTTCAGATGTGAAATGTTTAAAATACCCTCAATTAGATATAAAGGTATTTAAATTCATAAAAAATAATTATGAATAGATAAGTCATTTCACAGCTAGAGGGAACGAAAATATAATCATCCAAATAATAAAAAATGCATGTGTAATATATTATAACTCAAAAGGGTGTAACTGTAATTTATCTTAAATAATATTGTGCATCAAAATCAGATAAAAATCGAAGGATTGTATGAATCTTGAGTGCGTGTGAGATATATTATTATACAATTTCTCAATGTTTCACACCCCCATCACATCATTTAAGTGGGCCCGCGACCCATTCGAAATCATCACCCACTAATCCCAACATGCTTTTTAGCCGTCCGATGAAATGTCCCCACCCTCTCTCTCTCTAAGAAATTACTGAGAGAGTACAACCAAAATACACACAAACTCCAACCAAGCAACTCTTCTCTGGAATCTGTATATGATTCTGTAGAGTGTTTCAGCTCTGGAGTTTGTGGAATCAAAAACCCATTTTCAATATTGGGAAAAAAAACTAGCAAATACAAATATATAGTGATACATATACTATATCTACTCTCTTCTTCCTCCTTTTCATCTTTTGGTGACTCTCTGAGTCTCACCCACCGACACGTTTTGCTGATACGCAATTTTACCGTAATGCCTTCTTTCTCTTTCTGCATTTCCGCCATTAGTACTGGTACGTGCTCTGTTTGTTTTCTCAGAAAATTTATGGGTTTTACTTGGTCGAAGTATTCTTTTCCGTATTTCCAACTGTTGAATTTAAGGGGGGTTTCTTTAGTTTGTGTTTTGATAGTTCCCAAGGCCTTTCGTATTCTTTCTTGTTGAAGGAAAAATCAGGAGCATCGTTGCTTTAGATTGCTAAGTAAGCACTCCCAAATAATCTTACAGGGAAAATAAGTGTTTGAAGAAGCAAAATTGTTGGGTTTTTGTATGATTTGAGTGATTAAATGTGTGTTTTAAAGAAGCAAAATTTTGGGTTTTTTATGATTTGAGTGATGAAATTTAGTGTTTTCAAGAAGTTAAAGGTTTTGGGTTTTTGAATGATTCGAGTGATGAAAATAAGTGTTTTGAAGAACACATTTTTTGGGTTTTATTGTGGGTCGAATGATAAATATTAGTGTTTCTGGAAGCAAAAATTTGGGTTTTGTATGATTTGAAGTTCAAAAATGTCACTTGAATTTAAGTCACACAATGACTGTTACCTCTTAAAATTCAACGCTTTCTTTATGCAAGAAACGAGGCAAAAGAGAAGAAAAGAAACTTGTTTTATGGCAAGAAGGGGGAAAATGCTGCTCTATATATTTTATTTTTTCCTTTTCGTTTTCCCGGGTACCAAACAAGGGATTTATGTTTGAAATTTTGAATCATGAGTGTGCTCTGCTTTTCCTTTTACACCCATTGTGGCTTTGATGAGGGTGGCCCAATGTGCCTCTTCTTCATTTGAATGAGTTCCAAGGACCACTAAATTTCTTTTTCCCAGCTTCCACTTTGGCCTAGATTTTGTCTATGCACTGTCAATTGTCTTCTTGTAGCTACCATCAAATTTTATGCCCTTGACAATTGAAACCACCACGTAATATCATCCAACATATCTGAATCTCACTACCGAGTTTCTAATTAATGGACTATGTTTAAGTAGCCAATCTAGAGCTAAGTGACATTTCGAAGCCCTTATCAGTTGAACCTTTTAAGGCCCTGAATGTCACTTTAGAATTCACAGAGAGAGTGGGGCGGGGCGGGAGAGGAGACTAGGAGAGAGTCTGTTTAAAATTCAGGAACAGCAGTGTGCTTACCATATATGAATCTCAGCATGTTAATAGTATGAATTGTAGGTGTGTGTGTGTGTGTGTGAGAGAGAGAGAGAGTTTAATTTTTGAGGACCAATAGTGTACTTACTGTATATGCTGCTCGGACATGTTAGCAGGAATTGGACATATGCTTTTGTATATTTTCCTGTCTATTCATCATACATTCTGCTCAAATTTCTGTGATCACGATCTTTTTTATACACATATATGATCCATATCCATATGACACCGCAGTGCATAATCCTATGGAAATGAGGTAGTAATGACGAAATATATATCTGAATGATGGGATAAGTATTGTCTGTTGTTTCTGGAGCAGTAATTAACTTCGTTTTTGTTGGTTTATGGACAAAAGAAGACAGATTAGTCTTATATGTCTGGAAATTCCTTCATCATTTATAAGGGAAAACCAAACTTGATCTGTTTCTTTGCATTCTTACTCGCCTATTTCTATAGTCTTCTCCCCTAGTATACTCTTTACATGTTGTTGTTTCAGTTGTTTTCCAACTGTCTTGCTAATTTTATCTTCAGATTGATTGTACCTAGCAGAAGCAGTTGCTTATAAAGTCATAGACAGTTATTGTGCAAAAACGGACCAGCCTGCAGTTTGCAAAGTATTTGAATCTCTTATCATGCCATCTGAGATTCAGATGATCCTTGTGTCGTACCATGCATATGCGACTCCATCTAGAGTTTAAGAAAAAATTCTAAGGGATCGTCAGACTTCAGGAAGAATGGAAAATAAATTACCGCCTCAAGCTAGCCAAGGTACAAAATTGCGAGACAAGCTGAAAATGGAGAAATCTAACACTTCTTACACTGGTATCCATTCTGAAGTGACAATAAACATTGTAAATGATATCCCGCGAACGTCTTCAGCGAATCACCATAAGCAACAGGTTGGAAGAAAGACATCTGTGAATAAAGAGGTGGTTAAATACATCTCAACTTTGCCAACTTATTTGGAACGGGGAGAAAATCCCCAGGAGAAAGCTTTTAACCTTGGGGTCCTGGACTGGCGCCGTTTAGAAAATTGGCAGCATAATCTTAAACAGGTCCCTGACAGAAGTAGCAAGTATTCACCATCCAGCAGCAATACCTCCTCATCTTTCTCAACCGACAGATCTATCCATTCAAGCAAAGGAAACAGTTGCTCTCCTGCTCGTGAGAGGATGCACCAGCCCACACAACAATCTCATATGAATGTATCTCCGGAAGAGTGCTGTACTCAAGGTGTCAAAACCTGTACATATGTTGGAAAGTTTGAAGATCTCAAAGCTGCCTCGACCAACCCTTTGAAAGGGAAGCGAGGTACCCTGAAGTTATGTCAGTCTATTGATGAAAAACATTCAGAAATTAAGCTGAAGGAATGCAAGACGTCAGATCCACAGATAGTTCCCAGGGTGACAATGTCCCTGGATTCTGAAAAATGCAGGGTAGCATCACATTTAAAAGGAAAGATGAAAATTCAGGATGTTGAATCCACAAGAGGAATGGAGAAGTTGCCGGAACCATATGATCACAATAGCCCGGGAAGGGACCATACAGTGGTTCTCCTTTTACCCAGAGATGACCAAAATAGTAGTTATTCTGCAATATCCAGCTCTTCTGATTTGACAGCAAGAAATGCTCGAAAATCAAGTGAAGCAAATCAAAGTGGCTTTCTGGAAGTATCTTTTTCTGGAGAGGCCTGCCATGACACTCCATATTCATGCCCCCTGCCTTGTGAAATTAACAACTTGAAGATGAAACTAGCCAGCTCCACAGATGTAGGGAGTGCCGAGTGTTCACATGAACCATCACAACCTTCACCATCTTCTGTGAGATTATCATCCAGAGGCAAAAATCCAGAAGAAAAATCCTCAAAGATAATGTCTGCAAATTCAACTTCAGTGATGTCATCTGAGGAATCGAATCAGAAAGTGGGCACTGTAGCAGTTGCTAAAGTGCGCATTCCTTCTCCAACGCGTCTATTTAGCATTAGCTTGGGTAGGAATGGCAGAAGTTCTGGCCCCAAAGACGGTTCGGCTGTATCACAACTGAGCTCTAGACTTATTTCTGCTAAATCTGGCTCTGAGAAAACTGTGGCTCTTCGCTCCGATAATTTGAATAGCGATACGCAGAATGGTGGTAGTAGAGCCTGGTGCAGCCCTTTGAGATTATCATCCAGTCCATCCAGAGGCAAAAATCTGGATGAGAAGCCGTCAATGATAATTTCAACAAATTCAAATTTAGTGAAGTGTTCCGAGGAATCGGATGTGAAAATGGGCAATGTGGCGGCTACTAAATTGAGAAATCCTTCGCCGACTCGTCTACTTAACATTGGCATGGGTAGGAACTCCAGACAAATTTCTGCTAAATCTGGCTCAGAGAAAGCTGTGGCTCCTCTTTGCTCCGATACTTCAAGTAATGATACGCAGAATGGTAGTGGTAGAGCCCGATCCAGCCCTTTGAGAAGGTTACTGGACCCATTTCTGAAGGCAAAGGCAGCAAATTCCCGTGACTCTGCAGAGCCATCACGTAAAGAGTCCTCAGCAGAAGATAAGGCCTGCAATTCATCTGATGGACGAGTAGAATCTTCTACTCCTCACTCAACGAAAATGAAATTTGATTTGAGGAGTTGTAGGACTATCAATGTTGATGATTCACATCACATTGATAAGCATGGATCATCAACAGTGCAAGCTCTTCTGCAGATTGCCATAAAGAACGGCCATCCTCTGTTCACATTTGCCGTTGACAACAGTGGTAACATTCTAGCAGCCACAATGAGAAAGTTAAGTACTACCAAGAAAGATGACGATAGCTGGATTTATACATTCTTCACTATTCGTGAAGCCAAGAAAAAGAATGGTTGTATAAATCAAGGAATCCGAGGAAAAGCTCATGGTTACGTCCCCAATGTTGTTGCCCAACTGAAGGTTTCTGATTCTCAGTTCTCTAAGTTAATTGGGCACGATTATACGGAGCAATGTAGCATCAGGGAATTTGTATTGTTCGCCGTTGACCCTAGAGAGTCAGCTCAGCAAACATCAGACATACAGCCAAATGATGAGCTTGCAGCCATTATTGTCAAATTCCCTGAAGGAACTGCTAAAAATCTGGACCAAGATGGGCAGCAGAGTGATAGCTTCAATCACCATTCAGTGATTGGTCTGAAAGAGCCGTTGTCAGAGGTGGGAAGCGATGCTAATCCTAAGGATAACACAGATAATGGATCTTCTAATGGAAGTCGAGACCTT
Organism: Cornus suecica; assembly: GCA_963922005.1. Classification (NCBI taxonomy): domain Eukaryota; kingdom Viridiplantae; phylum Streptophyta; class Magnoliopsida; order Cornales; family Cornaceae; genus Cornus; species Cornus suecica. The sequence goes on from OY998239.1 coordinate 83,881,828, forward strand.
TTTAGCACAACCATTCTTCTGCCTGGTGGTCTTCATGGACTACCAAGAAAAGGAGAACCTTCATCGCTGATTGAACGATGGAAATCAGGCGGGTTGTGTGATTGTGGGGGTTGGGACATGGGTTGCAGAATGAGGGTTTTTTCAAACAAAACAAGACCTAGTAGGAGATCAACTTCATCCATAGCTCATCCCAGTGAAGGACTGTTGGAGCTTTTCCCTCAGGTATTGGTTCATCTGAAACCTGTTGCTTGTCTACCCATTTTCCTATTTCAAATCATGACTGCCAGTTTCCCTTATTAACTTCTTGATGTGCTTCTTCCACAGGGAGAAGCCGTGGATAATAGGCGAGCGTTTAGCTTGTCCCCATTCAAGGATGGATTATTTTCTGTTGCATTCAGTTCTTCACTCAGCCTTCTACAATCATTCTCTATTTGTATAGCAGGTTTACATTGTAAGAAAGCATTCAATTTTCCAGAATCAAGCAACCTGTCTGAAGAGAAATCATCCGAAGAAGAGACGACACTTACGGAAATTGATGGAACAAAAGGTTCCTGACTGTATCCAAGCATAGTTTGCACAGGAAGTGTATTTTTAATTGAGCTAAGGTTGTATAGTTATTTGTTTGAATGCTATTACCCTCTGCCATGGGTATATGCTGCCAAATGGGATTAGGTGCCTTAAATCCAGAAGGAATGTTATAGGTGCTGGAATGTTCCTGGAAAAATGTAATTTGCAGTCCTTGTATACACAATAAATAACCATCTTTGTCAAGTGTTCATTTGTTGTACAGATGGTGTACCAAATGCCAACATTATGGATATCACTTGCACTCAACAACTGATTGCTTAAAAATTGCTCTCCGCATCTTTAAAATGAACAAAGGTACCACCCACCCACACACACATTCAGAGGGGCCCCAACATCAAGCAACATTCCAAGGATATAAGAGGTGAGCCACAACCTCACTAAACAGAAATGGACAAAAGTCATAAACCAACTAGCATATATAACTTTCAACTAGGTGTTATGCTTGAAACAATGAGAATTTTCTACTGTCTTGAAATAAGACTACATTGGATTGTTGCATCAATTTTAAAAACCACAAATTCAAAATTGCAATAACTTAAAACAACTCAATTGGAAGTGAAGAAAATTCCCATATTCCCTCGGCAGCCAATCAATTATATGTGTAATGTAGAGCAGAAATGCATGCCCAAAATTCACACCGGAGGCTTACTAGAACCAAGCAGCTGCCCAATGAGATTGGTCACCTGAAAATATAAGAACAGACACAGTATTGTGAGGAAAGTACAGACAAAGTAGAAAAGAGATACCGAGATGACAGAAAAAGCTTCCTAAAAAACGAACACCACCCATGCCGGAAGCAAAACAAGGAGGTGGCGAGAAGCCATCAAAGCTAATGACTATTGCTTCAAGTTTTTTTTAGCAAGAGAATATACATCAGAGGTTCAGAATATTCACTTACACAAATTTCCATGTCATATTAGTAAAACTAGAACTCACACATAAACATCCGAAAGTTTACCTGCCAATATTTTGAAACACAGCGGTCGATGCAACTATTTTCACCCATGTTTAGCTCAGTATCCTTAAACCTGGAAACAGATTCGAAGATTTCAATGTCAACTCCAGAAAGATCTAGAGGAATAATTCTTTCAGATGAAATCAACTTCCAGAAAGATCGGCACAATCCTCAGAATATAAAGATGGAATACACACATTCAGCATTCCACCTTTTTCATAATTCATACATATTGAGACCATAAAAAAATATATATACATTTGGAAGTCAATTTATTTAACCAAATACTTGTAGATAAAAATCACAATACCTTTTCTCGACGCACTTGTCGAAACATGTCTGAGTGAGCCTGCATCAAAATTTAAAAATAGATTTGTTCAGGATTCTATTATCCAAAAATAAGCTGGCACATATAGCAAGATTCTATTGCATCATTTACTACCAAAAACGAGAAACAACGCTAAACAGTATGTACTACTTGACAATGAAGACCAAAAAAATTGAAGCCCGTGCAATTTACCAGATGACTGAATAATGGTTCCAACACAAATGATAGCTCATAGTCAACTCAAAATGGAGACATCACGTGGTTACACTAATGGGTAAGAACCACATGCAATAAATTGCAAATTAATACCGAAAATTGTTTTAACAAGGTATCAATTAAAATACTTAAAAAGGACTGATATCAAAATTTGCTCCTGACTCGAAAAAGGATGACAGACACCACGCCAAGCCAGCAATGTCCATTCAGTGGGGAAAAGCATGTCATGATCGAGACCATGTACTCTATGCATGTCATATTCAAACAAGTAAAAGTCTCACCTAACAAATAAACATTAAGCAACTACACATAATACACTCTTAGAAGTATATCGTTACTTAAAAATTGCTTCAGATCAAGAGGATTCCCAAACAAGTGACATAGCCTGTCAGATATTTTGGACAATAGAGCAAATGGCTCGTACTGTGTTTGCGACAACTATTGCCATGAACATAGGAGCTAGTTATACAAATTTTTGAGAGGTGTTGTTTCCCTTTAGTCCACTGGTGGTATTTGAAAGATCATAAAAAAAATGTAATAATATCTAAGGCCCAGTTTCGTACAATGGATATGGAAGAAAAAGAAAAGAAAGGTAACCGAAGAAGATAAATAGTTTTGGTTGATATATATTGTTTTTTTTTTTAAAGGTAAGTTGATATATATTGTTGCTAGCTTTTGTTATCCTTCCAAAAAATGAAGAAAATTGAAGGAACGAGAAGGAAAGACTAGCGAAATTTTGTTCACATCAAATTTAGCCTTACTCCATAAAAGACAAAATCAATATTGCACCAAGTCTAGGAGTTAGGTTCCAGCTGAATTCAGCACGGAGACGAGTTCAGTCAAACAACGTAACCACTCTAGGGGTGGGATCAAGCTTGAAAGGAATGGACGGATGTAGGCTTCATAGTGAACGCAGACCACCCTGCAACTAGATATGTGATTAATGACGTAAAAGACAGATGTCGAGAGAAATATTAAACTTCCTTACGGTGTTGCAAGGATAGATCTAAGTCAAATTTAGCCTTAATTCCCTACGAGAGAGAATCAATATCACACCCAACTCTAGGTCGTGGTAATAGTGGTAAACACATGATTTCCTTTCATTCGTTAATGAGCCAACCAAGATGAGTAGTTAGTATTGTCCTCTCCTCTCCTCTATTTTCTTGTCTTTTCTCGTACAACCAATTTTATCCTTTCTTTTCCTTTCCACTGTAACAAACAGTCTTCAATAAGCTGGAATAAATGCACAGAAGCTAGTAAAATGAAACAAAATTAGCTGAAAACACCTACTTGTTAAACAATTCAACCCTATACTCCATCTCCTTCTCTGCCATATTATATATCTGCAAGATTATTAAAAACCCAATTCATAATCAGTTCCCACTGAAAAATAATTCAGCTTTACAATCACAAAACCCAGAGAATTCATAATTACTAGAAACCCATCATTAATTTAAGACCTCTAGAATAAAATTGAAAGAAAAAAATTAAAAAATACCCAATGGATAGAACTTCAAAAATGAAAATGCTAAAAATCAATCCATAACAAATTAACTTTGGATCCAGTATAGCTAAATATATACATATACATATATATATATATATATATATATATATATATTTATGTATATATATATATTTATGTATACGTACACACAACCGCACACATACATAGAGGCAAGAGATGAAGCACCTGTTCTTTGTCCAATGGGATTGGTGTTGGTTCTTTACCCGCCATTGCTATCAGACCCTAAAACACCAAGAGATTCAAAGAAACAATTTCAACATCTAAGTATAGTACACTGACCTAATTCGAATTAGGGTCCAACAATCTTACTCTGATTGAGTGTTGAGAAGACGAGCGATGAGAGACCGAGTAGTGAAGCCTGTCGAACCAAACCCTAGCTTTGGTACAGTAATAAAAAGGGAATAGAGGGTTTAAAGAGTAAATCTATGGTGTGAGTGTGATAGACTAGAGGTTCAGCAACGAACCTTTTGATCGTTGATTGATATATATATATGGGCTAAAAGCCCAAAGATTTAGATGGGCCCAATACATAAAGTTTAAGACCCATTTTATAACCCAACCAGAAAATACACACAGTTATATGTATGTATATGTCTGTGTGCATTAGGGCTCGGCTTTTCCCTCGGCCGTGAAAACTTCAAACAACATCCGACGACCTCCAAAGACTTTCGGTGAGCTGTTTTCATCAGTCTCTCTTAGGCTGTTATAGAATATTTCTGTGTTATTTTTTCTTTCTTTCTTTACCTGGGTTTTAACAACAAGGGTTCTATAGGTTATTTTAGCTAACATAATGTTGTTCGTGGGTCAGATTGAATTTCTGGGCATGTTAAAGTTCTTAATATTGAATAGATTTGACTGTGTTCAGTCAAATTTAGCTTCAATACACCCACTTATACCACTAGATATCTTAAATGGTCCTTGATATCTGATTGGGTACTGGGGAGAATCTAAGTGGTGAGACTTTTCCAATTGTGAAGGCTTATATGTTTGTGTCTGTCTGTGTATATACAAAGGTTTTCGATTCTATAGTAGGGTTTAGGATTCTTATGTTTGTTATGGATTTCTGTATGTTCTTTTTTATGCTGCTTGTGATTCCGTATGTTTGTGTGTGTGTGTGTGTGTATATATACTATATTTTATGTTTCTGCTAAATGGTTATCCGTTTGTTCTTGGCTTAAAGGTATGCTGTGTTAATTTAATTTAAAATCTAGTAGTTTTTTCATTTTCTACTCGGTTTTTGTTAGTTGAGTATGGGATTCCTTTCATGGCAACATTGGTGTCCGTACGCTATTATTTTCTTCTGCTTCTTTTTTATTTTATTTTTCAAGATTTTCGTTATCATTGTCTTGGTATCATATCATACCTATGTTTGAAGTTTGTAATCGTTGTAATGTATATAGGAGTAGGGGTTTTTGAAGCCAAATATGTATGTAATTCTAAGTTTAGAAAAGCTTGCTCATAGTTTTTAGAAGTTAATTACAGGGTCATTTGAACTCAATACTCTTGCTATAATCTACTTCCCTTTTTTTATTTTTGTGTTTAGCATTTGCATTATTTTGCAGAATCGCAACTTGTTGCTATGGAATACGGCTCAGTTCAGGATCAATCATCATCGACATTTTCTTTCACGGATGAGGATCATACTTTTGCAAATTCTCTCAGATTCACTCTAAATCAGGAGTCAGTACTTCTATTTTCCTAATTTTAACTGCCCACCTTGTTGTGCTTGTCACTTAACAATTTATGTGGGGCCCATGTGATTTATGTTTGCTGCTAGGCTTGCTAGCTTAGTGTCCGTGTGATCTTGGGTTAATTAATACACTTAAAAAATAATGTGTTAGATCATCAGTTTTCCATCTTTCAAAGGAAAAAGAAGTTTGTTTTTATTGCCTTTTCTGTTATTGGCATGAGATTTCCCAAAAAATGTATTCTGAACACCATTTCTTTGGAAATTTGTCTACTAGATTGAATGTTAGGGTCCGTTCGGTTGCGTCATTTTGGAAATGTATTGGAATTCCATGGAATTGCAATTCCACTAATGCAATTCCAAATACATTGTTCGGATTAGTCTTGGAAGTCAAGTGTAATTGAATTTCAATCTCAAATTCAATTTGAATGTGAATTTCAATCCTAAACCCAATTCGAATGTATAATATCATAAATCTTGAATTAAATTAGACAATATAGATAGATTTAAATATGTAAATATAGGTATGAAACTATGAATATATATATATATATATATATGCATGTGTATATGTATGTGAATATGTAAATATGTGTGAGTTTGTGTGTATGCATGTGTATTCATAATTTTATATATATACATTTATGTGTACATATATATATATATGAATGTATATATGTTTGTATATAAAAGCGTGCATGTATATATATAGGTCTTTGTAAATATATATGTAAGTTTGTAGTTGTGAAAAGTTAGTTGTTAGAGTGAGAGAATTTATTAGGTTGAAGACTTGGAGAAAATTTGGAATTGGAAATCACAATTTCTCATGTGAATCATTTTTGAGCAAACGAACAATAGAATCTTTGGAATTAGAATGCAATCCCAAATCCAATGCCCAAAACGGTGCAGCCGAAGGGACCCTAAGGGTCCGTTTGGGTGCGCGGATTTGAAATTGAATTGGAATGTTATGGTATGTCAATTCCACAAATACAATTCCAAATACATTGTTTGAATGTGTCTTGAAATTCAATCTCAAAGTTAATCCAATTTAAAAATAAAACGTCATAACTTTAAAATTAAAATAGACAATATAGATAAATATATCTCTCTATATATTTATAAATAGATATATATATATAGATATAATTATACAAGTATAGGTATTCATATATATACATGTGTATGTATATGTGTATATACATGTATATGTATGTATGTGAATTTGTATATATGCGTGAATTTATATGTATTTGTTTATGTGTATATATGTGTGTGTGGCTATATATTTGTGTATATGTGTCTATGAGTTTGTATATATATAGATATATAGGCGTGTGTATATTTGTATATATATAGGTGTGTGTTTATATATAGGCGTATGTATATATATAGATATTTATGTATATGTATGTATGTTGGTGGTTGTGAAAAATTTGTTGTTAAAAAGAGAATATTTAGTGGGTCAAGATTTGGAGAAGATGTGGAATTGGAAATCACAAATTCTTCTTGAACAATGAGAATATTTTGTTACATTCAAACAATGAATTTGGAATTGGAGTCCCCCAATTCCAATTCCAAGGCTCTAATTCCATGATCCCAAACCGACCCAAAGGGTATTTCCTTGAACTAATGATAGTTTTGAGCTTCTCTCTCTCTCAAGGCCTGTTATGCGTCACCGCCAATGCCTTTTCTTTATATGTTGGTTTAATCTCTGTAATTTTTTGCAATACTGGTTCTGCTAAGATCAAAGTCTGTATATAATTATGTATATATTTCTCTTTTAGTATTTCTGTGATAATTTTAACACACTGTGACCTATATTGCAGTCCAAGAGTTACATTCTGTGGGTACAGCATTCCTCATCCTTCAGATGCGCGAGTAAATATAAGAGTCCAAACAACTGGTAAAGCCAGGATTCCCTATTTCTAGAAACATCTATGGGTTCTTCTAATGATTGAATTACTGCCTTCCCTTGTTTGAGCTCTTCTTAAAACTCAATCTCAAAACTCGTTTATTTTCTAACCAACATCACTGAAATGGTGAAGTAAGTATATTGATGCTGGTTTATTTCCTGATCTCCCCTATGATGATATTGTTCCCAATATCAAGAAGAAAGAAGGAAGATATTTAGGGAGAGGCCATTGGCATTCGGTTAATAACTTAATGTTATGGGACATCCTGCATGCATCCAGCTTGTCCCATGTTTTTGCTTGTTTGAATTTTGCCTACTGTCATTTGGGGCTTTTTTTTTGTTTTTTTTGGTAATAATTATGTTGTGTTGGGAAGTAGTCATTCGTCGGTTACTTGGATGTTTATGTTGTGGTTTCCTTTTTTGGGTCCAGTGTCGTAATTCTCACCAGGAAGTGGCAATAAGGGAGTCTTCATATATCTGTACTAAACATGTTACTAGGAGTTCAACAGAAGCATTTCAAGATATTGGAACACATAATTTCTGGTTTACAATTATCTTGGAAAGCAGAAAGGAATATGAAAGAAACAAAACGAAAACAAAAAACGTTTCTTCGGGATGCATTGTCATGCGATGCTTCTCATTGGTAACATTATTATTATACTATCCTACTCAAGTTTAGCTATTGCTTGAAACTTTGCAGGTGATGCGGCGAGTGAGGTTTTAAAAGATGCTTGCCAGGATATGATGCTGATGTGCCAGCATGTGAGAAGCACCGTTGAACAAGCTGTTGCTGATTTTAGAAATGCACAAGCTCTCAAGGACATGAATATTGAGAATTAAAAGAATTTGAACTATTATTCATCCCAATTTTGCATGTTTGTTTTGTCAACTAATGTAGCTACCTGATAATTAACATTGGTATTTCATTTGCCTGCTGGTATATCATATATTGTTTATGATGACAAGATGTCTACTTGAAATCTTCTTGCAAAGGATTCTTTTTCTTGAAAAAGTAGAAACAAAAGCTCTCTCTGTCAAACAGGACCTAAGTAATAATTGTTACTGCTTCGCAACAGGTTTACAGCAAAAGTTCTAATCTATACGAAAATGGTCTATACGCAAGCTACTACAGAGAAGCCAAATGTTCACTACAATGTCCCATTGATAATTTGATACTTTCTATTCCAAAGCAATCCTGCTACGGCAACACTATATAACATGCCATGGACTACAATGGCTCAGAGATACTTCTATAATTAGTACAACAAACAATCACAGGCACCAACAAAACCGGAGTTGCGTTTTATCGCCATTTCAAGCCATGAAGTGGGGAGGGGGGAAATGCCTCGAATCGAGTAGTTGAAGATTCTTGCTTTTGGATTCAGGAGAGTACATTGAAGTGAAAGAGCCAAGAGATGGTGAAGGCCAAGACCATGCAAGCAAGCAGGAAGTTGATGATGCGGCGACCATGCCAGAATCTCCTGGTCTCACCAATGATCACTGGTGCTGTTGGCGCGGCTGTTTCACTAGTATTGCTTGCTTCATTTGTCTGCTCTCCAACAATATTGAGTGCAGTGTCCCCGCAAATCTCACAGGTTCTGCAGATAAATAAATAAGCATGATTTAAAATGCAATACAGAATTTTAATCTAATACCTGATCAAATCAAAGGAGTCGGTGAAAATATTAGAATTGACAGAGACAACATGAAGTTCAGTATCATTTTCCTGCTATGTTCACAACTAAATTCAATATCTTATCATATAGCATTGGTTCTCCATTGTCATTGAAATTTCATACGAGATCCAAAGAAACTAAAATACTATCTTCATTCTTCAGGGTAGCATTGGTTCTCTGTTGTCATTAAAATTTTACACGAGATTCAAAGAAACCAAAATACTATCTTCATTCTTCAAGGAATAGATTTAGATTTCACCAATAGAAACTAAACACGACGTGTAGACACCAGGATCAAAAGAATGTAATAACACCCAAAACTGGAACTCTGTACTTTAGTTTCTGCCGGCATGTGATTTTCACCGTCAGAGGTATAGAAAACATATGATCACTATCTAAGAGTTTGTGTCTACATAAACAAGTCATATTTTAACCGTTCGATATCTCTCTTGCAAGCTTCCTATCAGAAAAAGCGATGCATCTTTAGCCATCTTGGGCTCATTCTTTTTATTCCTGAATGAACTTAAGTTGATCAACCATCTTAACACACTAATCCGTATTGAGGTTTTTATTACATCTCCAAGGTCGAAGTATTGTGACAATACTAACTTCAAATTTAGATGGTTATCACGAACCTGACTGGAAACACAAGTTAATTTATCTAGCATGTTATGCAAGTATGAAATTCGCAACTCCTTAAAGTTGATGCCATTCACCAAAGAAGTCGATAGCTTACATTTGGGCCCACATTCTCAACTAACTTGCTCTACATACTGACCTTAAAAGCTTTTTGAGGAGACGAGTATCAATCCCAACACTGTTCTTGTCCATCTCTGAATGTTCGCACTCTATTGACGAAATCTATCTAATTGATAACATGAAGAATAAATTGCCAAAACAATAAAGACCACAACAGATATGAAATGAAAGAAACAGGAGCTGGGAAGATAGATTAATGCGACCAACAAAGAACAAGTCAAGTACAAACCAATTCATTGAAGACATACATAAATCTATGTACATGATACACTAATGTAGGCATGCATGGAATCATATATATGTGTGTGCTTGATACACTAATGTAGGCATGCATCAAATTATGTAGAACTTACATGAACAATTATTCAAGATAGACCAAGCCCTCATCAATCCCACTCACCATAGAAGAAAATAGCTCAATAACCCAAAAATCAACCCTTCATACACACTACAAAGATATAATAACAATCACAAATAAAAAACAGATAATGCCCCTGCATCAAACCAGACAGTCCAATTCTTTCTTTTTTTTCCCTAGCTAATAATTATTATACGTGCCCCCATCTAATGGCTGATGGTCGAAACTCGGTTGTCCAATCTTAGCATTAGTTAATCCAATCATAGCATAACCAGGGTCTGATCCTAATGGTGATATTAATCTTTTTTTCTTTCATCAACTCATATTGATGTCAGATATTAGAGGCAAGAGGATTCTTAGTTAAGTAGTAATCAGATTCAATTGGAAATAGCAGTGATAAAACTTAGAAGTCCGTCAAAATTGACCTCCCAGATTTACCGACTTCATCAGATGAAATGTGAAATAAATTCCTCAAAATAAAAGGCAAAAGAAATAATAATAATAATAGTAGTAGTAATACAAACCAATAACATCGATGTCGCAATTCACATTATTCAGAGGATAAACATAATGAAGAACTCTACTGTTTTCTCCAAATTCAATTCAAAAAACAGACAAAAAAAAAATATAAACTCACAAGCATCATAAGCTAGCATGACCTTGTGTTTATGATAGAACAGTCAAATTCATAAACACACCCACTGACATACCCAGCAACATCTATAAGCACTTTGTGAAATGAAAATAAGAATTCTTACAAGAAACAAAAAACACCATAAAATTTCAATTCATTCAGCAAAGTTAACAGAAGCAGCAAAATCAAAATTCATACTAGTCCAAACATTTTCACAAACACATCATAAACACATTTTGATGGCAAATATATACATATATATATATATATATATATATATATAATTAGGGTTTTAAACTCACGTGTTCCCCTTAATCTTGAACCAGGTCTCTGCACATTGCTTGTGGGCAGCCCCCAAATCCCCCTTACAAGCACAACCCAGCTCCATAGCAACCCCAAGCTCTTGGCTCCCACTACTACTACTACTATCACCACCCGCCAATTTCAGATGACATATTCTACAATCTCTCTCTTCTTTACCCAAATGCACTCTCAACTCCAAATCACCACTCTCCAAATCAACATCCTCCGACCCGGAAGACACTCGATGACTGTGAGGGTCAGAAACGCCCCCACTCTCCGAAAACCCACATTCGTCGTAGGACCCACCGGCCGTCGAGTGCAGAGGCGAACGCCACGACTGGTCGTCGTCGGAGTCGGAGAAGCAGAGGCTGCCGTCGGTTGTGGTCTCACTGCTTCCCGCCACAGAAGGCCGCCGCCTCCGCCGCCTGCGGCGGCGATTGTGGCAGCGACTAGTGGGTTGTGTATCCGTAATGGGTTTGTCTAAAGCCGACATTTTGGGATGCCCAGTGGGGGAAAAGTGGAGTGGTGGAGAGAGAAAGTTTGGGAGGACTGGACTTGACAATGGTCGGAGACTATGGGGAGTGATCGATTTTGATGATGAAGAAGAAGACGAAGAGAGAGGAATGAGAAAGCATAAAGGTGTTGTAATAGGGGACCATTCTTTTCATGTCTCTCCCCCAATCTCTCTCTCTTTCTGTGTGTGTGTGTATATATACGTATCTGTAGTATGTCAGTTTCGTACAGTTTGGATATGAATTGCTGGCTATTATGAGAAACACGTGGTTTCAAAAATGTTCAAAACAATTTCTGTAATTTTAAAATTTCCTCTATAATTTTTAAGTTGTTTAAAAAATTCCCATATAATTTCAAATTTAATCAAATACCCCCACATGTCCTTATAAGATTACGAAAATATCCTTCCATTTATTTCAATTAAACTCTAATTCCTTCTATTTATCACAAACTCACTTTCTTTCACCTATTTACTCCAAAACTCTAATTTCTTCTATTTATCACAAACTCACATTCAATATAAATCACAATTTTAACTCAATTCAACTCTAATTTATTTCATTTATCACAAACTCACTTTCAATTTAAATCTCAATTTCAATCTAATTAAACTATAATTTCTTCCATTTATCACAAACTCAATTTAAATTTCAATTTAAATTCCAATTTATAGTTATATATAGATATATAAATTTACTTATATATCATTATCTATATATATATATATATATATATATGTACATATATATAATTTTATATGCACTCATTTACATGGGTTTGTGATATTATTTTATATATAATTATAAATTAAAATTGGGTTGAAATTGGAATTTAAATTGAAAGTGGGTTTGTGATAAATAAAATGAATTAGAGTTAAATTGGGTTAAAATTGATATTTAAATTGAAAGTGAGTTTGTGATAAATGGGGAGAATTAGAGCTTTAGAGTAAATGAGTGAGAGAAAGTGGACTAATGATAAAGGAAATGAATTAGAGTTTAATTGGAATAAATGAAAGGAATTAGAGTTTAATTGGAATAAATGGAATGGTATTTTCGTAATCTTATAAAGGATAGAGAGAAGTATTTGATTAAATTTGAAACTAAGGGATTTTTGGAATTATAGGGAATTTTTTGAACAATTTAAAAATTATAGTGAGGTTTTTGAAATCACAACAGATTTTTTATATATTTTTGAAATTATAGGGAGGTTTTCTGATAATAATCCTAAAAAAAAATAGGAATAAAACTAAACAACAATTTTGTGTCCAAAGTAAAGACTCCAGACTCGAGAGACTCGGTTGCACTAAAGAGTCTGCTTATATTTATATTTATTTTTATTTTTATTTTTAAAAAAGTTTAAATGCGTCAAAGATGGGACTGTGAAGTAGCAAATGAATAAGTTGTGTCTCAACTATGAAGCACGACCCTTCTTTTAGGATTGTTGTACCATGTTGGATACGCGTGGTCGTGTTGGACACGCAAATATATCATGTGTTAAAATTTTTAAAGATAGAGATTTATGGAACCCGTAATTTGATGGAACACTTGTGAAATTTTATCACCCCTAATTCAATTTTTGAGTTTGAAATACTTGAATATCTTTGTTCATCCTCATCTTATGAGAAAAATTGCAGCACTTATTCATTTATTAACTATTTGAAGATAAACAAAATAACATAAGTTACGCCACAAAAAAAATATAAGATTTGACATTTGTACATTTCAATCTTCATTTTCAATTAAGAAAATTTTCACAAGAGAAATTAAGATGTCGGATGTTGGTGGAGATACATTTGATTCCTTGAATTTTAGTGGAATGAAAATTTTTGAATATGTGAGAGATTTCATTTAAGTTATTTATTTATTTTTGTTTATAAGTTTATCCGGTTCTCATTCTTTAAGTAATAAATGAAGTATTTGTGCAATATAATATGTATGTATATATATATATATATAAAAATACTATATTTATTTTTTTATAAACGTGTCGAAGGTGTGTCTTGTCCTATTTTTTCAAAATTTGTTGTATCACCGTGTCCGTATCCATGCAGTTTATCAATAATTCAACTTGGATTTTTAATTTTTAGGATTTGGTTTGGACTATATAGTTATAGAGTATGAACCCAATTTATATTAGAGGTTTTTTGTAACAATAGTTTAAATAGAAAATATCAAATATTAATGTGATGGAAATAACTAGAGATGATAAGATTAGGAACGAAAGAAATGAATTATTTTGATTAGAGTTTTTCGTAACAATACTTTAAACAAAAAATATTATATATTTATGTGAAGGAAATAACGAGAGATGATAAAATTACGAACTAATGAAATGAATTAGTATTTTTATTAGAGGTTTTATTGTAACAACACTTTAAATAGAAAATATTAGATATTAATGTTAAGGAAATAACAAGAGATGGTAAGATTACGAACCAAACAAATAATTTAGTCTGGGGATTATTTTTTCCAATTCTTCTATACAATAATGCTTTTTTTACTTGCTTTGGATTCAGTTGCTTTCTTTTTTGGCAAAGACTGGTTTCATTTAATTACCTTGGAGAGATTTCGTTAATTTTAATAAAATTTCTCTCCTACTAAAAAAAATAAAAAATAAAAAATCCATGTGATCAAGGAATTTACTTATAATAATAGGTCTATGGATAGAACCTAAGAATTTACCATTTTATTATACAGCTCACCAAGTCAACTTCATTATAAGGAACAACATTGATGAATGTAGTATCATTTCATTGTCAATTCATTCTAACAGGAAAAAGAGATGATCTGTTTGAAAGCCAACAAAAACAAGTGGAAGCAATGCACAAAAGTTAGGGCTCCACAGAACTGCCATTTTATGAGAGGTTGCTTTCACTAGCAATAGCTCAACTGGTGCCACTATTTACAAGATATATATTTCAATTTCCAATTGCAATTGATTCAATATCACAAGATATATTGGGGAGGACAAAAAAATATAACTATTCAGTTTCATTTTGTTGATTCAATATTATAAACTATTCTGCAACGTATGGGATAGTAGTTCAAGTCCTTTCTTTTTTGCCTGGGTAAGTGAAATTATTTAGTATCTATGAAGTATGGATACTTCGTTTAGGGTTCACCGTACCCGTGTCGGACACGCGGACACACCAAAAATACGTGTCGTGAAATTTATAAAATTGGACACGCAATGGACACGCGCGTGTCCACGTGTTGGACACACATTGGGTCAGTTGATTCCATGAAAGATATAGAACTTATGGAGCTGCTAATTTGATGGATCACTTATAGAATTTGAATATCCCTAATTCAATCTTTGGCTTTGAAGATACTTGAACATCATTGTTTCTCCTCGTCTTGTGAGAGAAATTGAAAAATGTATTCATTTATCCACTATATAGAGAGGAACAAGATATCACCACAAAAAGGTGAAGATTTGGTATTTGTACATTTCAATATTTGTTTTCGATTAAGAAATTTTTATAATATAACGAGGGAGAGACTATGATGTCAAATGTTGGGGAAGATGCATTTGATTTCTTAGATGGTAGTGGAATGGAGAATTTTGAACATATCAGACACTTCATTTAACCAATTTGTTTATTTTTGTTTATAGGTTTATTGATTCTTATTATTTAAGTGATAAATGAAGTATTTATGTAATATAATATGTATATAAAAATAAAAATTATGTTTTTTTGTAAAAGTGTCATGTCTTACCTTTTTTAAATTTATCATATCACCATATTCATGTCCGTATCGTATCGTATTTATGTCTCATGTCTATGTGAGGGCTTCATAGTTGACTACTTATCTCCTTATGTCAAATTTGCAGTTTTCTTCATTTACATGTATTATTAGGTCCATACCTTTAATGGGCTGAGGCCATAAGCTCCATCAAATATAATTGGGTTTTTATTTTTCTTTTCTCAAACATTTAATTCGAGTCTTAATTGGGAGTTCCGTATATAGCATTTAGGAGTATTACTAAAAATATAAAGGACCAAAAACATAGGTAACAGAAAAGGCTAATTTTATTGATATAAATTCCTACAGATATAGTATATATGAGATGGACATACTCTTATAATGAATATTGCTTAGACTTTGTATATATATATACAATCATGCACAATATATCAACTAGATGGAAGTTGGAGCACAAGCAAGGGATGGACTAGACATGGGAGAGGCGGCTTCCGAAGATGCAGGACCGGCGGCTGTGGCAGAGATCGAAGCAGAAGCTGCACCAGAACTTAGAAACTCGGTCATCACACGACGCGAACTGCTCCGTTGAACCATGCAAATTTCTTGCAAAAGCACACCTGTACAAGAGATTACACATATTATAATTTAAATACAAACTACCCATATATATATTGCCATTATGTGAAGAAAAAAATAAAAAAAAAAAAAAATTGAGTACATATTTCATACTAATGTGTATTTGAAACACAAAAGAAATTTGTTTTATGTTGCATGAGTGATTCCTTGGATAAATGATCTATTGAAAAGAATGTAAGCACTACAAGAACAAAGGGTTTTGGTCGCGGTTGCAACTGTCCTAAAATGAGTAAAAACTGCCGTGAGAACCTTTAGTGCGGGGACAGAAAGTTGGTACCAGCATTAAAAAAAATTAAACTATAGCGATAGTAAAAACTGTTACTCTAAATAGAAAACTTCTTTGAGTTAGTATATGATGTGCTTTATTTAGTGAAGTTGAAAAAGGGAAACAAAAATAAATAAAAATGAATTTGAATTTGAATTGAAAATTTCCAAAGGCAAACAAGTCACCTTCTCCCAAAGCCAAATTGTAGTAGAGGTCAACAATATTGGGGCAGTTTTGGTAACACCCTGGCGAGCAGAGCTTGGTAATGAACTCAGGCTCGAGAAGGGCGTCAGAAGAGATCCCGACAGAGTACCTATCAACCCCACAAGCACTAACACACTGATCGCTCTCAATCCATTCAGGCACGTTCTCCACTACCACTTCAGAAGTCTCACAATGGTACGCCATGGCTCCATCGCTCGACAACACAGACGTCTCTAGCGCACATCGCTTGCCTGAAGACGCGATCGAAAATGAGCACACCCCAGCTGGCAGTTCTTCGCATATAATTTCACCTATAATACATCAAACACGATGAAAAAAAAAAAAAAAAAAAAGGTTAATGAAACTAAGTCGATCAAAGAATTGCATTTTACAAAAATTTAACACATTTCTTCTATATTTGAACACGTATGTGTTGAGATTGCATCGAAATGTAAAATAAATGCCTTGAAAACAAGTGATACCGAGATAAAAACGCGATCACTGCTATACTTACCAAGAGTTCCTTGGAGGAATAGAGAGAAAACAAGGAAAATGATCATTAATGCCATTTCAGAAAAGCTCTGTATTGTGCTTTTAGAAAATGTCAAGTTTATTTCTTGATGTGTTTATGAGTGGAAGATCAAATATATGTTGGTATGAAATATTTTGGGTAGAGAGGATGGTGTTTATATAGTAATAAGGTTAGTGAAAATCAATACAATGACATTTAAAGAGTATATAAAAAGTGTTTTGATTGTAAAATGAAATTTAAGAGAAATGACAAATTAGGAGCATAACAAGTGTTTTGGTGGTAACGAAACCGAGTTAGATTGATTCTTTTGTCCATTGTTTAATATTTTAATATATGGTTTTTATTTAATTGTGGGATGAATTGGGGTACTTGGCAGACTGGAATTGGAAATTGACAGCCGGAGCAAAGAAGCCAAGTTTTTTTTTCTTGTTACCATTCGGCTTTCGAACTTCAATGCTGATTAGTTTGTTAATGGTGTTTGATAAGGACATGTTTGGCTGTTCTGGTGCTAATAAACCTCGAAATTATAGAACAAGATGTTAAATCCATATTGATCCAGAATTTTGATTATGACAAGATGGACGTAACATTCGAAGGTTCAAACCACTGAGGGCTGCAGTAAGTTAAGGCTGCAATTGTTTACAAGGGGTAACTCGAGTTCAATCTCATCACCATGTGAAATTACTAACGATTGGATTAATTTTCTATTTTCTATTTAATGATAGGTAAAATAAAGGATTTATACTAAAATAATACTCCATTAAAATATCGGGTTTGGTTTAAGTCTGGCTGCAACTGAAAATGTAAAAGGGTTCTTCAAATCTACACAAAATCATGATGGAATTTATTCTTGTCCCTCCTCCGATCTGATCTTGGATATAAATGGATCAGAGTGTTAAACCCACTAAGGCTCTGTTTGGATTGACTTTTCAAATGTTGTTTTTGACTTCCTAAATAAAAAATCAGTTTTGAACGATTTTTGGCAAAAAAATTAAAAAAAATTATGAATCTTGGAAGAGCGTTTTAAAAAAGGTAGAGGCACTGATTTCTCAAAACATTTCTCTTTTTCTTTTGCGAAAGCTAAAAGGACCAAGTATCTTTAGCTTTTGAATGAGTAAGACAAAAGAAAATAATGCATTCGTCACTCTTTAGGATTAGTGCATTACTGCTGTTATGGAAAACTATCAGACAACTTGGCTTATCTCTACTAGCAAAACAAGGCAGTTCTGTGAGCATCAAATTCCAGCAGGCCCCAGGTTTTATCCAGTGTTTTGCCTGAACGATTCCAGTCAATCCGACATTTTACATATACATTCATAAATACTAGACCTGTCAATGGATCAGATTCGGATCTGATCAGTTAAATCCAAATCCAATTTGTTAAGAAATCGGATTATCGGATTCGGATTCTAATCGGGTTATCGGATTTTATTTTCAATCCATATCCGGTTAATATCGGATTCGGATCATAATCGGATTATTGATAAATCTATTGATAAGGATGACAAAAACTCCCAATCCGCGATCCGAATCCGATAATTCGACAGATTTTCACTTAATTAATTCATATTCGAATTTCTTCATTATAGAATATCTGATCCGAATATTTAATAAAAAAAATACAAAAATCAATAAATACTGAAACACTAAAATTATTCACACTTTTAATAATTGTATTTATAATCAATCATTATTAATAAATAATAAAATAATTAATAACTAACATTTATATACATGTACAATATTAAATATATACACATATATATAAATATATATATGTATATTTTATCGGATCGGATTAGGCTAATCCAAATCCAATTTGTTAAGGAATCGGACTATCGGATTCAGATCATATTCGGGTTATCGGATTTTTTTTGCAATCCAAATCCGACTAATCGGATCGGATTCGGATCAAAATCCAATCCATTGACAGGTCTAATAAATTCACAATGTTATACGATTGCCATACCCATCACTTGCCATGTATACGAAGAAAAGGGTCTCTGCAACTCATCCGCAGATCGAACTAGGTTACCCTTGAATCGGTGGATGATTTCATGAAGGGAAGAAGCAAAGGTAACAATAATAACCGAAACATTTAGGGCTTGCTTGCTTGGTTTGCATTTCTCATAACAGATTTCTGTTTTCTGAAAACTCAAAATCAGAAAGACTGTAAAAAAAAGAGTTCGTTTGATTCAGTTTTCAGAAAACTCAATTATAAAAATGTTTGTTTTCAGATAACTTATTTTTATTGTTCTCAGAAAACTGTTTTTTGTTATCCAAATTCTAAAGAACAGTTTTGAGATATACAAACCAAGCAGGCCTAGTGTTTGTGTTCCTGTATCTATCCTGCTTCGCCAGTCACCTCTTGTTTAATCTCCTATACATTAGAAGACTGCTGAAAATCCGGCCAGTGCCCATAATTACTGTGGGACGATTAGGAGGATAATGTATGTGTACTAAACGTAGCTAGTCCAATGCTCATGCTATACAATAACGAAGTTGCAGCATTTGAAGAACAGAACCCACCATATATAAGATATATCCTTCAAAAAATAGGTAAGAAGACAGACTAAGCTTACCCAATAGACATTACATGGAAGAACAATGGCAGAGACCTAAAAAACATTGTGATTATCAGTTCTCAATCTCTATTAACCTGACAACACATTCCATTGTTTTTTTGCTACAAGTTCACATCCATTACAGGGATATGAAGATACCATCTGGGAGCAAAAATTGTTCAAAATACCACCTATAAACTAAAATTATGACAAAAATGGCCTCTTGATTGCATCGATCTTCAACCGAAAAGGAAGGACATCAGAGCGTGCAATCAGTACCTGAAGAATAAAGAAGCTGCATCAAGCTGCTTCAACTACTGGTTTTGGGGTGCTTGCTTCTGTTTTCTTCACGTTTGGAAGGTATCGCCAACACCGCTTGTGAACACCACTTATTTTTTTGGGAGCATCTGCAGCTGGCAAACCTGCATGACCACTAATAGCATCAATTTAACTGGTACAAAGAACAAAATAACTTACAAGCAGAAAATCTGACCAAACTAGTAGACAAGTCCGAGCAATCCTCATAATTTTAACTACTACGGCCGAATTTACATTCTCTCCATGAGAAATAACAATCGATCAAAATTCACTACAAATAACCAGCTATGCTCAGCCAGTAGTCAGGACATCCTACATGTTCTATAAGATGGACCAGAAATATTCCAAGAATAAACTAATTAGGCGACGTGTAACCCAATCTAAATCCCTCGATATGGATTAAGACCTGTAAAAGTTTCTAGATGTGATTTACTTGAAACTATAAAAACAGCAGAAACCAAGAAGGCATTTTCTCCCAATCTCTTATAGGACCAAAACATTTCGTAGACATTTCTGTTCCTACCAGCTTCTTTATCCGCTAACACAGATTTTCACATCCAGATGGAAAGAATCATAGACTATTTCTTTACTCTGTTGTATCCAGAGAGATTTTTTGGCTGAAACCTTTCATGAAATTCACTGATATGGTTTTCCAGGATAGCTGTAATAAGGTTAGGGACCGATGTTAATGGCTTAAACCATAATGGAGTATGCTACGCGGAGTGAGCTATATACGTTCTCAAAGATGCTGGTTCGTTAGAACTCCTTTGAAACGTGTCAAGAATGCACAATTTCAGGCTCGATAGATATCCATCTTGATTCCAATTTAGCAAATTTCAAATACTTTGTACCACAAAATAATGTGATCTTATTTTTAACTATGCTCAGAAGATAGCTAACTAACAAAACTAATACATACCATCCAATTTAATAAATTCACAAACTTTGTAACATAGAATAAACTGATTGTTATTCTTAACTAATTCTCGTGTCCATGAGTGCAGGGACGGAGCCATGTGTTCCCTTGAGGGGGCCATGCCCCCCCCCCCCCCCCCCCCCCCCCCCCCCCCCCCCCCCCGCAAAAAAAAAAAAATTCAAAAATTTCTTTTATTACCCCAAAATATCATATATTTTATGCACAAGTTCATAAAAATTGCATATGGCCTCCCCAATTCTTTTAAAATTTTCTTTAATAACCCACAAATATATATATATATATATTACAGAGAATTGCATGCAGCCCCTCCTAACTATTTTTCCCGGCTCCGCCCCAGCATGAGTGGTTGTATTCCTATGAATTAACAACATTTACATGGAAAAATATCTTACAGCACAATTTATCTTTCTACTAGTCCACGGGCACTTTATTACATTTATGTTCTGCTAATATCTTTTTTAGGACTGCATTCTGACAGAAAACTGGAAAGAAACTGATCGTGTATTATTCAACTGTATATTCTATTAATGCCATAAAGTAGTATACAACACATAATAATATAGTAAGCCCTGAACTATAAACTGAGAAAAGGACAATGCTACCTTCAATAAAAATAAACAAGTCCTAAACTTAACACAAACATTTTCCATTGTGTTTGATTTACAGTTTGAACAGGAGATTTTAGCTAAACCCACTTAATAAAACACTCATCCTTCCCAAGCCACGAAAACCACAACGATACCATACCAAATCTAGAAATAATGGACTCGTTCAAGTTCCATTGGCTTTAGTCGACCAGGATGCATCACTATCTCCTTAACTCCATCTTTCTAGGAAGTTCTTCAACTTCAAATGCCATAAACTTGGGAAACTACCTACAACTAGTATCCTCACTAATATCATTGAAAATTTTCATATGATCACATCACCTAGACCAACAAAACTTCTCCCTCCAGCTGTATTCGAAGATCTCATCAGTGGGTGAAGTTACAGTAATTTCAGAATTTTTAGTGTTACTAAGGAATGACTCCTTAATTTCTTTTAAAACCAAACAGAAACACCAGTGCAGTATTGATAGTCTGCCATTGTAAAGAGCTCCAAAGACTATTCACTCATGGTTTTCTTTTAAAGGGCCAACCGGAGACTTCAAGCAAGAGAAGTTTCTTCTCTCACACAACCCACTTGGTACTCTGCTTCTCACGAGAGATTCCAAGACTATCCGCTCACCATTCAACTGTGCGGAAGCACTAGAAGAATCTAAGTCTGACAAATGTCCAAAGAAGCCTCTAAAAGGAAAAGACTTTAGTTTAAATTCACAAAATGCCTCCAACAAAACTAAACTTTCTTGTATCGTATGGCTAACATAATGTCATAATGAGCTTGCTTACCAAAAAACACTAAACTTTCACTGGAAAACAGAGAACATTCACACCCGTCATACCAAATACATTCCCTAGTTGCTACTTCATATCATTTTTAACATGTTATGGTCTCTGAACCGAGGATCATATATCATATAGCCTTTACAAACCATAATGCTGCGTTTGCAGCCTAGGAAAAGTGTACAAAATGCCATTTTCCGCCAAACCTTATAATAGTATTTGGCCTCTATATGTTGATTAATCTCTTTTTTCCATCATTTGTTTCATATATCTCAGTGTCCTCCATTCTCTCAAAAACATACATTAATCATCGGCAAAGGAACCCTAAAACTCAAAAAAAGAGTAAATGAAACTCACCGTCCTTATGAACCAAACCCCAAGCTTTGCCATGCTTACCATCCTGCAAAAAAAAACCCAAAATAAACCCTAAATAGGAAATACATCTGACGCAAAAGCAAACCTATTGTATGTGTGTGTGTGTGTTTTCAGGGAAATATAAGCAAACATATATATATATATATATATATAGAGAGAGAGAGAGAGAGAGAGAAATATAAAACCTTGTAGAGATTGATCTTGGTGATTTCATAGGAAACGCCGGTCCAGTGAGTCTTGGCCATGTGGTACCCTAATCCCCAATTGGGTAGAAACTGAGCCACCTCGAATAGGTTCTTCTTCTTATTGCGCTTCGGCTTCGTCGTCGCCGCCTCGGAAGAACTAGGGTTTGTGGATGTAGAAGAAGCATTGGTTGGAGAAGAAGAAGAACTGAAATTTCTGAGGAAGTTGAGCGATAGCCTGTAGAAGCTAGCCGTTTTCTCCATTGGAGCTGCTCTCTTTGCAAGAGTAGTCGCCATTTTCACACACTCTCTTCCCTGACTCGGGCTTCGTAATGTGTTGTGTTACAGTGTTACACTACACCTAGAGCTTTTTCCCCAATTTTTGTGATTTTAATTAAACCTCATTTTTGTGAATTTAATTTAATTAGTTTTTTGGTATTTTTCCCCCTTTAATTTATGACTTATGGGCATGACAAATGGTAATACTACCGATCTTCAAAAAACTCACCTTTATTTATTTTTTATTCTTTTAAATAATAAGAAACTCACACACCACACCCGCAATACCTCCTAAGAGACTCAAACCCCTCACCTCCATAAATCTTAATTGGGGGTTGAGTTTATACCATTACAACAAATGTGCGCAGGTAACTGGTCGTTACTATTTACTTTTCTATTGCCCTATTTAGCATAGCTTCTACTTTCGGCTTTAGGCAAAATAAAAACAAAAATAAAAGCTGTTTTGAAAAACTGGTACCCCCAACTTCTTTAAAACGCTCTTCCGATATCCAAAAGCTCTTCTAAAAAATTTGTCAAATATTGTTCAATTTTCTTCCAGAAAGCCAAAATCAACATTTCAAAAGTCAATCCAAACATGACATAATATTGATATTAGATTTCATAATTATGAAGCACTACCACGAGCACGGCATGAACAATGTGATATGACAAATTTTAAAAATCAACAAACAATTTCATAGGTCCAATTTCCGTTACTATAGGAAATTTGGTAAACTTGACCTATTAACACCTTTATGAAAATAAATCTCTGGACACATTTCGCAAGAAATTGGAAGGTTGAGGTCTCTTGTTAATCTTGAGTTGTCCGACAACAAGTTATCAGGCTCAATACCTGCTTCTATCGAGAATTTGGTCAACTTAACTCATCTATATCTTTATATTAATAAACTTTCATGACACATTCCTCAAGAAATTGGAAGGTTGCGGACTCTTGTTGATCTTGCGTTGTACGACAACAAATTATCAGGCACAATACATGCTTATATCAAGAACTTGGTCAACTTAACCACTCTATATCTTTATACCAATAAACTTTCAAGACACATTCCTCAAGAAATTGGAAAGTTGCGGACTCTTGTTGATCTTGCGTTGTACGACAACAAGTTATCAGGCCCAATGCCTACTTCTATCGAGAACTTGGTCAACTTAATCAATCTATATCTTTATACCAATAAACTTTTATGACATATTCTTCAAGAAATTGGAAGGTTGAGGTATCTTGTTGATCTTGAGTTGTCCGACAACAAATTATCATGCCCAATACCTGTTTCTATCAAGAACTTGGTCAACTTAACCACTCTATATCTTTATACCAATAAACATGAGATGAACAATATGGAACCCTTCAAGTGAGAGAGACTTGAATTTAAAGGGTTTCATAGTATAAATTTGAAAAAATGAAAGTGGAATTTAGATTTGTTTTTAGAGGGGTTTAGGGTGTGGATTTGCTCGACATTTGACGAGTTGGGTTCTAGTTCAATCTACTTTTTCACAGAGGTGTTGGTGACTTTGGTGAGTTAGGTTCGAGTTGAATGTAGGTTATTTTGCGTTTGTTGCTTGAATTTCATGGAAGTATTGTGCATTTGGTGAAATGGGTTCCAGTTCAATCTAGAGTTTTCTGGCTCTGTTTCTTGGCTTTCATGGAAGAACTTGCAATTTTGAGGCATTGGGTTCAATAGAAATTACTCTTTGGGTGCTCTGTTGGTTGGATTTAATGCAAGTATTGGTGATTTGATGGGTTGGTTGGAGTATTTTAGTTTTTGTGATGTGGTGAAGATATGGTGTGGTGTTGACTCTGTAATGGCTTGGTAAATGTAAGGGTTTCAACAGTGCCATTCCTTTGAGCGTAATATAGTAACTACATAATGCTCCAGAAAATTCCTAGAATATAAGAAGTTATTTGAGGGCATTTGGGTCATTTTACTTTAATTTTTTACCCGAGTTGTTTTCCGATACTATCAAGGGAGGTCTTTGTTATTTTAGTAATATTGAGGGTAGCACGTGTAATTAGGTCTAAGTACAGGAAAGGTTAGTGATATTTTCCCAAAAATATATAATAAATTATTTATATTAAAATAAAATATAATTTAATTATTATATCCATATAAAAAAATATTATACATTTTGATCTTAAATTTTGTATATTTTATTGTTGTTTTCTACTAATTATTTATATTTTAATTAGTTCATAATATATTTTTAAAAATTATCTTACAGTATCATTGAAGTGTCATAAACGTGTTCATGAAGTTTGCGAAATTATTTAAGTGTTAAGACACTTTTAGCCGTGACGAAGACATATGTTCAACACGGGTATAGCACCCTCAAACGAAGTGTTCATGCATTCATGAAATAATTTAAATAACAAAAATTTGAACATAATTACATAAAATAAATAATTAAAAGTCACAATTTTCGAAATATGAGGAGATTAATAGATTAAAGGGTTAAAATAAAACAATACTCTATACCTTGTATATGTGCTTGGATAGAAAAGAAAATAAAATAAAATAAAACAATACTCACTTCAATAAATTAAAGAAGGGGAAAAAATTAATTTTATTTCCTCATTTTTTATTTTTTATTTTGAATGGTAAGAAACGCACACACATCCACACTCACACACCCCCACATGAGCCACATCGTACTCGAACCCCTAATCTCCCCTTTGGGGAGGAAAGGTGATATGTTCAACACGGGTACGACATCCTCAGACGAAGTATTCATGCATTCGTGAAATAATTTAAATAACAAAAATTTGAACATATTACATAAAATAAATAATTAAAAGTCACAATTTTCGAAATATGAGGAGATTAATATATTAAAGGGTTAAAGTAAAACAATATTATATACCTTGTATATGTGCTTGGATAGAAAAAAAATAATAATAAAATAAAATAAAACAATACTCACTTAAATAAATTAAAGAAGGGGAAAAAACATAATTTTATTTCTTTATTTTTATTTTTTTTGAATGGTAAGAATCGCACACCCCACATGAGCTTCATCGGGCTCAAACCTCTAACCTCCCCTTTGGGAGAAAATGTGATATCATCGCGCTACAAGGATTTTGGTTTTATTTTATTTCCTCATTTCCTTCCAACTTATATATGATTGGATAGAAAGGAAAGAATAGTACTATCAATTTGGTAGAAAAAAAAAAAACTGACAACCCTTTATCAAGCTGAGAAGATCATATGAATAACTCCTCTTTTGCCTTTTTCATTTTTAAGGATAAAAAATTAACAATCAAATCCTTACCTGCCCCTCTATTTTAGATGAAATTTCATTACTATTTTATTTTGCTAATACCACATAGTCATTTCTGCGACTTTAGCCAGAGCTCTCATATAGTGAAGAAACACATTGAGGAATGTTGTGCTTCATTTCCTCTACTTAATATTTACCAAATTGACTAATATTTAAGTTGCCCAGGCACAACATGAGAAGAAGGGAAAAAAAAACTGTGCAGTGCAATATAATAGTTTTCAGATAACTTAACCATAAAAAATATTATATATAGATAAAAGAGTGATGAACAAGAATCATAGAAAGTAAACACATGAACAAGAATCTTAGGAAGTAAACACCATAGAAAGTCATGTGTCTATCACAGAAGGTAAAGATAACATAGTTGTTGGATTGACCAATCAAATCCTACAATCCAATATAAACTGGTAGTTGAGGTTACAACCACAGTACAGCCAACTATAGCGCGCAATTGATAGTTTCTCAATTGGCCATCACTCCTGGTATTCCTCTTCATCCTCATACTCACCCTCTTCATCTGCAGTTGCATCCTGATACTGCTGGTACTCCGAAACCAGATCATTCATGTTGCTCTCAGCCTCAGTGAACTCCATCTCATCCATTCCTTCCCCAGTGTACCAATGCAAAAAGGCTTTCCTCCTGAACATAGCAGTAAATTGCTCGCTCACTCGCCTGAACATTTCCTGAATTGATGTTGAGTTTCCGATGAACGTTGATGCCATTTTAAGGCCAGTAGGGGGAATATCACAGACGGTGGACTTGACATTGTTGGGAATCCACTCAACGAAGTAGGAAGAGTTCTTGTTCTGGACATTTAGCATCTGCTCATCGACTTCCTTTGTGCTCATCTTTCCACGGAACATAGCAGAAGCTGTCAAATAACGGCCATGGCGTGGATCAGCTGCGCACATCATGTTCTTTGAATCCCACATCTGCTGGGTTAGCTCAGGGACAGACAAGGCCCGGTACTGCTGAGACCCACGTGAAGTGAGAGGAGCGAAACCCACCATGAAGAAATGAAGGCGAGGAAATGGAATGAGATTCACAGCAAGTTTGCGGAGATCGGAGTTGAGCTGGCCAGGGAATCTTAGACAACATGTAACCCCAGACATGGTGGCAGATATCAAATGATTCAGATCACCGACTGAAATAAGAGGAGAGAGAAGTGTATGTTATTAATACGAGGAGGAAAAAACATGACGAGTGATGCTGAATTTGATCACAAACAAAGTTAAATAATAGTCTATTTGTCTAAGGAAAAGAAATGGAGGCTTGCATAGAAATCCAAATTACATTAAACTTAAAAAAACACAAGCATATTGAAATAACCACCATCTTTATTTCAACAGGTTCATATAAAAATAAAATTGGATTAAAAAAACATGACAAAATAAATTTGGTATTAAAATAAAAAAAATATCTAAAACACTATATTAACAATTTGTCTTTTACAAGGAGAGCAGTTTCCCAAGTTAAAGGCAAACACAGCTCGAGCTGATATAGTATTGCAGCAGTTCTTTACAGTTCGGTGGTTTAATTATTAGATGTTCAAAGAATATGCCAGAAAGTCTATTACAAACTATCTTTCATTTTCGTCAAAGAAGGTGTAGCGATAAACATCAATGTTTTGTGGTGATAGAAAAACAAACCACTATTGCCTTAATGTTCAGTATCATTTCTAAATGTCAAAAGAAGGTTTAATATCATCACACTATATTTTCATTACATTAAAGAAGGTTTGATAATAAACAGTAAGGTTTTACACCAATGAAAGACAAACAAGTTTAAATAACAAATCAAAAAGTTTCTATGAAAACAACAATTTATATGGCACTTGAATTTCTACAAAAACAACACAACCAACACCTCCCCAAACTAATCATACAACTCCATCATACTTGTTATAAAATCAGTAACCACGATTTGTCACCATGAAATACAAATATAAACTAGTAACAGCTACTACAGTATTATCAAAACAAATAGCCAGAGAGTATTCTTTTCGATTTCATCCAAGAAAACTTGATGAGAAACAGCATGGGTTTAAACTGATAGAGAAACGAAGTTGAATACTAAAAACCAATTAAAAAGTTTCTATGGAAATAACAAATTCCTAAAACATTTAACATGCTAGGAAAAGCAATTATCCAACATGAACATTTCCCCAAACTAATCACATAAATCATTCATACTCAAGATAATTTCACGATTTGTCACCATGAACTCGGATCCTCCAATATTGTCAAGAAGTAGCCATAAATTGAACACATAGAGACTAAGTAAATTTTCCATCTAAGCTAAAATGGGATTGTGAAAATTGGATCAAAAAAACCAAAAATAGAGAGCTTACAGCTTGGGGTTGTGAGCTTAAGTGTCCTAAAGCAAATGTCATACAAGGCCTCATTATCAAGAACCATGCACTCATCTGCATTCTCAACAAGCTGGTGGACAGACAATGTGGCATTGTAAGGCTCCACAACCGTGTCCGAGACCTTGGGAGATGGAAACACAGAGAAAGTCAGCATCATCCTATCTGGGTATTCTTCCCTAATCTTTGATATCAGAAGGGTCCCCATTCCTGACCCAGTACCACCGCCTAGAGAATGGCACACCTGAAACCCTGCATATCATATAACTTACATTACATATACAATAGCATATCCAGTAATGACATTCAAATCAAATAACTAAAACAGATCGAATACGTATGTGGGGTGCGGATCCACAGATACCAACATATGTATAAATACTTTGAATGATGCGCTTCCATATACATGTGTGCTTCCATATACCATTCAAATTAAACCAAACTCTTATAACTTACATTTCTGATTTGTACCCAAATGATATAATGACTAGCGGATTTATAGTGACAATCTTCACTTGCAAATCAGATGCGTGCTAACATATATATATATATATATATATATATATATATATGTATGTATGTATGTATACATAACAAATATGAAAAAGCAGATTAGATCCATGGAAATTAGATTAGATCCATCTAAGGGTTCATAAATACATGACAAAGCACTCACATCTGTGGTTGCAAATCAAATGTCACAGGTTCATATATATCATTCCATACACAATCATGCTATTTAAATCAAAGGATAAAACCAGATTCGATAGATCTACGGGTTAATACAAACATACACATAAAAAAAATATTACACACAACTTAACGACATTGAAACCAAAAGACAAACAGATCAGATGCATTAACGGGTTCACACATATATATAACACACACGCACATATATATACATATATATGCATATATAATTACCTTGCAAGAAGTCACAATTCAAATCGAAGGATAAAACTAGATTCGATAGATCTACGAGTTCATACAAATATACATAAAAGACAAATACTACACAAAAAATAACGCCATTGAAACCAAAATACAAACAGATCAGATGCATTAACGGGTTCACACATATATTACGCGCGCGCGCACACACATGCATATATGTATATATATATACCTTGCAAGCAGTCACAATTCTCGGCCTCCTTCCTGACAACATCAAGAACAGAGTCAATCAACTCTGCACCCTCAGTATAATGCCCTTTGGCCCAATTGTTCCCAGCCCCAGATTGGCCGAAAACATAGTTATCAGGCCGAAAGACCTGACCGAACGGCCCAGATCTGAGACTGTCCATCGTCCCCGGCTCCAAATCCATGAGCACCGCTCGCGGAACGAACCGGCCACCACTAGCCTCATTGTAGTAGACATTGATCCTCTCCAGCTGCAGATCGGAGTCGCCCTGGTAGCGTCCGGTGGCGTCGATGCCGTGCTCGGCGCAGACAACCTCCCAGAATTTGGCGCCGATCTGGTTGCCGCATTGGCCTCCCTGGATGTGAAGAATTTCACGCATTTTCGTGTTCTGTTTGTGAGAGAGAGAATGAGATTTGAGAGGAGAGAGGAGAGAGAGAGTACGAAATATAGATCTGAAAATGAGCGAGAGCAACCCTATTCTGTGTATTGGTGGTTATATATAGGAAGTGTGTGTGTGTGTATGTGTGTGTATTCTATATTTGGTTTGAATTTTGAATTTGGACGGTCCTGATGGGTCTATCAAAGTGGCATGGAGATCGAGATTGGAACGGTAAGAAAACTAACGGTCCAATTTAATTGGAAATTATTGCGAATAACTGACCATTGACGGCGCCGTTTCATAACTTTGTTTTAAGAGTTGGTGTTTTTTAGGGTTTGGTGGGACAATCAAAGGTATCGAAATTACAAAACCATTCGACCTTTACTATGGGCCTCTTTAATTTCTGGTCTGGTTTGTCTTGTTATGTTTTGGCCTGTTTTTCAGATCAGATCAGAAAGACCACACCATTTATCAAACAAAATTTTAATCAGCACTAAAATCAAACAAGACCAAACAAAACCAGTCCAGACCAGACCATTTTATACACACACAGTAATGAAATCTAGCCGCCATTTTATAAATTTCCAAATAATATATAAATAAATAAAATTCGAAAATAATATATATAAAATTCGAAAATATATATAAATTTTGAAAAAATATATAAAATTCGAAAAAATATATAAAATTCAAAAATAATAAATAAAATTAAAATATATATATATAAAATTTGAAACAAATATATAAATTTTGAAGCAATATATATAAAATTTGAAATATTTTTGAAATATAAATTTTGAAGCAATATATATAAAATTTGAAATAATAAATAAAATTAAAAAATATATATATAAATTTTGAAGCAATAATGAAAAAATATAAAATTTGATAATAAATAATAAAATATATTTATAAATTACTTAAACAAACAAATAAATAATATTAAATGATAAATTAATAATATAAATAATAAATTAAATAAAGCATATATATAAATAAAATAAAAATAATGAATAATAAACAAAATGAATTCAATAATAGATAAAAATAATAATAAATAAATAAATAATAAGCAAAATGAATTAAATAATACAAAAATTAATAATAAAATAATAATTTTTTAAATTTGTTATTTATTTCTGTAATATATATATATTCTTAATTTATTTATATATTTTTGAATTTTATATAATTTTTTTGAATTTTAAATATTTCTTTCAAATTTTATATATTATTTTTTAACTTTATAATTTAGGTATGTTTTTTGAAATTTAAATTTTTTTTCGAATCTATATATTTTTCCCCTTTTTATATATTTTCAGATTTTAATATAATTTTTCGAAATTTTATATTTTTTTCGAATTATATATTTACTTTAGAATTTTAATATTTTTTTCAAATTTTAGATATATTTTTTGAATTTTAAATATTTCTTTCAAATTTTATATATAATTTTATATATTTTTTCAAATTTTATATTTTTTTTCTAATGTTAAATATTTTTTAACATTTTATATATGATTTTCCAATTTTTTTATTTATTTTCAATTTTTTTGTATTTTATTTTCAAATTTATATATATTTTTTCATTTTTTATATTTTTTCAGATTTAAAATTATTTTTTTGAATTTTAAATATTTCTTTCAAATTTTATATATTATTTTTGAATTTTATATATGGTTTGGTTTTAGTTTTTTCAGACCAGAGCAGAAAGACCAGACCATTTATCAGCCCAGATCAATCCAAACCATAAACCAAACAGGCCCATAGTTGCACCAAAATTGTCTCACTTTTTTTTCTCTTATTTTTTATCTATATTAAAAAAAGTTCAAAATGCAAATTATTACATTCAGTAAAGTAAATTGTATGTGAAAACCAGGGTTCAAGCCCTAGTAATTATTAACTTTCTTTCATGTAAATTATTTATTCCATGATGGACAACTTAAGTTATGTAAAGGAATTGGGGAAACTTTTTCATGCAAGAAATTTAAGGAAAAACTTTTTCAAAAAGATGGATTTTTAGCAGCATAATCACACATTCAGATTGGAAAATTTTGGCCTCCCACATCTGAAAAAGTATATACATTGACTGGAAAAAACCGATATTTATTTTATCCTTTATGCTTTGAAGTGAGATGACCAAAATGTCACATTCACAATTTGCATTAATTTAGTATGCGCAGAAAAAAAGGATAAATGTATTAATTTAGTATGTTTAAACGGGAAATCACAAAAATGCGTTCACATTGTTCTTTTCTAACTCCACTTCATACAGCGCCTTCATTTCATGTTCAATACCTTGTCATAAAAAATTTTAAAAAGAACAATAAAAAATAAATAAAGGAAACAAAAAAAAAATTAATGTAAAACAATATACACATATATAAATAAATTCCTAACAAAATAATAATAATAAATCAGTAAGACACATTCTCTTGCGACTCAATTGCTCAATAAAAAGCCATGGAGTAAGATGTTTTATGCAAGAATAATGCGAAGTTAAAATCTACGGAATGGGGTGACTTGAGAAAATGTAATTTTGATACAGACTATAGAAAATGTATTATTACTTGGAGCTTACCGTACAATATAATTCATCTGAAACATCATGTTCTTTGCCGACACTATTATCCCACTTCACACCGAATACCAAAGGACTAAAGGATGATGATCTAACGTTTCAGTTCTTAAACAAATGAAATGAACGATTTGATAAACTCGTTACTCTCACAAAACCAGACCAAAAGGGAGGGTACACATACAAGGATCATAACAAAAAAGCAGCAAATGTACATCAAGTTCAACATTGTCGATCAAATCTTTCGTCAAGTACAAAGACAGACACGCGCTATATATATATATATACACTCAACTATACGTATTACATATATCCTATAGTGTTTTCTAGCTGCATTACACTGAGAGAACTAGAAACCTGCCAGGAACCCTCTTCTACAAACAGAAGTTGCATTAACCAGACTCAGAAGCAGTTTTCCTATCCCATAGATTGGCATGTCCAAATAATCAAAGAAGCTGTATAAACTTTGGAAGGTCTTTATGGTATAGGTATACCTCGCAGACACAAAAACAAACTTCAAGGAACATTAGAGCATTCATAAAAACATAACATTCCAAAAAGAGTTTAGCAAGACAATGTCTTGTTCAGAAGGGATTGACTTCGATACTAGTCCACAAGATTCATCGATTCCTTCTTCCTAAATAATAAGCTTAGAAACTAAGTTATGCAAACTTGTTACATAAAGAAGCATAAAATTAAGAACAAAACCTAGAGGAACATAAAATTATTCCCTATCCCCAAACTGACAATTTTTTGAAATTATCTCTTCTATTAAATTTCATTATTACCATTCCAGATTCTAGGTGAGACCCATCTTTTTGCTTTCCTTTATGTCAGCTTCTAAGAGTTCTCAATAAATTAAATAAACAAAATGCTTAAAGATCCATGCTAATACATTTTTTTCTTATCTTTGCTATATTCCTACAATCTTAAATCCACAATGTTCGGGCCTATCCTTCTAGTTATACATTTGCACAAGAGAGAAAGGAAAGAGATAAATTAGTAGAACAAATAAATTGAAAATGACAAGGATAAGGAAAGTATGTGAGATGCCATAAACTTCATAATAAATTGAAATAGAAAAAGAAAAAGTGGAAAGGAACTATAAACTTCCATTAAGAAAAAAAAAGCATGAGATAACCCCAACGATATGTTGTCAAATGTATGTTCAGAATGACAAAAGTGGTATTGAGCTGCTGTACAAACAATAAATAATAAGTAGGGCAAAACGGGGTAATATTAATCATGTTATCCGTTCCTTAAAGGCACCCAGTTCTAAACCTAGCAAAATTACTCTTTCAGAGGTCACAAAATCCCTTAAACCACCAAAATGTCTTACGTTTTTCCAACTCTCCAGAACAATCTACGATTATGTTCCTTCTCCTATTGACCTTTCTATTTCACCCAACCGATCCCTATTAGAAAAACATAATAATTCAACAAACGATTCTTGCAATAACAGATTGGTAGTGGTTATTTGAACAAAAATGAGAACCAAACGGAGGACAATGGCGTTTCTGCAATCAGTTAAGAAATAAAGGCCGAGGTATTGGCATGTCATTGTATACAGATCGACTTTATCACTCACAAACAAAGCAAAGTAACAGTTTTTTCTTGCAAAGGGAAGTGTAGAAATGCTGCCGTGATATTACAACCACACTATCTAATGTCTACACCAATATACGATCTTTTTGTCCCACTCATCCTCAAATATCTCTTCCATTCTTAAAATAAATTATTCACCTTTATTCTTCTTGAGGTATCGTAAAGATTTCTGAGAAAGCATTTAATATGGTGACAAGTCCTTATGATCATAATGTTTAGTGGATCATTCTATCATGTTTTAGTGAATACATTGTACTAGGTAAGTTACACGAAACTCATTCATCATCAATCCTGGCTCTTGTTTGTATGTTTTGTAGTGCCAGATTTGTCAAAAATCTGTAGATTCAAGGACACAGTGGCAACGAAATTTAATATTTTAAAATATCACAGTTCTTAAGGTCAGTCATACTGGTGCAGAGGTGCTCACAGGCCACATGGATGAAGCTAAGATAGATGGGAGTCAAATAAATTAAAAAAATAAACAATATAACACAAAACCATATATTGATGAATTCTGAGTAGCTTTGTCAAGATCAAAATCGAATTGCTCAATCGCTTCTAGTTCTGCGCTACTTCAATTTTAATTTGCCAGCTACTTCTTTCGGGCTTCAAGGCACAATGAATTATTGGAAAAAATGTTTTCATCGGGACACAGAGTCAAGTGTACCACGAGTTGTCGAATTAATTAACCGATGGGAGTGCACGAAAGACTAAAATATCCATCTTGATTTAAGGAGCATTAGACACAATCTCGTTAATAGTTGTTAGAAAATTAAGAGAACTCAATTTAAAGTGAAGTCTCCTTCATGGGGGAAAAAATAAATTTGTTATCAAAACGCACTTAAAATTAAGTTATAAATTTGAGTTATCAATCGAACACGACAAATTTTATATTCCCCAATATTATCAAAGTTTCTTCCCAAGGTTTATGCGCGTTCATCCTATAATTAAAGGTGTCATTAGTGCATTTGTCCCTGGCTTGAACTATATTTTTTACATCCAAAGGTAAGTTGAATCAAGGTTGTTAAAATCGGATGTCTAAGTAGGATCGTTGGAAGATCCATATAATCGGAATCGTAAGATTAATATTAATAAATAATTCTATTTAATTTTTTAATAATATATATATATATATTTATAATATACTAAAAAAATAATATAAACAAAAATATTAAAATTTTGGGTCTTTAATTGTTTTCTATTGAACTACTTCATTAAAATTCTAGGTCTTTCACATCTAACCATCAAACCATTATTTCAGTCCGAAAAATTCTAAAACACATGTGAATAGAATCGTAGTAAAATCGTATAGAATCATAGTAGATACAGTTAGAATAGCGATTCTGACAACTATGAGCTGAATACTACTTCTATTTATTATTTGAGAATATATTTGATAAATTAAAATTTTAAGAACTTAGTATCTAGAGATAGGTGAGGTCGCCTTCACTCAAAACTCTCATTTTGAGTTCTACATTCTTTATGCAATATCTATATTGAATAATCAAATGCACTTACTTGAATAAAGATTTAAAATAAATAGAACTTAAACCCTACAATTCGATTTGGGCAAACCTAAGCCGGAATTAAAAACCATCATCACGAAATGTGGCACTGTAGTACATTTATGTTCAAAACTTGAGATTCACATATTTATACCCAACGAAAAAAATAAGTTATGAGAACAGTTACCCATCATTATAAAAGACACCTGCATATCCCATTCAGGAATCACGGTGCTACAAGAACTCCTAAACCACCAATGAAGCAAGAAGGTATGAATCAAATCAAACTTAAGCATGAAGTCCTACAAGAGCCAAAAGCAGATGTACCACAATCTAAACAGAAAGGCCAAAACTGATACCATTTATAAAGTCACTAATAACGTGTGCTAAAACCGTATATACTATAATTTTTCTAAATATCCGACTTCCTCTAGCATCGAGGGTTCTATTTACCACAAGAGGCAATGAAGGCTGGCTACCCTCCCTACTAACCAGACATTATCCAGTGAATCTCAAAATAAAGAAGCATGGACCAAAGTCCCCTCGACCAATGGGAAAGACTTGGGATGTTATTATTTTTGTTATTTTAAAACAATGAATTACTAATAAACATAATACAAATACAAATACTAATAATAATAACACCAAGTAAAGGGACATGATAGGATTTTTAGACAAAGGAAGGTTCACTAGTAATTGTTATATATTTTAAAAGTCGAAAGCAATGGACATAAACGATAGAATTGATGGTAATAATATGTCCAGGAGTCCTTTTATTAGCAATTGAAATTCAAATTTTGCGCTTTATTACTGACATATAAAATTATTGTTGTCTCTTTTCTCTTTTGACATCTTTTCCAAACATGAAATAAGGACCATCTAATCCATTCTTTTCATCCAAACACCACAAACACTTCTATAAAGTGCCATGTCTATGTTAAACACCGACGACTCTATGGCTCTCCTAAACACTGTGCCCGAAACTTCATGACCATGTTTTATTATTTTAAAAAACAAGTTTCTCCAACAGAACTTGAACATATGGCCAATAGATCTTGAACTTGAACCAAACATCTTACACTCTTCGTTCTATATATAAAACAAACACCTGATAATCATATAAACTTCATGAACTTGTAAATCTACATCAAAGTATTCCACCTATAAGTAACTACAATGACAAAATATGACAGTAATACAATATTGTTTCGTATATAAGTTATATATTAATTAAAGTTCTATAATTACCTTATTAAGAGATCATAAATTTATACTTATGCTAGTCATGCCCACTGTCTACACAGTGTTTGTGTCCTTCATTTTTAGAATTTATTGTCTCGGTGTATCGATCTCATATCATACCCGTGTCCATATACGTGCTTCTTAGACTTTCATTCATTACAAGACGTACTAAGAAGTAAAAATATGAAGAGAGTAAGTAAATTGAAAATGATTTCTACCAGGCATTGTCAATGAACTTGGAAAAGAAAAAATTAATTTACATTGTACTATTGAATTTTCAGAATTCAAATCATGTTAAAATGAAGTTCAAAAGTGCAATCATATATTTATAAATACATCATGAATAAACATTTGCTTTTCTATTTGAACCTATAATTGCATATAGAAATAGATATTCCTAACTTTTATTGTTGAGAAGAATGAAACCTAAACTGATTTTTATCCAAGTGA
Organism: Cornus suecica; assembly: GCA_963922005.1. Lineage (NCBI taxonomy): Eukaryota > Viridiplantae > Streptophyta > Magnoliopsida > Cornales > Cornaceae > Cornus > Cornus suecica. The sequence goes on from OY998239.1 coordinate 83,919,231, forward strand.
TATGCGTTGTCCCTTTCTTTCCCATTTGTTTTTGGCATTGGGCTCTTCATCAATAAATAGGAACATCAGCCATAGTTTATGCTAACATACAAGGAGATCACTTAATGTGTTGTGTTTCATTATTTTATATTAGCACTACCGTAGGATTATTATCGCTAGATCCACATAAGTCGAATACGAGCTCTATCGCTTAAAAACTTAATCTATGACAGTGCGCATAACTTAGATCTGCCCTGTATATAGACCAACACAAGATTGCAATCCAAGAAAAGACCGGTTAAAGATAACGGGGATCCTTTCCTTTTCTATAGAAAAATTAATAGAATTGGTTGCACAAATCGGACCTCTAACTGTAACTGCTAGGTCCTATCTCTATCAATTGGAAAAAAAAAAATAGACGATCACTTTTCTTAGCTCAGCCAGGTGTGCAATTCCCTTTTAGTTATCATACCGGGCAGGTCAAACCAATAAAGAAACAAATCTATTCAACAAGCAAAACAAAAGGAAAAAAGGCTCACAGACGACAGTAACTCTGATCGGTGCTTATCCAATGCTACCCCAAGTTCCCAATGCATACCCGTCGAAAAGCAACATTTCAGAGGATGAATCTACTTGCCTCACCTGAGTGGACAAAGTCCTCAGAAATGAAAGTAAGCTGATGCCAAAACATGGAATGCCTATCTATCAAGTCTAACTTCAAACTAGGTATCAAATCATCAATTTTCTTCTTAAGGGAAGGTCGCATTACACTTTTCACATAAATGTGGATCCTAGTTCTAAGGTTTTATAGTCATCCTAGCAAGCTCAAAACTAACTAAAATTCCTCATATATTAAACGAATTATTCAAAAATGCTATAAATTCCGTGCACAGGCAAGGCCAGAAGCATCCTAAAGAACAAAAATATATCAGAAAAGGATATAATTTGAGAATCACGTAGATCACATACATCATGATCAAAATCCATAACTCAATTTATGGTTAAAGAGAAGAAAGACATCAAAAAGAGAGAAATTTAATGCAGAAATTGTATTAGAGTATTGCATTGCGACCTCAAATTGTCTTTAGACTCGAAGTTAATCAGTAGGGGGAAGGCAGAGAATCTTAGACTAATGCATTGCAACCTCGAATTGTCTTTAGACTCTAAGTTAATCAGTAGAGGGAAGGCGGAGAATCTTAGACTATTGCATTGCAACCTCGAATTGTCTTTAGACTCTAAGTTAATCAGTAGACCCATTGAGTTGTAGCATAGTCAATTTGCTAGGCATCCACAAAGCAAACTGATTTACAAAAACTGGCTAAGACAAACAAACCCACTAGAAAAATGTACTGTTTAACAAAATTATCAAAATGATAAAAGAAAAAAACATTTGTAAATTGACAAAGGAAGAGGCGCATCACAGAAAAAAATCCCAAATAAATCTCACAGGCACAGAACTACAAAGAGAATTATGCTAATAAATAAGATTGGTGCACTAAACATATCCTTACCACATAAAAGTTTGTGAGTTCAACTTTCTGCTGAACTGTCAGCCATGTGGTTGTCTGCCGCCCAAAAAAGACAGGTTGAATTGAAAAGATCTATTATAGAAAAAAATTCAACCAAAAAATAGAAAACAACTTCAAAAAACTGACCTCAAAAATTTAAATTGACTGCCATGGGTTACATATTACACCTTACTCAATATTATTATGATAAGAGGAAAAGAAGAATTTATAAGGAAAGAACTAAAAAGCAATTTTAAATTAGTTTAACATAAAGCCAAAAAATGGATATTCTCCTGATATAAAAACTAACAAAGACGGTAATCCTAGCCAGAAGACAATTCAAAATATCAAGTGTCAAAATACTGGTAACAGAAGCACCCAAAAAGCATCGAGTTTCTATGACACGTGTCAGATGGAATAATATTAGCTTCAACATCACTAATCTCAAGCAAACTGATTATTAATCTTGTTTTAAAACTGTTTGCTAGCAAAAAACCTTTCTTCACTTAAATCCCACCTTATCATAACATTCTTAAGTATCTCAATTCCGTACACGGTAAGTTTTTACCTTCCTCTTTCGTGCAAAATATCCTCAATATGGACCACGTTACTTGTCCTTAACAGTGCTGTTACAAGTATCCTGTACAATTTTCTCTCATTTTATTTTCTAAAAATGCTTCTTCAACCATTTCATGACTATTTTCAATTTCATAGATGTCGTTTCTTATTGTGCCATATATCCAACTAGTATATGTATTTCACCCATACCTACACTTCCTGAAAATGTTTATTAGCTTCCAACATTCTATCACATATATTTGAGCTTGTTTAATAAGTATTTAGTATACATCTCGTAATAAAACTTGGACCACTTCTCCAAGTAATTTTTCATGCTAAATTCATGAATATTATCAGCTGCAACCTCGCCCTTTTTCCGAGTAATCAAGCCTATGAAACAAAATTGTACACCTAATTTTGTATGATCTAGGACAAGTTATAATTCTAGCTTCTGCCACACCTCAATCATTTTCCTCTAATAATTGTCAACAAAGACACGCTATCGTCAAAACACTCCCAATCCTCAGCCTTCCATCTTGTAGTCTTATTCGCTAATGTTTACCTCAATCTTGTTTATTATAGGGGAAAAAAATAGAAGTAAAAAAATTGAAACATTATTTTCATTAAAATACTAAACTAAAAATATTGAAACATTATTTTCATTAAAATACTAAACTATGGTTACAAGCAACCAAACAGTTTTCATTTTCCTCTAATAATTGTCAACAAAGACACACTATCGTCAAAACACTCCCAATCCTCAGCCTTCCATCTTGTAGTCTTATTCGCTAATTTTTACCTCAATCTTGTTTATTACAGGGGAAAAAAATATAAGTAAAAAAATTGAAACATTATTTTCATTAAAATACTAAACTCAAAATATTGAAACATTATTTTCATTAAAATACTAAACAAGCAACCAAACAGTTTTCATTTCTGGTAAAGGGACCAATGCATCAGGAATGCCAACCCCTGTTGCAGATAGTAAATGAACCCAAAAGGCTAAGCAAATTAATACACATTAGGCAGATACATTAACAATACATCTCTTCGATTCAATCCATTTATTCTAGTAGAGATAATTAGCAAACATTGCCCCCTCATCATCAAATTTCAGTAATAATTAACCAATAACGGAAGTACCTCTAAAATGCATACTAAGACCCTGTTATCAAAATTGCTAGTTGCTTAGGGAACCCACACAATAAGAGGACCTATTCGATGAGGTACAAACAAGTACTCAAAAGACGAATATTTACTTATTTGAAGGCCCTGGAAGCTAAAAAGAAAAAGGTCAAAAACCTTTCAATTGCCTAGTACCATAAAAGTGACCCGATAAGAAAAGGGAACCAATGAACATCAAAGGGTTGCTCATTTGAATAATCAGAAGTTTACAATCTTGTCCAACCCGGCTGTTCGATAATTGTGCATACCAAATCAATTAGTAAATATTGTGCTCAAATAGCTCCCATTAAATAAAGCAACCTTCTACCACATATAATTGAGATTCTGACAACAATGGTACATAAGAGAGTTGCTCATGTAATTGAGAATTTTACAATCTTGTCAAACCAGGCTGATTAGTAATTGTGCATACCAAACCAATCAGTAAATATTGTGCTCAGTTGCCACCCACACAAAAAATAATAATAAATGTATATATATAAAAAAAAATTTCCTCCTACCCAATATGCTTGAGATTCTGAAAAGATGGTGTAAATCTACCAAAAAGTAAACTACTTAGTCGACTTTAAGGTGGTGTCTTTGAATGACTAATTGAACCAATTCCGTTATCATTAGGTCAACCAAGGGTTCAGAATGGCTCCAGCAAACAACAATTCCTTTCACATGTGCAGTTCTTTAGCTCTATGTGAATAATTAAACAATGATTTTACGCGTCAGACAAAGCAACCCATGCAAGAAATTTTGGACCAAAATTGTGTACTCGATAAGGACAAGTTACAAATAGATTTTTCGAAGTCTATTTTCCAGAAGCAACACTGCTTGAGAATTAACAGAAGAAAAATCCAAGCTTCTTCTTAAACTTTACCTTCATTTTACACGTTCTATGTAGTACATGAGAACCCAACAAGTTACTAAACCAAATTCCTAAACAAGTGCCAAAGTGACAAAATGATATGGGAGGGAGACAATAAAAGTGTATTGGCACTGGAAATAGACCACACCCATAGGCAGGTGGCAGCAACATCAGGTCATCAGCAAAGCAAAGGTGTTATATTTTGCTGGCTTTGCATCTCCAATGGGTCAAGGTCAACTAAAGCCCATAGGCAAATAGATTAAACTGACAGACTCATATAATTAGACACTATATTTGAACGACAAAGAACTAGATAATCATCAGGAATCCATGGACAACCACTAGATTTTTCTATAAAAACACAAAATGAGGATCTTTAAACTGATATTGCAGAATCATCTTTCACTAAAATGCTAATTTGACAAGAAAATCTCAAAACCATAAACAAAACAAACTTAACTGCCACTGAAACTTCAGTTCCAAAGAACCATCTCCAAAAAACAGGGCAGCAACCTGAAATGACAGATCTAGCATAAACCAAACTGAAAGCAGAGAAGTAACATAGAAGGGTGAATCACCTACATTACTAAAAGTTCAAATACTGAAGACAACTGCGAACCAGCGTCTGTAATTCGACCACTTCAGCACATTTCAAGCATACCGCCAAGACTTAAGGCCTATTCCCACGACCCTCATAGCCAGCACTTCTTGACTTGCTTGCTTCTTCAAAAGAATTGGACGTTCTAGAAGAATAGGCCAAAGAGGGTGTTAGACTTCTGACACAATCAACAACAAAATAATTTGATTATTTACCTCTGTTTCTTTGCATTCTGCTTCCTTATGCTTAGCACCATATCCAAAGCCGTCTTCTGGTGTTCCCTTGTGTTTGCATGCAAGTCCAGACCTTCCACCGTTTCACAATCAAGTTTACAAATACGGCACCATCCCGTGCTCATTGGCTTCCTCTTTCTGGAGTTATCAAAAGAATTCATGCCACCCTAGATGCAATCAAAAGATTTACTTGAGAAGTACAATAGCATAAACAATCCTTTAAAAAAGGTACTCTCGATTCAAATATTATACAATTAACACTACCAACCATCAGATGCAGTTGCAAACAGCTTCAGGAAAGGACGGGGAGTAAATAGCAGAAAAACTAACAAGATATCATCACTTACTGTGTAAAATCCACCATCATTTGGAAACCCTTGGAGGGAATAACTGCTTCTAAACCCAGGCTCCCCAAGGCGTGGATGACTTGACTTGTTGCCTCGAAGTGATTCACTAGGATGTAGATGATGAGCGAAGTTACCAGGCCCAGCAAGGTCCCCCATACGTGCAGGATCAGGAAAGGCACCAAAATCACCAGGCTCCCCCAATTGCAAATGTGCTGGAAAGTTCCGGGGACCCATAAAGTCACCCCTCCGTGAATGGCTAGGCAGAATATCTCGCCCGATCAAGTCACCTCCCCGCGAACCAACTGGACCATCAAATTCACCTCTTCGCAAGTGGCTTGGTAAGATAGGAAACCTGTTCTCGTGAAATGAATTGCCAGCTCGATCTGCAGGTATATTAAAGGAACGGGAGCCTTCACCAAAAGGGCGTGGTTCCCTGCCATTGATATCATCCAGGCCAGCCTTGCTACGACCTCCAAATCCAGTTGCTGAAATGCCAGTATACTCTCTACCTGGACTTCTAGGAGCTAAATGATCCATATGATGCCGACCAAATCCAGTACCTGGACCTCGGAAATCTGGATGATTACTATCTGCTCTCCCAATGTTATCATCAGGACCAACTGGGTGTGATCTTTCTAGTGCATCACTTGAGTGGAATGCACCCACAGGATGATAAGGAGGCAAGAACCTTGTGGGACCACCACCAGCACTGGGATCCAACTTCAATCCAGCATCGGAGTTGATATCAAGACGCTCTGGTGCTGCTTTCACAACAAACCACAAAGAACATCATTATCAGATGTTTACAAAGAAAAATAACAACAAAGTTTTTGAGAAGGCTAAGTGCCGGAAAGAGAACAGTGAGGGAGGGAGCAATTTAAGATCCTTGAACTCACCTCGATCAAAGTGTCGATTTGGTTCCCGTGGGAAGGGATTGAAACGTCCCTCTGACAGGGACTTAAACCTCTCATCCTGTAAGGCTCGCGCAGATGAGAAATCAAGACCTGGGGGCCCAGCCATTCTCAAAGTATTTGATTCCAAACCAGAGGCCGTCCCAAATGGAGTCATTCCCATAGTGCCAGGTAGATGAGAATCAGGTTGTCTGCCATCATAGTTACGGAACTTCGGATTTGGAAAACCTTCATTCCCCAATGGGTTAAGAGGATGCTGCTTGCCAAAATGACCTTCAGGCACATGCGGTGGTGCTCTTCCCATTATCCCACCAAAAGAATCAGATGAGCCCAGAGGTCCAACACCTTGTGGTGCCCCTCCACCAGATATTTCACCTTGGGAAATCCTAGGGATCCCAGCATGTTGAGGAGGAACGAGACCATGATTATAATGTCCTTGAGGAGCACTAGCTTGCAGAGGAAGGTCACCATGATTAGGTCCCCTCCCAAATAAAGATGTAGGTCCAGGACCTACCATCCCTTCCAAGGGCACTTCGGGATGAAAAGAACCATAAGGCTGCTTCATAGGTGGCCGCAAATGCTCAGGTGGATTTAAAGTTTGTCCTGGCTGAGGTAGATGTCCAGGCCCTTGAGGCCTTAACATTGTTGGTGGCTGCCCTGGCACCTGTGCATGATATGGGGGTCCTGGAAGTGGTCCTGAAGGAGGCACAGACTGTAGCATTGAGGGTGCAGCAGGCCTTTGTTGGTGAGTTGATGTCCCATGCTGCATCTGCGGATGCATGAATCCCTTGCCCTGCACCTGACCATTTGGTGGTAAACCCCTATATTCATCAACTCCAGAAACATGGTGCGAAGGATCCCTAACAACAGGGGTCTGAAAATTGCCCTGAGGGACAACTTTCTGAGTCATATTATCAGATGTAGGAGCAGATACTTGTGAGCCCTTTTCAGCCCCACTGGAAACTTGCACACCTGCATCCACTCCATCATTTAGCAACTTCCCACGTTGTTCCTCAAGAGCTTCTGCGTTTTGCATTGGAGCATCATCTTGTTTAGGGACATTAGCGGCATCACTGTGCTCCTCAGCAATTTGAGTAGAGTTGCCAGCCGGTAAAGGCTCTAACGTACCATCAACACCCTCTTTCTTCACTATAGGCTTATTTGCAGGCTTTCCTGGACCATTTTTAGCAGTATATGAGGCAGAATCTGTACCCTTGCCAAGGTCATCAAGCTGACTAGTATTATCCAAATCTGTTTCAGATTTAAGAGTTCCAACTTCAACTGAACCAGCCTCAATACCAGACGTCGGGACCAAAGCATTTGCATCTCTTTTGGCAGTTTTCTGAGAGGGTGATTCAACTCCTTGCTCAGCGACACTCTTATTGGACGTGTGATCACCTTGACCCTCGGAAACTGCAGGTTTTGAGGTCAGCCCAGATGGAACAATTTGTGATTCTGAAATTGGTTGCAGTTGGTTGCTGGTCCTACGTGAATTAATATGATTCGCAGAAGGCTGGTTTGTAGCAAGCTGCATTGGCCTAACTTGAGATGCACCAGCAAAACCACCAGGAGCTTGCTGAAATTGTGCCCCATGAGTTGGCATCGTAGGTCGTCCCATGTAATTCTGAGATTGGTGAGGTTGCATGCCGTGTACCATTTGTTGTGACTGTTGATAGGCATGAGAATTTTGCTGCACTGGAAGAGGCTGACTCTGAGGGCGCAACTGCATAAAATGCTGCTGTGCAAAATGACCCTGCTGATGTAATTGACTCTGTACCTGTCCCGATGATTGTCCTGGAATAGGCTGTTGCTGCACATATTGATGGGATCCTGCTGGTTGAATTGGCTGCATGACAGGAAGGTGGGGAATCGGATGACCATGTTGCTGTGTATGCGGGAGAACTGGCTGCTGTTGTGCAGAAGGGATGCTTGGTACTTGCCCTTGAGACGGTACCAAAACTGGTTGCTGCTGGTTAGGCGTTGGAGCAAGAGATTGAGGTGGACGCATCTGAGACGATTGTTGAGGGAACTGACCTTGCATTTGTGAAGGATGCTGAGGCAGAGGCCCACTATGGGGATGCATATGCATAGAGTGCTGTTGTGAGGCTCCCAATGGTATTTGCTGCACAGCGTGAGATTGTGGATAGGAGTGATGACCCGTCACTGCATGAGATGGGGGATGCTGTGTCTGAAGTTGGGCATTCGGATGCGGAGGCTGATTGGGGTGGGACTGGGGATGATGTTGAAGCTGTGTGGGTGGCTGAGTCTGTGGTAGCGGTTGGGAATGGGAAGGTTGCTGAGGGTGAAGCTGTGAATGAGGTTGAGGTTGAGGTTGAGGTGGAGGCTGAATTTGTTGTGGATGTTGCATCTGCGAATGAGGCTGTTGATACTGAGGCATCTGCATATGCTGTTGTGGATAAGGCTGAAGAGGATGGGGCTGAGATTGAGGGTATGGCTGGGACTGGGACTGGGACTGGGGCTGAGCCTGGGGGTATGGCTGAGGCTGAGGATACAGGTGGCCATGCAGAGGTGGTTGAGTCTGTAGCTGCATTTGAGTATTGGGCTGCACTGCAGGGTGGAGTTGGGGTTGTGGATTTACTTGACCTTTATTCTGATTTTGGACAGGAGTTGGAGCCTGGACGTTCGGATGCAGTTGAGGCTGTGATTGAGGTTGAGACTGAGACTGTGGTTGAGCTGGAGGTTGAGGTTGAGCCTGGACCTGAGCTTGCGGTTGAAGAGGAGGTTGGGATGGGGGTTGAGATTGAGGTTGAGGTTGGACCTGGGGCTGAGGCTGGGGCTGCCCTTGCACATGTTGAGGGTGTTGCTGATACTGCTGGATGGACTGTTGTTGATAAGGATAATACTGTTGATAAGCCTGCTGGTAAGGGTCATATCCAGGATACTGCTGGTAATACTGTTGATATTGTGGCTGATACCACTGTTCTGAAGTTGGAGCAGCAGCTGGAGCAACACCTTGAGAATGAGACTGAGCATTTGCACCTGTTTGCTGATTAGGTTCATGTCCTGTTGGTGGGACAGTAGTCGTTTGTGAAGTCTGCACCTGTGATGTTGGTGGTCCAGACGGATTACCAGTTTGGCCCTGGTCAGCAGAAGCTGCTGAGCCCGTGGCTGCAGTGTCCTGGCCACCCTGTGATTGCTGTGTTAGAGGCTGCACCCCCTGTAATTCAGTAATAAAAGTGATAATAATTCATCAAGATAATATGAGCATAATATTATATGCCTATAAGGGTACACCTTGATGTACTTACAGAACAGCTTTGTGCATGCTCCTGTACTTGCCGGTGAACAATTTGGATTCCACACCTGTTGCATACCACTGGAGAATTTCCAAAGGCACACCCAGAACAATGTGAAGTGCACTCAGCTAGAGGACCTTGCCATGTGCAACCACTCCTGTGATAGAGACAATGAACTACTATTTTCCCTATGGTTTCGGCCAGCGCTTTGTTTGATTCTATTAGCGGCTGTGAGAAAAGATTGTCAAAAAAGTTAAGACCAATATAACAGGAAACTTAATTGCAGTATAACCCATGAAAGAGTAAGAGAACCTTAGAATCCGCCTCCGTCACCAAGTATCCATCATAGGGACAAGCCCGGGTAGTTCCCACAACATATGTCAGACAAGGCTTGCAATAAAGATGGGTGCACTGTGACTGAATCGCTTCATTTGGGTAAACAAGCAGGCGACACACAGGACAGAAGTACTCTCCAGCGAGAGAATGAATGTCCAATATACACTCATTATCGAAACCCATTCTGAATTAAATTGATGCCTCACTCTCACTGTATATCAATGCACTGATCCTAATAAATTAGTGGATAATTCAGATGCGCTTGGCCAAAAAAATTATTCTGCCAGAACATGCTATAAACAGCTATATAACTAGTAAAGATAATAGTATCATAAACTGGTGATTCACATCATGTGACATTAAAAGATGAAATGTAAGAAGAAAGAAAATAAATTTTCAAAAATCAAATTAGATGATGCCCATATCTCTCATGATATGTGTTTATTTAAAAGTTCAACATGCACGCAAACAAGAAGTAGTACAGAAAAAGAAAAGAAAAAAAAGTATGACAGTGACAAATACAGCCTGTGTAAGGGGATATCCATCACATTTAAAGCAATAATTGTGATTAGAAGCTCAAAGGCATACAAAGTGTCAGTTCTCTAGAAGAGAAGGGCAAGAACAAGTAAAGCATGACTAATTGAAACATGTGTAGATAGGTATAAACGATAAACAACGCGACACAAACTAGACAGCACCAACAGAGAGTAATCTTTCAAGATTTCCATTCGAAGGAAGATATTAATGAATATCCCTGTATATCCTTATCTAGATATCAGTGTATATCATTTCAGTTTGCATATGAATTCAATTTAATCAGTGTAGAATTCCTGATATGGTGCGCAACTAATCACATGTTATCTAAGTATGGAATTTTGGAACAAACTTGAACGTCCAAGCAAAATAGTTAAAATACATCCTTTTATATGCTTAGTAACTTACCTTTAGTATAGCAAAAGTAAATAGAGCATATTAAGTATTCACATAAAACTTCATTGAGCACGATTAGCTTATGAATTCTATCAAATCGCTATCGTCATCCTCCTCTCATTAATAATGCAATAACTAAATCCACATTTGAATAAAAGGAAAGCACACGAGCATGTATCAATAAAAGTTAAAAGTAATAACTAAATCCACATTTGGAAAAAAATAAAAGAAAGAAAGAAAGCACGTGAGCGCGAATCAATAAAAGTAAAAAAATACTGGCATTCTAAACACGTGTCATATTAATGTAATCTTAGTCGACCACAAGCTTATGAATACCTTAAAAAATATCACCACCATAACCTTAACAAAACGTGTGCAGTAGTATTATAAAATAACATCAAAAATCTGAACTAAACGACAAACTCGAGACTGAAACATTCAAATGAACTTCCAAAATCATTTCTTACTACTCAATCTATGATAACAAGCCAAATCTATTTCCAATGAACCTTCTTTTGTATTAAAAATGGAGGTTGGAGGGACATATATCATTTATAGGAAATGGAAAAAATTGGGCTGTGAATTACAAAAGCAGGAGTTTCATTGTGAGAGCGCCCTCGACAAGCTTGGACAAAATCTCAATCTCTCATTAACTACTTAAAATCTGGTATAAAGTAATTAAAACCCAAGATTTCAAGAGATGACATAAATATGATGCACAGAGAAAATATAATATACAACCAAAACAACATGATATTGAAGGCTGATACACAGAAACCCTAAGAGTTACCTTATTTCACTGTGCTCGGTACTGAAATGGAAGTAACCTTTCACTCTCGTTCCGTCAAAATAAAACCCTAGGAAACAAAAACATACAAGAAATCTCAAGAACCAACAGCAAAATCAAACGATAAACATTCAGAGATATTCATAGATGACGAGACACGAAACAACTTCACACATATATATAGAATCGAAATATCAATGGAAACAATACATAGATCAACCAAACCCAACAATATTCAATTATATAAACATGTATATGTAAAATTACGAAACGACGAATTAATATCAGAAGATTAAAACCTAAACAAGGGTTGTATACAGAGATCTCACGCCTGTAATGGTGCTGATATACGATTCATGAATCTAAACCCTAGGCCAGAGGAAGCTGGTGGAGAGGAGTAAGTGTTCTAGGGTTTTCGAGAGTCCGGACAATGACTATATATATATATATATATATTATATAAGCTATCAAAAGCGTATCGAGTTTGTTTAGTGATAGAAAATGGAGAGAGAGAGGGAGGAAGAGAACTGAGGAAGGCGGTGTATATAAGAGGACCGATGGGTTTGGTCCGTTTAGATACTTTTGCAAAGAGAGGTGACGGCGTTAGTTGTTTTACCCTAACGGAGACTCACGGCAGACGTTAGAATTTAATGTTTTTTATAAGGGTTATTTTTACGGTTATCTCCTTTGAGTTTAGGCATTTTGTCATGGATACTGAGGTTTCAAATTTAACATTTTTCTCCCTTAAAAATGACACGTTTCATCACAAACACTCCTTGAGACTAACGTGTCGTTAAGTAGCGTGTGACATTTCAAATATGCCTCATTATTTTGATTTGACAAAAACACCCCTTGTATATATATACTTGTTGGTTGGAAGGATAATGCATAAGGAATTTAAAGACGACTATATATATATTATATACACACGCACACACATATATTGATAGGTAGATACGGAGAGAGAGAGATGAGGGTATTGTTGTTTTTTGTTTCCTTGTTGTTGCTATCAAGTGTCTCCATTGGAATTGGATCATCTTCTTACCCCTCTCTCTATATATATGTATCCGTGTGTATCGAAGGCTATATGCATGTCTCTGTACAGTAATTTCACATTTACATTTTCTATTTTGAAATTCTTAGAATTTAATAGCAATTGCTCTGTATTTTATTTCTGGCTCCAAGTTTTTTTTTCTCGAAAAATTTCTAGCCATAAGTTATTGTCATGTATTTGCTTTAAATCTCAATTTTAATTCAATTACTTTTAATGAACTAATAACCTAACTAAATTAGTATGTTATGGAATTGCCAATTAAAGGCACTTATATGCATATACATACATATATATAGAGAGAGAGATAAACAAACACACGTCTATTTTATATTTATTTTCAATTAGTTTAAGATAGTATATTGATGAAAAAGAAAAATTTAACCAAGGCAAGTAATCGAATAATTGGATCAAGTGGAAATGGATGGAACAACTCTCTCTCTCTATATATATATATATATATATATGACATGTACGTATATATATTTCAAGCCAAACGAGTCCCAATAGGTAGTTTGGGAGGGAAGGGTACTTTCGACATTTCATAACTGAGACTCAAGGACATAGATCATTACACGTACTGAGGGATATTTTAGGGATCTTTTAAAAATATACATGTGACATCAGCAAAAATCGTCATTGACTCGCGTTGACCGTTAGTTTAGGGTCTCTGTGATGAAACGTTTTATTTTTAGGGGAGGTAAGTGTTAAATTTGAAACCCCATGGGAGGTCCCTGATAAAAGGCCTAAACTCAGGGGAGGTAACTGTAAAAAACTTTTTTTATAATAAGTGCAAAATCTTAAAAATGCATTTTAGGGGCTTTGTATATACTTTTATATAATAAATTTTTATTTTATTTTTGGCAAGAAGGAATAATTTTATTTATGATAAATAGTTCAAATACAATCAGATAAAGTCATTTCGTTTATAACATTACGAAATGCATTTTTGAAAATTATATATTTTTTTAATGGTAAGAAACGCACACATTCACACACCCCACATGAGCCCCTGGAGAGGAAATGTGATACCATCAGGGTACAAGGTATTTTCCTTTGCATAGCCAATTTTGCTAGAGCATGAGCTGCTATGTTTCCTTCCATTCGAATCCAACGTAGTTTCATGCCATCATGTTGTGCTAAAATAGATTGGAGATCATCCCAAATAATAGTTATAGATTGGCATGGTGTGGAAACTTAAATGCCTTGCAATATCTTTCAATGACAATATTTTGAAACTTCCAAATAACAACCAATCGAGCAGCTTGCTTAACAACTAATGCCTCAACCATGAAAGCTGAAATTGTAACATTAAAAAAACAAAGAGATGCCTTTGTTATATGTCAATTATGGTCGCGAACGATTATACCACCAGCAGTTGTCTTAGATGCATTATCGAAAGCGACATCGAAATTCAGTTTAAAGCATCTAAAATCTAGAGGTTTCCATCCGAAGTTATAATTTTCTAGAGGTGGAAAATTATGTGAGGAAGTCTTCAATAAAACTAAATCTCTATACTCGTCCCATTGCCGAAAAGAGTTTGAGATTATATCATGTTCCCCAACAATTTTATTGTCAAATAAAAATTTATTCCTACTCTTTCATATGTTCCAAGAGATGTATGTTATAAGGCTAAGTAGATCATTTTGGTCCTTTGAATTATTCCATATAGCAAATAAAATTTCCATCATGTTGGCATAAGACTGACCATGAAACATCTCAAAATCTATTATAATAGGACTCAACTTCCATACCTTTGTTGCTACGGGGCAGGTAAATAGCATGTGTTCCACAGTTTCAGGTTCAAGGTCACACATTTGACACACAATATTTATTTCAATCCCCACATTTCTCAAATTTGTAAGCACTGGAAGTCTTCCTTTGCAACAACTCCATAAAAAATGTAACTTGCTCTTTGCTCTAATATGTCATAACTTGCCCCAAAAATTCTCTATGGCATCAGATTGTCCATCTCCATTCCCATGTGAGTTTTTCCTATTTTGTAGTACCTCTAGAGCTAAAGTATAAGTAGATATAACCAAAAAATGACCATTAGCTAAGAAAGCCCTCTTTTTTTTTATCTTCTGTAGAGTAGTCACTGAGCGGGATCTGTATGATTATTTTTTTTATCAACCTCATTAAACCATTGGTTAGTTACTCTCCATCTCATTATTTTATTTACAATTTCGCAAGTTGTTAACATGTTTTTCTAAGCCCATGAAATACCGGTCTTATTTGTTGCTTATATGAAATATGTTGTTGGCAAATATTTGGCTTTAAAAACTTTAAAAAGAAGGTTGTCATCTTCTTGTTTCATCTGTCATCCGTGCTTGTCCAGTAAGGCTAGATTGAAAGCCTCTATGTCACAAAAATTCAACATTCCTTCAACTTTGCTTTTACAAATGGAGTTCCATTTTATCCAGCAAATTTTATGTTTATCGACTTATCCAGGCTACCAAAAGTTTTTTATTTTTTTGTTAATTTTCTACAAATACCCACTGGAATTTTGAAACAACTCATGGTGTGAGTAGGCACCGCTTGCAATATAGACTTCACTAAAACCTCCCTTTTATGAGTTGAAAAGAAATAATGTCACCACCCTTTAATATTGGACTCCATCATATCCTCCAAATACTGAAAAATCTATTTTTTTGTTCTTCCAATCTCAGGAATAAGTCTCAAATATCTTCCATGGCCCCCATGATTAGTAATACCCAACAAAGCACCCAATATTTTTGTTTGTCTCTATTTATATTTCCACTGCATAAAATTGAAGGTTTTTCGAAATTGATAACTTGTCCCGATAATCTTTTATATCTTGCAAAAATACTTTTTAAATATAGCAATTCAAGGTATGTGGCTTTACAAAACAGTAGTGAATCATCAACAAATAACATATGTGAAAGAACTGAAGCGTTTGTAGCCACTTAGATTCCTTAAATTAAACCAACCCTCAAAGAGTGATTTATGAAATTTGTGAGTCATTCAACACATAAAAGGAAGAGATAGGGTGAGAAAAGGTCCCCTTGTCTCAGCCCTTTTGATCAGTGAAAAAGTTTGTCATGCCTTCCATTTAAAAACAAGTTATACCATGCAGTAGTGACACATTCCATGATCACCTTAACCCATTTCAAATCAAAACCCAGCTTAGACATTACCATCTCAAGGTAAGGCCATTCTACAATGTCATACGTTTTTGCCATATCCAATTTTAATGTTAGAAACTTGTTGAAATTGTCTCCCTTCTTCAAAAAATACACAACCTCATGAGCTAACAAAATATTATCAATAATCAACCGACCTAGGATAAAAGCACTATGTTCCTCACTAATAATCTAACATAAGATTGACTTTAGCCGGTTAGCCAATACCTTTGAAAAAAGTCTAAAAATGACATATAAATGGATATGGGCCGATAATGAGTGATGTTGGTTGGACTTCGAATTTTGGGAATCAAAATTGTGTTAGTTGTCTTAAGACATTCAACATTTTTTCAGAAGAAATAAAATCCATAAAGGCAGTCACAATGTCACCTTTTATTATCTGCCAATCTTGTTGGAAAAAAATGGGAGAAAGACCATCAGGATCTGGAGCTTTTAAATGACACAACTCCATAAGTGTTTGGTAAAGTTTTATCTCCGTAGCCTCACGAAGCAGCAACTGGTTCATTAATTGTGTTACACGCACATCCCATAATTGCCAAAAATCATAATCATTAGTAACTCGTTGAGAATGGAAAAGAGCAGATAAATAATTTTCGGCTAGAGTACGAATTTTGAAATCAGTTCCATGCCATTGTCCATTGGTATCCTCAAGCCCTCTAATAGTATTTGTCGTTCTTCTTTTAAGAGTTGAATAATGAAAAAAATTAAAATTATTATCCCCATGGGTTAGCCAGTCAATACGTGACTTTTGTCGCCAATATAAATCTTTTGTCTTCCATTCTTATTGATCCCCTTTTTTAATCGTTTGCATTCAACTGAATTAAACTTTTGTAATTTCTACTTTTTGTTTCTGAGTTGCTTGTTCAACCTTTAAATTTTTCACCTTGAGTTTCATACCTTTTTCCGGCTCCATACCCTTAATTCTTTGCGACATTCGTTGAATTTTGGACGTAATCCAAATTGGAAAGTGCCACTAAAACTGGATTTCCAGGTCTGCTAATTAACTTTACCACATTTATCATCCTTAAGCCAACATGCATCAAAATTGAAACTACTTTTTCTAGTTGTGCCAAAATAAAAAAATGTCAACCAATAATACCATATGGTTAGACCCAATTGCATGAAGATGTTGAACCACTACTTTAGGGAAGTGCAAGATCCAATTTTCTAAAGCCAGTGCTCAGTCTAATATTTCTCTCACGGTAGCAGACCCTTCTCAGTTGTTATACCAAGTATAAGGAAAACCCTAATATCCCAAATCAATTAAATTACAACCTTCCACAAATTTGCAAAAAATCCGCATCATCCACCCTTTTTTCGTAGACCGCCCAACTTTTCTGTTGGATAAAGTAATTCATTTAAATCCCCAACCATAAGCTACTTGTTGGCAAACTTAAGATACCATTTGTAACGTCCAGTAATTTTACGTCCTAAAATAAATAAATAAATAAAAATTATTTGCAATTAAGTGCTTATGTGATTTCATGCATAACGTGTTTATGTAGTTAGCATGACTTACGTGTTATATTTGTTATTAAATTAGTAAGTTGTGTATTTTCATTTTTTTTTTAATAATGAAAATTATTAGAAGTTTTTTGGAAAGTAAATAACCAATGGGTAAATTGATATATTCATAATTTGAGGAGTTGAATTGTATTAAAAATTTGAGAACCATTGTCACAATTATTATTTTTGGTCACATCTCATATGTCACATCGACTCATTAGAATTAAAGTTACAATTTCATTCAATTGAACCAACAATTATAGCTTTGGTATATATATGTGTATATGCATAGGTTAGGATTGTTTTGCAATTTATTAAAATATTGGGGTCTTTTTGTATTTTATTCACAAGTGGACACATGCATTATATGTTTGTTGTATAACCGGATGGTCATCCACAATTCTTTCATCATTTTATTCCAATTGTCTACATCTTTTTGAAAAGCAAATTGCTTTAGTTTGTGGCAATAATGAAGTGTCATTCCACTCAAATTTCATTACTCAAATTAGATATATGTATACGTTAGTGGAAGACTAAGTGTTGAGGAGGGTTCATTGTTTTCTCCATATTTCATTATCCTTCTCCCTCCTTCATTTTCTTGAGTTTTATTTAGGAATTTGCTCAAGAGCTGAACTAAGGAGTTGTTCTACGTGTTCTGATCTTCGGTTAAAGACCAATTTCGGTATGTGATGTTCATTACTTGATTTTATTTCTATTTTACAAAAATTCCAGATTACTAGTTTACATTTTTAGTGAAAATCAAGGCTTTAGATCTCTAATTTATAATATATGTACGGATCAAAATTAGTTTATGAAAATTTTACAGATAATATATAAGTATGTGATTATATGTTCTTGAAAATTTCAGAATTTATAGATAAGTAGAGATTTAATTAAAAATCGAGGAAAAACATGTTATTCAGATATTATTATTGCTGCAGACCATTTTTTTTACTCGGTTTGAGCAATTTATAGACCATGTTAAATTATTTATAAATTTTTGAAACTTTTACAGTATGCTTTTGTATATGTCTATTATCATCTCTCAAAAATTCAGATCATTTAGATAAATATTTAATGTTCTAAAAATCACGGAATTAGGCTATCCAGTGATATTTTACTGCTTGCTGATACGATTTCGGTTTCAGTTTAGTCAATTGTTTCATATGGTTTCGTATAATTATAAATCGTGAAACTTTTATTATAACATTTTTGTATATGTATAGAACATATGTACTAAAGATCAAGAATTTTAAGTTAATTTATACAGGTAAGAAAAATTGTTGAGTACTAACTGTTCAGTTTCAATCGTAGTTTAAAACCGGAACTTGTGTTACCAATTTGAGCTATCTATAATTCTAATTTTGTACTTATAATTTTATCACCTGATCTTGAATATATAAGATGTAAATCTGGAGATCTTGGTAGTCATATAATTCATGTATATTTTTGTAAAAATCTTGGAGTAAAGGGTGTTCAGTTTTTGGAACTGTTACGAAAGTTGTCTTTTATAATTATTTTGGACCACTGTCCTTTGATTAAAGCTTATGAAAAATTTACAGTAGACCTACGTAGAGGTTTGGAGTGTATCCTACAAATTTCATATTTTTATCAAACCTGTAGATTTTTCTAAAAATCATAGATTACCTGTTGTCCGTTTTACGGTAATATTAGAAACCGAACTTTTCAATACTTAATTAAGTAGCTAAATGTTGTCTATTAATCCCGAATATTTTTGAGTATATATTTATATATATCAGAATATTTATTGGCAAATCTTATTATAAAAATAAATATGATTATGTATATAAAAATTATTCAATATGTGTTAATTGGTTTCGGGCATAACATGGTACAAATGAAGGCGTGAAGGGAGAACCATTCGTTTCTTCATTCTCTACACAACCATATTGTTTTGATTGTTGGTATTTTACTGGATATTTTATCAAGTTTGAGGTAGGGATTTATTGGGGTATCGTGTGAGTTTAAGAATCTTCATTTATGCATTTTAATGTTTATATATAGATTCATCATCATATTGTGCTATTTTTGACATGAGTTGTGAAATTGCATTAATGTGTTTAAATGCATTGATTTTTGTCACGATAGAATTTTTATTAGGTGGATCATGGAGTGCGGATATATTTATTACTTATGTGCGCATGTGAATGACATTTAAGAATTGTGAATTGTGAATGGTGGATTAGTTGTTGATTTTGGGAAATGATCATGTGGTGTGAGCAATGGGGGGACGAAGGAGCTCCCGGGGTGCAAGTCCTCGAATTATCGCACGATTGGTTGACGTCACCGTAGGGTTAATAGCCCCAAGACGGCTAGGCAGATGAACAAGTAATTCATGTCCTAAGGTTTGTTTCACGACATAATTTTTCCATTTGATGATTTTGAATTTGATGTTATTTCGGTTGTAATAGTTGGATTTGAGTTCGTATTGAGATTATTGGTTTTAATTTTGTGATTATAGAACTTTTAAATTATCTTGATGATATTATTTAAATTGTTCTACATGAGTTTATATTGTGATTTCTTATGCATTTATATCATGACATTGGACTAGGGTAGAGAATTGACCCTATACGTATTCATTAATTTACATATTTGCGGAATCTTACGCTTCATGATTTTTCTCTACTGGGCCGTTTGTGCTCACCCCTTAACATTTTTCAGGAAAATAACCGTTGATGGATGATGCGTGAACTATTGGAATTTTGTGAAATTTGAACCTATAATAATTACATCTTTATGTAATAATGGAGATTGTGTGTTTATTATGATTCATACTTGTTTGGTTTTTGACTAGTGTGTTTGTGTTATAATTTGATTTGTTTTCGGGATTGGTGTGTGATTTTATTATTTCTATTTTGCTTCCGCGCTAGTGAATTGTACCATTTAAAAAGTGTCGGTTGACCAGTTTGGCCATTTGATATTTTATAAATTTTAATTAAATTTAAGTCATTACTCGAGTTTTCGGATTCGAGGCGTTACACCATTGCTTTAAGTACTCCTACTGTAACTTTCGTCGTCCATCATCAACATTAATGTAGATCCCAACCAAGAACCATTCTTTTCCACGACTACCATCAAAGATTCGACAAGTAATTTGAAAGTTAAAGTAATCAACTACCTGCAGGGAAGAATCTGAATTCTAAAAAATACAAATACTTCCACTTAAACCGATGGGATCAATGAAGATCAAACCATTATTGAAAGATGATAGTGATTATGAAAGGAAACCCTTATTTATATAAACAACCTTATAAAAATATCTAAAGTTAAAATAACTTTCTAAAAATATCTGGCCAAATTAGTAGATAAGACTCTCATAACAAAAATTATATCCCTTGCAATGACCCTAATAACTTTATGATTACGAAGTAAAGGAGTAGTTATATTTAGTAGATGAAAAATATATAATACTTTTATTATAGTTGAAATAAAAAAATATTATACTTGTAATAAAAAAAATTCTTAATAATTTAGTGAAGAATAGTTAACTGATATTATAAGTAAGTGAATTTGTAATATTTAATATTTATATATATATTGGGGGTATAAGGGTAAAAGACCTATAAAACCTCTTTTTTCCTTTCCTCCAACCAAACAGAAAAAATTGTCACCATATATATCCCTTCCATCTAATCAAACGAAAAATGAGAGAGATACATTCCCTTCCTTAGGGATGCCTTATCCCTTCCTTCCCATTCCGTCCATTTTTCCATCCCTCCATCCAAACGGAGTATAGATCTTGATAATGTGTGCTGAAATCAAATAATATACTTCTAAAAAAAACTATCAAATAAAATGCAAAAAAATGTATCTACACATCATGTCTGCAATAATTAGGAATCGGTAGTAAGATTGATGTTAGGTTTTGACACTTCTAAACTCGGCTCAAAAGCTATACCCCCATTCAATGTATGTGTACACGCACACACACACACACACACACACATATACAGTAATGTTCTCTTACTCCAAGTGGAACAAAAGAACAAATACTCACTTTTAATATGAGCCCTTAGATTTAATCCAAGGGCTCATATTTTAAAACCATTTTATTAAACCAAAACAATTGTCAATTATACTAAAACAACTAATACTATATTTAATTATCACAATACCACTCATATTATTTTTAAAAAATGAATATTTTAATACCAATCCTAATCTCTCCTCTCATGTTTCTCTCTCCTTCAACCACTCATCTTCCTTATATTTTTATACCACATGAAATACAGAGCCAAAAAAGGAAAAAATCCTAGGCAAATGAGATAAAATCAAATCTTCTCCTACCTCATCATCTCGTTCGCATAAATAAAAACAAAAAACAAAATTGTGGTACATTAATGCTCTGAATTAAACAAAAAAAAAAAAGTGAAATTTTCCACTGAATTAGGAGGTATTGAAAGGAAAAAGCTAAAGGGTCCATTGAAATGGAGTCATTGACCAAAAGATTTAACGAGACTATGAAATCTCCCAAACAACCTCGTCTCTGGGGATCACTTTGATATCTTTCTATTATTCTTCGTCTTACTCAATAATTAATTAATTATAAATTTATTATTGTCACCCATTATTTATTTATTTATCATTATTTTATTAAACCCATTTGATTTTTTTTCTTCTTCTTCATCTTTAGCTTAATCATTCACCCAAGAAACTCTGACCCGAGTCATTTTCTGATCCTAGTAACAATACCCATGAAGGTTTTTAGCAGATATGTGAGTAAAGTTGTTTGTTTTTTTGATAGATTTAGTGGACATAGTTAAAGATTTGAGTAGATAATGCAATTTTTTTGATGCTATCTTCTTTGCCTAGGATTTTTTCCTTTTCTACTCTGTATTTCATGTGGTATAAAAATATAAGGAAGATGAGCGGTTGGAGGAGAGAGAAATGGGAGAAGAGAGATTATGATTGGTATTAAAATATTTCCTTTTTAAAATTAATATGGGTGGTATTGAGATAATTAAATATAACATTAGTGGTTTTGGTATAATTGACAATGGTTTTGGTTCAATAAAGTGTTTTTAAAATATAAGCCATTGAATTAAATCTAAGGGCTTATATTAAAAGTGAGTATTTGTTATCTTGTATCCCTATGAGCAAGAGAACACTACTGTATATATATATATATATATATTCAATCACAAGTTTTTAAAATTGTTTACTTTTCTCAAAAAAAAAATATAAAATAAAATTGTTTACTAGTTGTATGTTTATTTATTTATTAGCTTTTTTTCCTTGCAAACAAAAGAAAAACCAAGATAAAGAATACTTGTGATCCCTTTGGACAAATGGTGCGTTTGGAAACTAGTGTTTTCGTTTTCGTTTTTTATCTCTTGAGAACAAAATTTTTTCTTGTTCTTGTTCTAAGGGTAATCCGGAAACAAAAATATGTTTGATTGGAAATTTTGTCAAAAAATTTTCGGGAACAAATTTTTTTTTTTTTTTTTTGGAGTTTAGGGTTTGGAGGTTAAAGATGGAGGTTAGAGAATCTGCAACAATTAAATTTTTTTTTTTGTTGAGAACAAACAGTGCCGAAAATAAAAAAATACCATTTTGGTATTCTCAAATTTTGAACTAAGGGTGAGAAAACGTTTTTTTACTGTTCACGAAAACAAAAATCATCAAAGGCTCCCAAACGTATTTTTGTTTCCGTAAACAGTGGAAAAAACAAGAACAAAAACGAAAACACTCCATCCAAACGCACTCAAAGGTCTCAATCCAGATCATTTCTTTCATTTACCATAAGTTGATAGCCCTAGTCAATTCCTATTTTGGACATAACACGGAATTAGCAATTATTTGGTTATTATTCGTAAGAGGAATCTTGAACTCAGAAATAAAATTACCTTTATTTTATGGGGACAATAATGCACCTGATCTATGAAATGATCATAAAAGAAAAAGGGAGGCTCAAGTTCAACTGACCAAAAAATAGTAGGAATGACCCATTTTCCTTTTTTCTTACCTTTTTAGTTTTTACACATATACGCCTAGGGCCTGCAAGTTTGACGGGCCCAATCTTAACCCAGCCAGAAAGTTTTGGGCAGACTTCGGGTTTCTTAGTAGGAACAAGCCCAACTCAAAAAACAAAAAAACAGAGGAGCAAGCCTAATTTATTATTATTATTTATTATTTTATTTTATACATTGACAAGAAACTCATGTTTGTCCCATATTTTACTTACATCCAATTTGTAACGCTTTTCGAATGTATTGTTACACAATACTAATATTCATTTTAAAATCGATATTGTCTTAATTCCTTATACCCATTACCGCAACCATCATGGTGAACCAGGCTATAACTATATCCTCTTTGATGTACACTATTCTAATCTCCTCATACCAATATACGATGGCCAAAAATTCCATGTAATTCAGCATAATTTGAGTGCTATTAAATATGATCCGAAAAATTATTATGTATCTGACATCAAAATTCATTAATAATGGAAAAATGAGTATTGTCTCAAAAATAGTGTGCATACTCATTATTATGTATCACCCAAAATGAGTATGCACACTAATAAACTCTGAAAGTTAAGTTGCTCACCAGTAATATATATGATCTTTATCTTTGGTGATCTGATGGTAAATTTGCAATATGGTTAATCAAGTCCTAATATTAAACTTAACAGAGAGTCTATATGTTTGATTATATTAGGACTAAGCTGACTATATTTTATGTTCCTATGTGTCAATCATGGTTTAACTCTGTCACAGTTGCAGTAATAATATAACAAATTCGGATAATATCGATTTTATTGGTAAATATTAAACGAGTATTATCGGTACCTTATAAAGACATTATTATGAACTGGACGATGGATTAAGTATAAGAGGATAAGACCGAACATGATTTGAATGCATCGAATTTGCGTATTGGATTCGGAGGAAATACCAATTGAGTGCTCACACATGCAACATTTTAACTTCTACAAGCACTCTTAACAGAATAGTGAAATGATTTGAATGCAAAAATATGTTAGCCTGTCAAAATAGTTTCTAAGAAGAATTTTGGTAATCATCAAATCTTAGACGCCCAATATTGCAGATCAAAATCACATAAGATCCAAAGTTAAAATTTCTTGTGACACTATCATATTCAAATTTGATAATTTAACACGCATCATCTTTCTCAATTTGATAATAAAATTCGTTTACACAGTGTTGCCTTGACGGCACAGACGAAAATATTGCAAATGAAAATTTGGTTTCTGAAATTATGTCCCATGTATAATATATTATACTTGCAGTGGAACTGTGATTATGAACTTCCTACTTTAGTACATACAGTTAGAGGATCATTAATCCTTGGTAATACCATAATAATAGAGTTAGGTGGTGAATTTGTTGTTGTATCCAACTGATTTTTGGAATGGATGACTATTTAATTACCAAGGCAAGTGTTGTATTTAATGTAAGGAGCTGGAAGTGTGAATTGTAGTCATAGTTAATATGTTAGCTACAAATCACATAAAGAGTGTTGAATACATCTACATATATATATATATATATATATATTACTGTTTATAACCCATCACTTTGGTTTGCAAAATATTTAGGCCAAAATCGGTTTTTCAGAAATTATTTTTGACTTTCTAGAGGGATAAATTATATTAAATTGTGTTTGAATTTTTTTTTGAATTTTTTTTTTGAAATTTGAAAAAACATTTAGAACAAATTAGAGGATATTTATTTATATTTTTTCTTCTAAAAAAATCCAGAAATAAAAGTTTCGGCCAGGGTCTTAAAATGCCAATCACTTTGTCACAATATTATGAAAAATTAATTAACCAAATTCGAGATTTTATTAATTTTTTAATTTTATTTTGTAGTGCAGAGTGATGGGATGGGTGGAAATTCACATATTCTACTAAAATTTAAAGAAAAATAAAAACTGAACAAACATTTTTCAGTTATGTGGTACGTTAAAACTTAAAAGGGGTCCACAGTAATTTCATTGGTATTTCCTTGGGCTACGACATGTTTGGATTAATGTTGCCAACGACGTACGCTTGATGTCCTTATTGCTGACAAAAAAATTAATGGGAACACGCGTTCTGACCCGTTAGTCAATTTGCACCACCATGTGACATTATGAGGAACAATTGATTTGAAACTTATTACATTATGTGGCATCATATTGATGTTATGTCATTCTATTCAAATTTTCAGCATTTACTGCTCCGGGGTAAAATATTATGGTTTGACATATTTTAAACAATGCTGATACAATTATTTAACACTAATATTTCTTTTATATTTATTTTAAAATTAATATTATTCGAGTCTGTTACATCATTATTCCAATCATGATAAAAATTTATAACGCGTCTGAGAATCATGAGTGAATAGAATCTCTGACATTTTGTATTCATGATGTAAGAATAATTATGTCGCACATAATTTTTTTGACAGGTGAGTTATTTAAGTTGTGGTACGGTAAATAGAATTAGATTTTAGTTATATTTGGTTACACAACTAATATGATAATTTTGATAAAAAGTGGAATTATAATTGTAGTAGAAAACTGGAGTTCTCTCTACCTATTAACGTGCAATCATATGCTCCATCGATTATGTACATTACAGAAACAATGTGATATAATTCTTAGTGTGTAGAGAAATCAATTTTTTTTAGGTTGTTTTATGTGTACAAATTTCTAAATCAAATAAAGATTTACCACATACATGGATTGAACTTTCTAAATTAAAAAGAGAGTTTGCTATGGTTGTAGATACGAGGTGTTTATGAATTATTTTCGCTTTAATGTTTATATATGGTGAGCATTCTCATATATTGGGTAAATGTTCCCAGATTTGTGACCTTATTTTTGTTGCATGAATATCATGTTCAATTTATTTCACTTTTTATTACGGTTTAACTTGACCTTTTTTTAATCAATAAGGTGTTACAATACTTTTAAAAAGAATATTGTCACAGTTTCTGAAAAGCAGTAAAAGAAAGAAAATTAATTTCAATTTTCATATAACGTTTATCACTCTGTTTGCCATGGTGTAATTTAGGTAGAACAAGGTATGGAGATACTCGATAATAGTGTGTAACAAATAATAAAAAATTACTCGGGTTTAACGCTTTGTTTGCTTTCTGTTGGTGCCGGAATATAAATGCTGGTTGCTTAGGGTGCATTTGGATACTTTGTTTTTATTTTATTTTTTATTTTTTGGCACTGTTTAGGAGAATAAAAAATGTTTGACAACCCTCTTTACTGTTTGTTCTGTTCTCAATTTGAAAACTGTTTTCGTGAATAGTAGAAAAAACAAAGAAACAACAAAAACTTATTTTTTTATTCTTTTTGGGATTTTTCAAAAAAAAAGAATTGTGGTATAGAGGAAAATTTGTGTGAGAATATGTGTGCTTTTTTGCTCCAAATATGTTTTTTGTTCTTGTTCTTTTGTGAGAAAATAAGAACAATAACAAGAATTGTTCTTGTTTTCTGGTTCTCAAAACAAAAATAAAAACAATGGTTCCCAAACGGGCCCTTAATTACTCTATTTTCCACCACAGAATGTAAAAAAGTTATTGTACAATTAATTTAATGTACTTTAGTAAAGTTTGTTAACTGATTTTAAATAATGTTATAATTTTTTTTCTTGTTAATAAAAACTAGTATATTAATTTGACTAGTAAACGATTCGAGTCTAGCCGAATTTTGTGATGTTTAAGCTCGGTTCATTTACTTAACGAGCATAAAATTGTGCTCATGCTCGGCTCATTTACAATACAAGCGTGCCCGAGTTTGCTCACAAATGACTCAGTTCAGTTGCAACATATATTATTCTTACCAATAGTCGTTTATATTGAATTGTTGCAAGTTTGTGTTTTAATATATTTTTATTTTTCAAATATCATATTCCTTAGTTCTTATTTACTTTTCTTTATTTATATTCTTTTTTTTATAAGTACAAACTTTTTAGAAGTAAATCTTCTGCAATGACCGCATCAGCCCTATAATTTTTCACGACACTCTTTACAATTTTTTCAAATTGAACATATTCTTTTATCGAATATAAGAGAATTTTACTATTTAACCTAAACAAGTCTGTTCATGAGTTTGGCGAGTTAAACTCAATAATGTTAAAGTAAACGAGCCTAAAAATTGTGTTCGAGCTCAGCTCATTTATTAAACCAACGAGCTCGAACCGAGCCCGAAACTGCTCACAAACATCACGATTCATTTGCACACCTAAATTTAACCCTTGAGTTCTTGCATCATGAATCTTTTACTTAAAAATGACTCATATATGTTTACTTCTATCTTGTCTTATATTCTTAAATTATTTATCAATATAATGAAGAACAAACTTTGTCACCTGATAGGAGTCTGGGGCTATGTCGGATTGAGAGGTTGGCATGACTGTAACAAGGGCATCTTGAATTTAGGTCAGAATAATGCTACTGATTTATTGTCCGCATCGAATCGGAATAAAAAAATAATAATTAGATATTAATAAATTAGATTAATAAATTAAGCTTTTAATTGAAGTTGAACTATCGTGTAGCCCTTTATGATTGATCTCACAAATGAGAAGTGTAAAATATTTGTTACATGTATGCATTCTGTTTACCAATAAAATACAACATTTTCCCGATAGTAACACAATAATTATTTACTTTTAACTCTAAAAAAAACTTGAATTATATTCACAGCTGCCTTTGATCATTTGAATTTGGGTTTGGCAATATAAAATTCACCCAGGATTGCACGATAAATTCCATACACCCATGGACACCCGCCACGGCGGATCAAAAGAAGAGCTTGGCATCTATAAAAACAAACAACCAGTCTTCCCTTCACCGCAACACCATTTTCGTTTCCTTATTCTCCACTCCATTTTGAACCGTAGTTACTACTTACTCTCTCTCTATACACACACACACCTATATATCTGTATCTATATATCTTCGGAATCGATTGAACAACCAGATGCTGTAATCGAATTGAAAATCTATGGCGTGTCACTGATATAAAGGTACATGATTCCGTCAACTTCAGCGTTGATTATATAGTTTATTTATAGTCTAGGGTTGGAAATTTGTATCTGTGTATATATATACATGTCTATGTCTCTGTTTATGTATGCGTGGTGTTTATATATATATATATATGCCATGTTTTTGATGCCTGAAGAAAATTTAACATCTGTTTCAGTGTTTCATATCGTCTTTGCATTTCTTTATACCTACCTGTAATTGCTGATACAACTCTAAATAAATTTGTAAGTTGATTTTATTTTAAAGCTTTTTTTTTTGTATGTCAGTGTGCAAGTTTGCTTATTTTTTCTGGTAGCTTGTTGATTTTTTTGTACATCGCAAATATTAAGAGCTGAATTAGAAGTGGCGATGTTTAAGCCCTAATATCAAATTGAGAAATTTATTTGATGATTGTTTGAATTTCAGTTTTCAAACCTTGGTGATAAGTCATCCTCACTTAATATTTACCCTATTTTAGGTGATATATATATTTTTAAAGTAATATGTAAAGTGGGTTATCAAATGTGTTCAATTAGCTTAGCACTTACATTATTTGCAATTGAGTACTGAGTTGGGTATCAATAATTTTTTTCCAGGGTCTTTGTTGTGTTGATTCATCTATGGTAACAAAAAAATGTATAATGAATCACACAAATTAGTACACTTTTGTGTCCAAGTTCTTGGGAAAAAAACTAAAATGTCTTAGTTATATTTATATTTTTAAAAATATGTTGGATTGTTCAAAGCTAATATAGGTATTCCTATTTGTTTTTGGGATCTTTCAAATTTAAGCTTTCCCAAATTCTTAGGTTTTAAGAATTATTTAGTTTTAAAATTATTATATTTTATTTAATTTGAAATCAATAAAGTAAATATATTGAGTTTTTGTTGGATTTTTTTTAATGGAGAGATTGCATTAACACATGTAAAGGAAGAGTTTGGGACGGAGGGAGTACCATAAAATTGTATTACAAGAGTATTAGTAATATTGATGTTAAAAGGAGAAAAATTCTAAAAATTAGAAAGTTACCTGTTTAGGAAGAGACTAAAAAGAATACGAGAACAAAGAGAACAGTCATATTATGTATATGATCCTGAGTAAGCATAGTTATGTCTTCTGTAGATCGGTACCTGTTAAAGCAAGTTTGTCTCTGTCTAAAATACTAATACACTAAAAATTCGTACTTACAGCAAATCTAAGATGAACTATTCTGACTTATGTCTCAATCACAACTTTTACCGTCCTTATGTAACATTTGTGTACAAAAGTTAAAAGTTTAGGAACTTTCTATAATAATGATCCTCAAAAACTGCATGGATACATAGATAAAGTGACAAGTCTTGAGATTTGACGTTATTCTTTAGAATCCACCAATCAAAAATATTTTTGGAATTTTAGATTTGAATTTTTAGACTTCAATGACAAACTTGACTTTTAATAAATGATTGAACTTAATCTATGATTGTTAATTGGATAGAATAAAAAACCTGTTGACATTTCTATAGTACCTAGTAGTATAGATTTTGGTAAAACAAAGAAGATTTTTTGATTGTCAATTTTGTAAATCATGTCTTGTAAGACATAGTGGCAACTATCTGTATGCGTCTTTCGAAATGACCTGCCAAATTACAGAAAAGACATCATCAGTACTACTTTGAAATATAAAGAAGAAACAGACCAGAGTATCCTCTTTAATATATATATATATATATATATATATATATATATTTTTTTTTTTTTTTAATCATATAGGAATGATAATTCAAAGTCTCAGAGAGGACTCCTGCTTCTCTAACAAATATGTTTTTGTGTTTTTTATTGTGTTTAAGGCACTCCAAACATTCCATGAATGTCTAAACAAAGTGATGAAAAACAGCGTTGAGTGATGAGATTTGATGTGATTTCTTAGAAGCCCCAAATAAGTATTAGTTGGGGAATTAAATGTTTATTTTCAGAATTGAGCAAGAAACATGACTTTGAATAAACGAACGAGTTCCATTTTCAAATAAAAAATGTGTGCAAAAAATAATAAACCTCTCGACATCTAAATAGTATCATAGTAGTATAAATTTTGGTAACACAAAAAGATTTTTAATTGTCAATTTTGTAACCATGCCTTGCAACATATAGTGGCAACTTATATGCCTCAATTAAGATGTACTGTTAGAAACTGATGAAGTTTTTCATTTATGTTTGCTTTTTGCGGCCTATATATATTGACAGGTTGAACCCAACTGCGTCAATTTAAAGGAGCAGTGATGAAGTTTTTTTCTACTTGTCTTAATGCTTGGAGACCACGTGCAGTAATGTGGTTCTGGTTTTCACTGTTACTCTTGCTACTGTATAGTAGAGAAGTACTGACAGCTTCCAATTACTTAATTGGGCTGGGGAGCTATGATATTACAGGACCTGCGGCTGATGTGAACATGATGGGATATGCTAACTCAGAGCAAACAGCTTCTGGCCTTCACTTTCGATTGCGCGCTCGGGCATTTATTGTGGCAGAGCCACAGGCTAACCGTGTAGTTTTTGTGAATCTTGATGCTTGCATGGCCTCACAACTTGTGACAATTAAAGTGCTCGAGAGATTAAAGGCAAGGTAATAATGGTATCAGTAAATTGTGCCAACTGCGTATTTGACTTAGTATTTGTTGGAGAAGCCGGATACTTTCACTTTAATAACTCTTTTTCTAAAGAAATTGTCCACAAAAAAAGAAGGGAAAGAAAGAAAGGAACAAGAAGAAAAAAAAAAGAGAGGAAAAAGTGCTAACGCCGTACAAGAACTCCTAACCATATGATACCGGGGGCTTAGGAATAATGAATTGGATATATTCTTGTTTATAGCTTGTGATTGGGTTTTGCTAGTGTGTGTTCTATGTCCTAGACATTAACTAAAAGACTTTATGATATTACTTTTGCAGATATGGGAGCCTATATACTGAGAAGAATGTTGCTATAAGTGGTACTCACACCCATGCTGGTCCTGGGGGCTATCTCCAATATGTTGTTTATATTATAACATCTCTTGGATTTGTGCGCCAGTCATTTGATGTCATTGTTGATGGCATTGAACAAAGTATTATACAAGCTCACGATAATCTCAGGCCAGGCTCAATTTTTGTGAATCAAGGTAATGCAAAAGCACACTTTACTCTCGCAGTCCCCAACTTGTTTGGTTCATGATAAGATCATCAAGTCTATCATGACATCTGTTGCAAATTCGCATGTCTAATAGAACGTAGAGATCTGCACATTTATGCATAATAAGGTGTTAACAAGAAAATTTGCTTCGTTTTTGTTTCTGTTCGTAAGATTGAGTTACCTTGATGGGTGGAGTAATTTTCAGACAATTTATGAATACTTAAAACTATGTAGGTATCCGTTTTCGTGTTCTTCTCTTCCTTTCCTCTGTCATACATGATATGGCGGGTGTTCTCATTGAAAGTTTTTGAGTTCCTGTATTTTCTAGCTATTGCTCACATAAATTGAAGACCCGAGGGTTCATTTTTCTAGATTATAGAGTTTATGTATTCATTGAAATTTGACCAGTAAAACGGATAAGTAACTAGAAAGTATAAGTCTAGAATAAAAAAAATTATTCTTTATAAGAACCGCCCTAAAAAAGTTGTTCAGGTCAGGCATTTCTGACTATTCAGGTCATGAGGAATTTATGTATTTCATTGAAATTAATGTATTCTTCCTTTTCTCTATCAGACATGATACTGGCAGGTGTTCTTTTTGAAAGGTTAATACAGTTTTATTAGATAGATGGTTTGCTTTAGGAAAAATACTTAAAGGTCAATGACGCAGAAGATAATATGTAAAAAAAATTCAAAAATGGCAATACCCAATGTAGTACAAAACACCCATCGCTCAACATGACAAACAGAAAGAGAATCACACGGCAATGAAACATGCAAGCCAGAGAAAGAATATCAGGCCACTAAATTGTCATATCTGATTGCACTATAATACCTAGGTGCCTGCTATCTTGCTGTGGATCATACTGCTTTTGCTCTTAGGATTTTGAAATATGCACTGTATTAGAATTTGATTTTACTCATTGTAATTTTTTTGGCTTCCAACTTCCAGGAGAACTTCTAGATGCTGGTATAAATCGCAGTCCCAGTTCTTATCTCAATAATCCTGCAGCTGAGCGCAGTAAATTCAAGTATGATGTTGATAAGGAGATGACCCTTTTGAAGTTTGTGGATGATGAATGGGGCCCAGTGGGTAGCTTTAATTGGTTTGCAACTCATGGAACATCTATGAGTCGTACAAACTCATTGATAAGTGGGGACAACAAAGGAGCTGCTGCACGGTTTATGGAAGACTGGTTTGATCATACTGGTACGGAAAGCACATCAGATAAATCTGTAGCCAATGAAATCCCTCGGAGAGTCTCAAACATAATTCCCAGTGTCCATGAAAATTGTAAGTCATTTCTCTTCTTCCTCAACTTGAGCTTTCTAAAACAGAATTAGAAAAAATATTGATCTGACTGAGGTCTTAACAGTTTAAAAAATATATGGATGTTTCGAAAATAAATTTGATATACTTATTTGAAATATTTGATCACATTGTACAAACAACTACAGTATTGCTCAGATCCTTCAAAACTACCTTGTACCAGTGCCATATGTGAGTTGGCATAGGCAGCAGGTGGATTTGAAGGATCTAAGCAATGCGATTACGGCATAAAGAGTACAGCTATATCATCTTTTAAAATGAGAATAAAATGGTTAAAGTTTTCTCCTTTACTAGAATATTTGGTTTGTCTTGATGCAGACCACATGTTACTAGAGCTTGCTTCTTCTTTCCAATCTTCTTCTGGGAAACTAGCTACTAGGCTTTTGAGTGTTGCAAGACGTGTCAGGAATGCTCTCAGGTCGGCTGATAAGCCTAGATTTGTATCCGCATTTTGTCAATCAAACTGCGGTGATGTTAGCCCAAATGTGCTCGGTGCATTCTGCGTAGATACTGGGCTGCCATGTGACTTCAATCACAGTACTTGCGGTGGAAAGAATGAATTGTGCTATGGTCGGGGACCAGGGTATGCATTATTCACCATGCTAAGATTATCAGACTATATTTCTGTGGAACTAATTTGATCTCTGGCTTACCTGGCAGTTACCCAGATGAATTTGAGAGCACTCGTATCATTGGAGAAAGACAATTTCAAAAGGCTGTGAATCTTTTCAATACAGCATCTGAACAGTTGAAAGGGAAGGTTGACTATCGTCACACTTATTTGGATTTCTCCAAGCTTGAGGTGCAAGAAGGTAGTAAGGTGGTTAAAACTTGTCCTGCTGCAATGGGTTTTGCATTTGCCGCAGGTACAACTGATGGACCTGGAGCTTTTGATTTTAAGCAAGGAGACGACAAGGTTATAGAAAAATCTGATGCTTTAAAGTTCCCATATAATTTTAATCTCTCTATATCATGGTGCCAGTTTACATGAAGTGGCTTCCATTTAATTTATTCATTTTTTCTCTTCAGGGGAATGCTTTTTGGAGGTTGGTTGGCAGCTTACTCAAAGCACCTAACAAGGAGCAAATTGATTGTCAACGTCCGAAGCCTATTTTGATTGATACTGGTGAAATGAAGGAGCCTTATGATTGGGCGGTGAGTTGCAACAAACATCAGACTGTTTCTTATAATGGGCTTATGATTTTTACTTTAGAGTTTCCAATTATGTAGTACTCAAGATGAATAACTTTAGTACTTTAGTTCTGATGCAATTTGTTCGTATATATAGTAGAACTGGCAGATTGCCATGAGCCTGAATTCCATATTTCGGAATGTGAACAGAAGTATAAATATCTTCATATACCAAGCGCTCGCTAATGAGTACTTCATCTTAACTATTGAAAAATAGGCTTTTAACTAAAAAAAAATGAAAAATAGAATTTATGTTACTGGCTCTAGTCATCTATGATAAAGGAAAGAAAATACTGATGGTAAATATCTGCATACAGTTGTTTTTCATGCTACATTCGCATAAAAGATAAGTCATTGGTACCTTGTTGTGGACTTCTTGAAGAGAAGTGTCATCTCAATGGAAGAGTCTAATTATCTGGTCTAGTAAACCCTTTTGATGTCTAAACACTTTGTTATAAAGCATTCGTTTTTGTTAAAGGAAGTTGAGTCAAACGGTGCTGTCTCTCTTTATCTGTAATGTAACCATCTCCATCTTGTGTTACTGATAACGAAAGTGACAATTTTTTCCTTTGTGTAATGGGAAACCACCCTTGAATATCTGCTTGCACATTATTCTCATGTGTTTGCGACAGTAAAATAGATTGTGCAGAACCTCTGATCAGCGGTCTATTCATTATTTCCAGTAATTCTACTTATGTATTTGTTTGACGAATACATTTGCTTATCATATTTTTCGCAGCCTTCAATACTTCCTATTCAAATGCTCCGGATAGGGCAGCTAGTCATTCTCAGTGTACCTGGAGGTATGTGGCTTTCTTGGTTTTTCTTCTTTCCCAATTGCTTCATGGTTAATGGTGCTCTTTAGAAATTTTTGTCTTAATTTTGCAATTGAATGTTTCTTTGTGCTAATTAGATGAAGAAGTTGTAATGCTTTCTTTTTTATATATCGGCTACAGAGCACAACCTTTTCAACCGATATGGTGAAGAGTGGCTATGTTTCTATTGCCATAGGTTTAAGTTGGGCTCCGTTGCACCTGGCTGAGGTCAGCCCTTAGGTTTATCAATAGGCCGAATTTTTCTGGCTTCAATTCCACTAAAACTTTAATTAAGATAGCCGAATGTACTCATTTAAAATGCTTGCACTTCACTTGTACTGGGAATGGAGGAATTTTAAACCTAAACTTTGGCCACTTAACCTTTTTTCATCTAATTTTTATTAAAACACCAATTATTTCGATATAATAGAAAAGTATTTTACGGTAGCAACCTGTGCTGGTCAGAATTTTTGGTCAACTTCAAGCTAGATCCAGGACATTGGTCGAGTTCGATGTGACCTGTACTAATTTGCCACTCTAGTTACCATTGCTGTTGAGTTGTTCACAATGAAACAAACACATTCTAATAGTAATTTTGTTACAGGTTGCTTGTTGCAAGTTCTTAAATTCTTTTAGTGGTATGCCATTCTCCTTCCAAAATGGAAGGGCGAGGATATGAGTTTTGGTAAGGGGCAAAAGTAGTATATGAGTAGCTTACTGAAAAAAGGATAAAAGTTTGTTCTTAAGCAACTTATTAGGGAAAGGAACAACCCCCTCCCTGCCCAACCCCTGCCAGGTGGAAGTAGATAAAGTTAAAGGAAGGGAAATAGAAAAACCCTTAGTTCCTTCCTGTTGTCCTCTCATTGTATGATGGATTCATTTTGGTTGTCCGGGGAGTGATTTTGTTTAGGTCATAGGGTTTTATTCTATATTTCTCCCGCGCTTCCTTTATGTTTTTTTTCCAATTTACCAAATGGAGTATACTATGTTGATCCTTCCCTTCCCTGCATTCTCCTTCCTCGTTGATCTTCTACCAAACACAATAAAAATGTTTGAAGTTACAAGGTTACTTTATAGTTTTGTCACGATGAGTAATTTGCATATGGCCTATTTTTTAGATAGAAATAAAATAGATAAAAAATTAGAGCACATTAGAGCTGTAAGAGTTATTTATTTTGCTGTTTTTCACTTTGCTAAGTTCTATTTTTCCCTGTACATTTTCTATTTCCAAAAACCATTTAGTGGCTGCTAGAAACCAATGGCTATGCATCTCATGGTTACTATTGCATAAATCGTGAATTTATTGTTTCTTCTTCTCTGTCTCTGGCAGAGTTTACAACAATGGCTGGGAGGCGTCTCCGAGATGCTGTGAGGACGGTTCTCAAAAGCGGAGGACATGGAGAATTCAGTGGCAACTTGCATGTTGTAATAGCTGGGTTGACTAACACGTATTCACAATATGTCACTACCATTGAAGAGTACGAGATGCAGAGATACGAGGTCAGTAGTCAGATAGTATTCCCATATAAGTAGTTATGCTATGGGACATATTTCTTCTTAGGTAGCCTACCAGAGAGTTGATTCTTTAACCCGAATAATTCACTCTCGTCATATCAGAAGCATATTTCTTTATTTTTTTAAGGCCATAAACCTTGAACTTGGTTACTTGGCCTTGGAAGATCCATATGAATTAGAGTACTTTTGATGAACGCCAACTGTTGGTTCCTGTAGAATTATCTCCTGGAACTGCAGGCAGATCACAGAAAAACTAATTGATGCCACCGCGACAATATAAATACATAATTACTGCATGAAAAAATATCTTTTGACTGACTACTTTTCTTTTTAAGGGTTATTAGTTAACCTATCACCAATGTCTTCTTCGGTAGCCTACCTGAGAGTTGTTTCTTTAACCCGGATAATTCACTCTCGTCACATCAGAAGCACATTTTTTTAAGGCCATAAACCTTGAGCTTGGCTACAATGTTTCTATTGATGAGGACCATGCTATGAACTAGTGTGGCATCAATTCAAATATATATTTTTCTCTGCTATCACTGTTCTGGTGCTCTATGATGCTCATATTGACCCAGAACTAGTGGCCTCTCTGTCCTAGGTTTTTCATGACTGTTTTATACTTTTCAGGGTGCCTCCACTTTATTTGGTCCACACACGCTCAGTGCATATATTCAGGAGTTCACTAAGCTTGGAACGGCTCTGGTCAGTGGCCAATCTGTCGAAGAGGGCCCACAACCCCCAGATCTTCTGGGCAAGCAAATAAGCTTTCTAACACCAGTTGTTGTGGACATGACCCCTCCTGGTGTAAAATTCGGCGATGTTAGCACTGATGTCCCCAGTAATTCTACCTTCAAGCAGGGTGACATGGTGACAGTCGTTTTCTGGTCGGCTTGCCCCAGAAATGACCTCATGACTGAAGGTACATTTGCTCTTGTGGAGATTCTCCAAGGAAAGGACACTTGGGTCCCAGCTTACGACGATGATGATTTCTGCCTTCGCTTCAAGTGGTCAAGACCTGCTAAACTCAGTGCTCGAAGTCAGGCAACCATAGAATGGAGAATCCCGGCATCTGCGGCTCCAGGTGTATATAGAATAAGGCATTTTGGTGCCTCGAAGAGCCTTCTGTCGTCAATTCGCCATTTTACAGGTACATCTAGAGCTTTTGTAGTGGCATAACAAAGCTTGTGATGTTTTGTTGATGCATTTGCTTACGGTGTCCTGTAATGTATTTCTTGTACTTCCACGATTTGGTAATCATGGGCTTTAACTTATACTCGATGTACTGAAATTTTGGATCTATCTTAAGCTCATGCTGCCAACGGTTGGTGATTAAGATACGTTAATTTATAGAAAGTACTTGAGTTGAATTATGATTCATGAATAATCCCAAGTTAAAGGAATTTCTAGTCTTCATTTTCCGTACAGAATATATATCCTTCTTGAGAATTAACATCACTAAAAATGCTCTAATAGGAGCACACTCGATAAACAACTGCACAGTATAATTCATCTCCTTTACTTAAATTATTCACCATATAAACTGCAAATTGCAATATGATTCTATTATTATTATTTTTTCAGATTATTGCTCAATAAATGTCTGCTAAACCTTGGGGTTATTAACATAATAATACTTCCACTCCAATTTCCGATATCCTTGAAGTGACTTTGCAGTTCAATATTTAGGTGATCGCACACTAGGACCTCCATGGAACTCGCCTCATCTAACTTTGCACTGAAGAACAGCTCATAATTATCCGAAACATTTAGCTCATATGCCATTCCATCTTAGAAAGCTCATAATTTTTCATTTAATATAATCGATAACATCCAGGCTCAGCCGATGCAGCTTGAGGAACACTTCTAATTCTTATACTTAATAAACCATAAAAACTCGAAATCTCAAGATTATACAAATACTACAAATAAAAGTACGAGAAATGTGCTCTATAAATATCAAGCAAAATAGTCTAATTTTAAGAGAAATGGACAGAAGATTGTAAGGTACAGGTGAACAAACTGGAACAGTTGAATTCAAGACTTGGTATCCTCCTCGTCTTCCTCTATCTTAGGAGCCAAATAGAACCTGATATAACCCATCTCAGCAATCTTATACTCGACCACAACAGGCAGCTCTGAGGACAAGCTTATTGTGACTGTGTTGGACAATGGAGTTGCCTTTGTGAATGAGTTCATATATCTCAACGCAAATGTTAATGACACTGGTTCATTCATCTCTATTATTGTAGCTTCCTCTGGCTGCAAATTATTCAAAAAATTGAAGTTATGCAGCTGTCTCCTGCCTTCTCACTCAGGATACATATAACATACATATATATATATACTAGCCATACCTTGTCCACTGTGCTATTCTGCCTACAAACAACATTTGCAGTCCCAATATCACCTCTTGTAGAGAACTTGACACCTTCCTTAGTCACAGAGATCACAACTACAAATGCAAACCAAAGTCTCAAGACAACCATCATCAAATTATTTAGCAAATATCCAGCTAGTATAAAAACGAACAGATCAAGTTTTTACCGGTGTCGCCAATACTGCTAAGATCTTTACAGATCCTAGCATATTCAGCTGAAGGCATTCTAACGATAGCATGGTACTCTGCTTCTGGGATCCCAAGGTGCTCGCTATCGATGTCCATCAGTTTCATCTCAAAGTCTGCAATCTTATCTTGAGCTTTAATCCATTACCCAGAAAAACAGAAACAACCAACATCAAATTTGAAGCAAAATGAAGCCCAATTGGTGATATGATATTGATCCTAACATTAAAAAAATTCAGCAATCTCGTCTTGAGGATTAATCCATTACCCAATAAACAGAAACAACCCACATCAATTGGGAAGCAAAATGAAGATCAATTGGTGAAATTAATCCCAACATTTATGACAAAAGTCACAAACTTCCCTTTTAAGCATAGTCCTACACAATACAAACATAATTTGGGAGAGAATATTTCTCAAAACAAAAATGGAAAAACAAACACATTATTGAAGCAGCGGAGTGCATGAAATCAAATTGTCTCCCTTTTCTCGCTAGCCAATTCATTTTTACCTTTCTTGAACTTCATTAATGACAAGTAAATGATCTTATTTAGTCACATTGATATAGAATTATGTCAAGCATCGATTAATGCGGTACATGAATGTCTTTAATCCAAGTTCATTAACTTGTAACTGTTGAAAGTTAGGTTTTGAAAGTTAGGTAAATTGGTCAAATAAAACCTAAGCAACCCATGTGTTATTCATGTGGTTGTCATGGATGCTTCTTTCTAGTCAAATAAGGTTTGGCAAGTTTTAGTAGGTGAGTTGTCATTTTTGACAAAAAATGAAACTCATGTAATGTGTGTGTATTAGTTTATTGTGTGTTTAGGATTTGTAAGCCTATAAAAGGCATATGTAACCATTAGTTTCACATCAAGCAATCTTACAAGGAATTCTTTCCTTAGTTCTCTCTTTCCCTCATTTATATTTTGTTCTTCATAAATTCTAGTGTGATAGTGTATCTTTGTGTTCCAACAAGTGGTATCAGAGCCAACGATCCCGAAGTTTCAAATTGAATCATGTCTGCAAACAATTCGATTCATTTACAACTTCCAAAGCTCACCGGAAAAAACTACAATAGTTGGTCCGTCCAATTAAAAGTATTTTTTCGGTCCCAAGATTTATGGAATTTGGTGGAGACCGGCTACATCGAAGTAGCGGACTCAAAAGTATTTGAGGCGTTGAAGAAAGAGGAGAAAGATGCATTGATCGAGATCCGGAAAAAGGATCAAAAGGCATTATATGCCATTTTTCAAGCCGTAGACGAGTTGGTATTTGAAAAAATAGCGGCGGCAGAAACGGCACATACGGCGTGGGATATTTTGCAAAAATCCTACAGAGGCGATGATCGGGTCAGACGAGTGCGACTACAAACGTTGAGAGGTGATTTCGAATCTCTAACCATGGGTGATTCGGAATCAACCTCGGCGTACATCGATCGGGTGCAATCCATCGTTAATCAATTGAAGGTTAATGGAGAAATGATTGATGATCAAAAGATCGTGGAAAAGGTTTTAAGATCTTTGACCACAAAATTTGATTATGTAGTGGCGGCGATCGAAGAAGGGCAAGACATATCAACCATGTCCATCGAACGGTTGATGGGTTCATTAGGCTCTCACGAGCAAAGGATGAACCAGAAGGCCAACAACTCTAGCACGGAGCAGGCGTTGCAGAGCAGATTTGTTTCAACAAATCGAGGGGGCAGTCAAGGATGGCGAGGTCGAGGTCGCGGACGCAGTCGTGGCAGAGGTAGAAATGACTTTGGAGGTCGTAATGGTAATACCGAAACACGTGACAAAACCAACGTCAAATGCCATCGATGTCAACGGTTCGGACATTACAAAAATGAATGTCGAACCCATATGCCGGACGAAAAAAATGAGTATGCAAATCTTGCTGACATAGAAGAAAACATAGCTCTAGCTTGCAACGATGTTGGGCCAGATGGCGTATGCACAAATATATGGTATTTGGATACCGGATGTAGCAACCACATGTGTGGGAAGAAGGAACTATTCTCACACTTGGACGAATCGTTTCGCGGTGAAGTGAATTTTGGAAATCGATCCAAAGTTCCTGTAATGGGCAAAGGTGACGTAAAAATTCTATCGAAAGATGGCACCGATGTCACTATTGCTGATGTTTTTTTTTGTGCCGGCAATGTTCTGGAATTTGTTGAGTATGGGACAACTTTCAGAAAAAGGGCATGACATTCATATTTTGGATGGTGTGTGTACCGTTCATAGCAAAAACGGGAAACAAGTGGCAAAGGTGCAAATGACAAAGAATAGAATGTTCCCATTGGATCTTTACACAAAAACCGAGGTGAATCTGATGGCGAGGTCGAAAGATATCAATTGGCTATGGCACCTTCGGTTCGGTCATCTAAACTTTCGAGGCTTGAGACTCCTGGTGCAGAAAAACATGGTAACGGGGTTACCACTAATCGATGCTCCTGATCACCTATGCGAAGGATGCCTTCTCGGAAAACACCACCGAGAATCTTTTCCAATTGGAAAAACGCGAAGAGCCAAACAATCGTTGGAGTTGGTTCATACTGACATATGTGGACCAGTTGAGGTAGAATCTCTCGGGCACAAGAGGTATGTTCTACTTTTTGTAGATGATTTTTCTAGAAAAAGTTGGGTGTATTTTCTAGAACAAAAATCAGAGGCGTTTACAAAATTTAAAGAGTTTAAAGCTTTTGTTGAAAAACAAAGTGGCTTTAATCTCAAGACATTGAGATCGGATAGAGGAGGAGAATTCACCTCTAACGAATTCAACAATTATTGCAAATCTCAAGGGATAAAACGCCAATTAACCGCCAGTTATACACCTCAGCAGAACGGTATAGCTGAAAGAAAAAACAGAACCATTTTTGAAATGGTTAGAAGCATGTTGAAAGCCAAAAGTTTGCCAAAGTCTTTTTGGGCAGAAGCTGTTGCATGTGCTATATATCTATTGAATAGGTGTCCAACGAAGAGTGTTTTGGGAAAAACTCCACATGAAGCATGGAGCGGTAGCAAACCGGATGTTTCACTCCTACGAGTATTTGGGTGCGTCGCATACACTCATGTACCAGAACAACGGAGAAAGAAACTTGATGACAAAAGCCAAAAGTGTATCTTCATCGGCTACAGTGAGGTAACTAAAGGTTATAAGCTTTATAATCCTCTCACAAAAGATGTTATTGTAAGCCGAGATGTCCAATTCATCGAGGATGATACTTGGGCATGTAATCAAACACCACATGCGGAGCAACGTGTCATCATTGAAAATGAACCAGAAGAAACAAGTGATTTCTCTTCACCGGACAGTTCATCACATTCACCAACATCTTCACCGGCACCTGCAGGTCGTCCAAAACGAACGCATATGATGCCTGCACGTCTCCAGGATTATGTGGTCACAAATGATAATGATGATGATTTTACTGATGAAACTCTAGTAAATTTTTGCTTATTTGCTGATTGTGATCCAGTTTCATATAAGGAAGCAGAGAATGATGAGCGGTGGATCCATGCAATGAACGAGGAGATTCATGCAATTGAGAAAAATGATACCTGGGAGCTAACTTCTTTACCTGTCGGAAAGAAGTCAATTGGTGTCAAGTGGGTGTACAAGACAAAATATAAACCAAATGGTCAGGTGGATCGATTAAAGGCGAGATTGGTAGTCAAAGGCTATAAGCAGAAGCCAGGAATTGACTACTACGAAGTATTTGCACCAGTGGCAAGGATGGATACGATCAGAATGACTATAGCACTTGCAGCTCAAAACAGGTGGAAGATTCATCAGATGGATGTCAAGTCCGCCTTTCTCAATGGCGTTCTTGAGGAGGAGGTATATGTTGACCAACCACCTGGTTTTCTTAAAAGAGGTCATGAAAAACTAGTGTACAAGTTGAAGAAGGCGTTGTACGGACTGAAGCAGGCACCACGTGCCTGGTACACACAGATCGACACATACATGCTGAAAGATGGATTCCAAAAATGTCCTCATGAGCACACCTTTTATATCAAATCAAAGACTAATGGTGATATAATGATTGTATGCCTTTATGTTGATGATTTGATATTTACAGGAAATTGCGAGACGATGTTTACTGAATTCAGGGAGGCGATGACTCGCCAGTTCGAAATGACGGATATGGGATTGATGTCATATTTCTTAGGCATCGAAGTGCATCAAACTGAAGATGGCATATTTATTTCACAAAATAAATATGCAAATGATATTCTCAAAAAGTTTCATATGGATTCAAGGACGCCAATTCGGACTCCAGTGGCAGAACGTCTGGAGATGAGGAAAGAAGGAAGCGGTGAACTGGTAAACCCAACATATTTCAAAAGTATAGTCGGTAGTCTACGTTATTTGACTTCCACTAGACCAGATATTGTTTATGGTGTGGGGCTTATCAGTCGGTTCATGGAAACACCTCGACAATCACATCTACAAGCAGCAAAGCGGATCTTACGGTACGTGAGTGGTACTCGGGATCATGGAGTTTTTTATACCTATTATGACAATTTC
This sequence comes from Cornus suecica, assembly GCA_963922005.1. NCBI lineage: Eukaryota > Viridiplantae > Streptophyta > Magnoliopsida > Cornales > Cornaceae > Cornus > Cornus suecica. The sequence goes on from OY998239.1 coordinate 83,962,549, forward strand.
AGTCTAGTAGGCTATACAGACAGTGATTGGGCAGGTGATGTGGAGACTCGGAAAAGCACTTCCGGATATGTTTTCTATCTGGGAGAAGGAGTGTTCTCTTGGTCCTCGAAGAAGCAACAAGTTGTTGCATTGTCAACAGCGGAAGCGGAATACATGGCAGCTACATCGGCAGCATGTCAAGCTGTATGGTTACGCCGCATGCTGGATGAGTTACACTACGAACATGGAGGTCCAACCAAAATCATGTGCGATAATAAGTCAGCAATTGCACTTGCTAAAAATCCAGTGTTTCATGGTCGAAGCAAGCATATTGGGATCAAATATCATTACATTCGAGATTTGGTCAAAGATGGAGAAATCGAACTAGATTTTTGCAGGTCAGAAGATCAAGCGGCAGATATTTTGACTAAACCGTTAAAATCTGAAGTGTTTGAAAAATTGAAGAATATGTTGGGGGTTATTAAAGGCCAATTTAAGGGAGGCTGTTGAAAGTTAGGTTTTGAAAGTTAGGTAAATTGGTCAAATAAAACCCAAGCAACCCATGTGTTATTCATGTGGTTGTCATGGATGCTTCTTTCTAGTCAAATAAGGTTTGGCAAGTTTTAGTAGGTGAGTTGCCATTTTTGACAAAAAATGAAACTCATGTAATGTGTGTGTATTAGTTTATTGTGTGTTTAGGATTTGTAAGCCTATAAAAGGCATATGTAACCATTAGTTTCACATCAAGCAATCTTACAAGGAATTCTTTCCTTAGTTCTCTCTTTCCCTCATTTATATTTTGTTCTTCATAAATTCTAGTGTGATAGTGTATCTTTGTGTTCCAACAGTAACTACTTCCTCAATTCATGAACATTGAAGTTTTCACACATTCATTTAGATTACCTTAAGAAGAACCACAGCTTAAGTTGAATTTTAATAAATTGAAATTTGATAAAAAAAAAAAAATTCTTCTTTTCTTGGCCATTCTAAAAGAATTCTATTGCTGCACCAAAATTGCAAATATGTGTTTAAATTGAGCTCAGAATTAACTAAATTCTCAAGATAGAGTTGTCATGATCAATTATTTAACAAGCAATTACACTCCTAATTATAGTGATAAATAATCAAAATAATAAGAAAAATAACTCCCATTTCAGAAACGAACTAATAAATAAAATACCCATCAAATATATATATGTATGTATGTATGCATATATGAGGCTTAATTAAAGCTTACTAGGGCTTTCAAACATGAAAGTGACGGTGTCGCTGCCATCATCAGCCTTGAGGGTGATGATATCATCGTTACCGGCGCACTTTAGCATCTTGGCCATGTTGTTGAGGTTCATCCCCATTGATATGTTGCGGTCGCACCGGTAGTGCTCGAACCCCTCCGATCTCAGGAGGAGCGCCACCAGTGCCACGTGGCTCGAGTCCATCGCCTGAAGTGAGAACCCCGTTGATGAACAGTCGAAGTTCGCATCGTTCACCAGATCCTTGATTGCTTCCATTACCTTCTTCAGCAGACTCCCCTGCACAAGCCTCAATTCCAGCATTTTCTTTTCCCGGGAAAATTAGGGTTTTCCGGGAAATTTGGGGTTAGGGCTCTAGAGAAAGGGACGGGAAATAAAAAGTTGTATGCGACGGTTCGTTTTCAATTTTCCAAACATAAGTTAGAGTCCGTATTGGTATTTGGCGGGAGTTCCGGACTAGAAAAGGTATTAATTCCCGCCATTTTTTTTTTGGTGATTTGGGCTATCGTCTGTTATTGGGTTTTGATTGGGCCTGTACCAGAGAATTCTGAAATATATAATCCAGTAAGAAATAAAAGAACTAGCCTTAAATTCGGTAGATTATAATTGCAATTTGCAAATTATATATACACGCGCGCGCGCGCGCGCACATATATATATATATATATTTTTTCTTTTCTTTTCAAGCACAACCCTATTTTTGGAACATTACGTGGAATGGAAAAGTATATATGTGGTTGTAAATTTGTATGGCAACCGAGTCTATCCATTGAGGTAATAGTATTGTATGATGTTAAAGAATTCTTCCATGTTATAGGGCTAGACTATGGAATAACTTAATACTATTAATATATCATTTTTAATTTTTAATTCTTACACTAACATTTTAAACAATTTTGGTGAGAAATTATTGTATGATCTTGAACCCCATAATTTAGGACAATTTAGAACAGTCACAATTCGGACATGTAGGCCTATTGTTAGAAAATCATCACAATACATGAATTTGGAGCCTCGGACTACATGATTTACGATTATCACAATTCAGATATGTAAGCAAATAATTTCATAAAATTCACAATTATTTAAATGTCAAACTGTGATTGTTGTCGACGATGTAGTCTAGACGATATCGTAACATCCCATGCTTGAAGCATTGAAATACTTCAATTTCAATACAGGATAGACATAATCAAAATTGAATTATAAAGCACAAAAACAAACATAACAGAAAAATTGAACCTGTTTGTAGAGATTTATCCACATTGACCTTTTGAGGTGAAATCAACTTGCCGTAGCTGCCCCATCATCTTTCTAATTTAACTTCATTCATGCTAATAATTATAAATTGTTCACATTGATTGAAGCTTAGTTTAATGTTCAATCCATATCTGCAATACCTTATTCTAATAAGAGTATTGCTGAATTACTCTTTGTAATTATTTGTTTATCTTCTCTGTTAATTTGAAATCACTGCTTAATTGAATTGTGATTAGAACATGCAATTAAGGACAACTATGACACACTTGAATCTCACAATCTTTTCCTAATTTCCAAAAAGCAAAACCAAAATTAATAATGTATTCTGTATTCTCCCTCTTCCTCTCCTCCCCTCATTTAAAATATATAAAGATAAAAAGAGGAGAAGAAGAAAACAAATCAATGGTCATTTTACTTTCCGAAAACAAATAATAATATATAATTTGACAAACAAACAAAACAAAGGTCATTTTCTGTTAACAAAATTATGGGTAGTAATAGATATTTTCTAATGTGAAAAGAATTGGGCATACTGTAAGGGAGTGGGCTCTTATTGCTGTCCTATCTCTCTCTCTTACTCACACACACATATATATATGTCTATGTATGTCCATATATATATTGAGAGAGAAAGAGGGAGAGAGTATCTCTTATAAGCACTGCCTGCAAATTTAGTGATGACCATCAAGTGAAAGAGGTGAGAATTGGGTAAGTTTTCTTAAGCCTGTCACTAGATATTATACTAAAGTGATTAATGTCCTGTTTGGCATAACTTCTGTTTCTGACTTCCGCTGAAGAAAAAGAAAAGCAGAAGCTGTTTTGAGAAACTAATATCCCAACTTCTTTAAAACGCTCTTCCAAGGCCCAGAAGCTCTTCTAAAAATTTTGCCAAACACCGTTCAAAACAGCTTTTACCTCCAAGAAGCCAAAAACAACGTTTGAAAAGTCAATCCAAACAAGACCCAAGTCCAATGAGTTCTTCATCTGAAAATGATGAGCTCATAGAACTTATAAACACATTTAATTTTCTATTGCTTCATTATCCCATCTATTGTTTTTTTTTTTTCAACACAAGCAGAATCTTGAAAGATAAATCATTTGATGTACTGTGCTTGCCACACTCATGTCAAAGTTTTTGTGCCAATTTTCCTCTGCCCTCTAGTAGTCACTGATATATAATGTTCTAAACTGGAAGAGCACACACACACACACATATATATATATACACACACACACATATGTATTTCTACCCTTGATTTTTTCTTGAAATAATCTGAGTGTCTATGAATAGTTCTGCTGATAAATTGAGACTGTGTTATATATTGCCTTTTTGATGATTTTGTGTGCCTCTCCTGTTTATTTACTGCAGTTTTGAGCTCTACTCCTTTTCTCCCCTTGCTTGGTACCCTTTAGAACAAGGTTCTATACAAATACACACACACACACACACGAGTGGTTTCTACATGGCAATGGCAGAAGATGATGGTTACACGAAAGATGGGACGGTAGATTACCGTAATAACCCTGCAAAAAAGAAGGAGACAGGGAAATGGAAGGCCTGCCCTTATATCCTAGGTATATATATATATATATATATATATATATATATATATATTTCACTCAATTATGACTTTTTTCTTTTTTCATGTTAGCAGAATTTGAAATTTGTGACTATATAAGATATTGAAATTTTTTTATGTTCATTGACAGGAAATGAATGCTGTGAAAGGCTGGCATACTATGGAATGAGCTCGAATCTGGTGGTCTATTTCACGACTCATCTAAACCAGCAAACTGCTACGGCGTCTAAGAATAACTCGAATTGGTCAGGAACATGCTACATCACACCTCTCATAGGCGCATTTCTTGCCGATGCCTATCTAGGAAGATATTGGACAATTGCTAGCTTCTCTATCATATATGTCATTGTAAGTTTGTTTTATCTCCTTCAACATGAAAATTTTCAATATATATAATTGGTTACATACATGGTACTTGAGTACATGTTCTATGGATGTGTTGCAACCCATGAATTGCTAACATAGATCAAGCTACAAACCAGAAAACTAGGAAAATCTTATAGCTTCAAGAAGGGACAAGACTCACAAGAGTAATGAAGAAATTGGACTTTATGATAAATACATATGTTATATTTCAATACATGTCTTTTTTTGCCATTAGTCATTGGGATTTCAATTTCATTCATATTCCCCCTTTTATATCAAGTATTAACCTATAAAGTGTTGAGTCTGTATGCTACAGGTTTTCATTTCATTGGTGTTTATTTGTAGGTGTGTATATTATACAGAGAAATACAAACAAAAGCATGTTTTGTTGTAATTGACATGGTTTGTTTCAATTGTGAGGGAAAAACTTTAGGCTCGTACCAAATGAATTTTAGAGTTGATAGACTCTGTCATGTGTCAAAAACAAAGTACAACAGCTATGAACTGTTAAAAAATGAAAAAAAACTAAGTAATGAAATCATATATGCAAATGCTTCATTAGCTAAAAACATTGTCTAATTGCAAAAAAGATATTTTTCTCTTGAGCTTAATTGTTAAAGACATATTTGGTTCACATGTACCTTTTGTTATGGGAAAAACACTAAAAAAGATACAAATTCATGTAGGGAATGGCACTGCTGACAATGTCAGCAACAATACCTGGCCTAAAGCCAACCTGCTATGAGAAAGATGACTGCGTCGCGACAGAGACGCAAACTGCAGTGTGCTTCCTAGCACTATACCTCATCGCTCTCGGGACTGGAGGGATTAAGCCTTGTGTCTCATCCTATGGAGCAGATCAGTTTGATGATGCTGACGAGTCCGAGAAGAAGCACAAGAGCTCTTTCTTCAACTGGTTCTATTTCTCGATCAATATTGGCGCGCTCGTTGCCTCTTCTGTGCTGGTTTGGGTACAAGACAATGTTGGTTGGGGATTAGGATTCGGCATCCCTGCCGTGACCATGGCAATTGCAGTTGTGAGCTTCTTTTCGGGCACTAGGCTGTACCGGTACCAGAAACCAGGAGGCAGCCCTTTGACGCGCCTCTGTCAAGTGGTGGTGGCAGCAGTGAGGAAATACGGAGTTAAAGTGCCTCAGGACAAGTCTCTTTTGTATGAGACTGCAGATGCAGAGTCTGCTATAAAAGGAAGTCGCAAACTTGATCACACGAAAGACCTTAGGTGAGTGCTTAAATCAATGAATTTGTGTCGCTACTTGTGTTTACTCAAAATTGCAGTTACATAACTGGAAAATGGTTCATATGCTTAGTCTGTGGTAACATCATTGTTTTTTATTCCAAGGTCTACACTGCTCTCCATGGGAAGTGTTCAATTTATCTTCCCCCTTTCACATTTTACAAGATTTGTCTATGCATAAAGCGCTTTTTGGGTTGGCTTTTTAAACTTTGTTTCTGAGTTTTTTGGAGTGAAAACTGTTTTGAATGGTGTTTGGCAAAACCTTGGAAGAGCGTTTTAAAGAAGCTAATAAATACCAGCTTCTGAAAAAGGCTTCCGCTTCTCTTTTTCTTCCGTGTTTAAGCGGAAGCAGAAACTCTACCAAATAGGGCCTAAGCTACCTATATTGGGATCGGCTACATGAATTCTACGAATGCATAGCCTTTGTCAATCGACATGCTTTCATATACTTACTTTTTACTAATGCTACTCACGTTAACTTTGATCTTCCTCTTCCCATAACGAAAACCTCTCTTAAGTCTTACCCAATGTTATAAAATGCAGTTTCTTTGACAAGGCAGCAGTGGAGATACAATCAGATCAGATAAAGGGTGCAAATCCATGGAGACTATGCACAGTGACAGAAGTGGAGGAACTGAAAGGCATTGTCCGCATGCTTCCCATATTTGCCACAGGCATCATCTTCTCCGCAGCCTACAGCCAAATGGGCAACTTATTCACCCTCCAAGGCGTGCGAATGAACACCCGAATTGGCAGCTCCAGCTTCAAGATCCCCCCGCCATCACTAGGCATTTTCGACATCCTCAGCGTCATCTTCTGGGTGCCAGTCTACGACAGAATCATCGTCCCCTTTGCCAGGAAATTCACAGGCCACAAGAATGGCCTGACTCAGCTCCAACGAATGGGCATTGGCTACGTCATTATCATCTTCGCCATGGTATCTGCAGCCGTTCTGGAGTTCGTTAGGCTCGGTATGGTAAAAAGGCATAACTATTACGACCAACCCGAAATGCCCATGTCGATATTCTGGCAGGTGCCTCAGTATTTCATCATTGGGTGTGCGGAGGTGTTCACATTCATAGGACAGTTGGAGTTTTTCTATGAGCAAGCACCTGATGGCATGAGGAGTATGTGCACTGCTCTGTCACTCACCACTGGTGCACTAGGGAGCTACTTCAACACTATACTTGTGACTATTGTGGTGAAATTTAGTACCAGAAATGGGAATGTTGGGTGGATACCAGATAATTTGAACTATGGTCACTTGGATTTCTTCTTCTGGCTATTGGCTGGGTTCAGTGTGCTAAATTTGGGGGCATTTCTGTTAATAGCCAAGTGGTACACATATAAGAGGCAAGTGGGGACTATTGGTTGATATATATATATATATCACTTCATTAGGAGTGATATATAGATGCTGTATAAGCAATATGTTATGTTTTATAAAGGTAGTTCAAGAACTTGTATATACAATATACTTGGACTATCATTATCTCATCTGCAATGTGTGAAAAACACCTTCAAGCTTGAGTCTAAGGACTGCAAAAGAAAGTGTAAACTGTGTGATATTATTGTATTGTAAACAGAATCAAGTAAAATTACTGGATTTGGTTCCTCTGCTGTAGAAAGTGTGTGTTGTACATTGTTCCATTTTAAAAAAATTAAGTTTTTATTTTTATTTTTACTGTAGAAGGTAAATATCAATTACATCTCATGAGATTTGACCATATTTTAGTTAGAATATGAATTTTAATCTTTACTTTCTATTGAAAACTCAAGCTTTAATTCCGGGTTTCACTAACACTGGAAGAATTATTTGTTACCACTTTTTGACATGTAAAATATCATTCTTACCCTTTGCCTTTAAACAAAATCGTATAAAAACTTGTTTATTATTATAGTGGACTAAACTACCTTAAAAACTATTAATACTCCTTTAGCAAAATAGACTCAGTTAACTTTCACTTTATTTATTAACGTTCATTTTACAAATTAAATGAAATTAACTGTAATTGCACAAAGCTTCATTTGTATTATTACTAATTCAAATGTTCAAACTAAAATTTTCATTTAATTAAAAGTTCCAGTTATTAATACTCATTCTATAAAATACACCAAATTAACCCAATTGCACAGAACTCCATTTCAATTGATGTTAATTTAACAATTAAGCTGATATATTCGTTTAATTATAACTCCAAATTTATTAGCACAAAGTTGGAGATTAAGTTAAATCAACTCTACTTACGCATAAAATCCAATTTATTTACAGTGATTTCAAACATTTGTAAATCAAAGGATGCACGTAGAGTTGATTTGGAGTAACGAATAAAACAAATGAATTTGAAATTTTTGTGAAATTATTAATTGGAGTTAATTTATTTAATAAATGCTAATACATTTTTCGAAGGTGCTTAATTAAGTCATTATACACAATAAACAAAAGTATTTTATAATTAGAATAATTATAGTTTCATTCCCTCAAGATATATTATACTTGCATACGTTGTCTTTTGAAAAATTATAGTTTTATCCCTTCAAATTAATAAGTGTTTAAATTAGGTGATCGAAGATGTAAACTTACTTATATACCCATGCATATTTTTTTTATAAAAAATATATTTACAAATAAGTGAGGGTATCATCCTCAATTCGCTTTTGGTCAACTGCTGACGTAACCGTTGATTATGCCGAAAGTTCATCGGAAAGGTATTTTTGTTACTACTTACAAACTAGAGGGGTTAAATTATTATTTTTATAAGGATATGGGTGAAATTATAATTTTTCATATCTCGAGAGGTCAAATTAAATTACAATTTCACCCTCTTGTTTGAATTTATTATTGTTTGATCCCCTCTAGTATGGACAATTACTATTACCTTTTGTATAGTTTATATTTTGGTTTTACTTTCCCCCTTCGGCAAACTTCCGGTATAGTCAACATTGGTCAACGTTGACGTCATTTCATTTTTAGAGCTGAAATAACTATATTGCCTATCAATTCTTGTAAAGATCTTTTTGCCCTTTTCAAAAATAATTTAAAATAATATGAGTAGAAGTGTAATTTTGTTTTGCCAATCATTAAAATTAAACAGAGAAAATTATAAATATTAAAAATACTCAAACTAAAACTATAATAAGTTCAAACAAAAGAGGGTAAATTTGTAATTTACATTAATTTTACGTTGATTCCAAGGATATGAATGACATGTAACGATTGATTGCGTTTTAAATCATTGGGTACTTATTTTTGAACTTTTGGCCTATATTCGCTATATATCGTCGTAAAGTCCCACTTTCCTACAAGAACAACAATTCCTAATTACAGAGTAACACTACTACACTCACTGTATAACTCTCCCTCTTTTTCGTCTTCTCCATGTGATACAAAAATTCCCAAACCCTAGAATCCTTATTGTCCCCTCATTAAACCCTATTTTTCCCCTCGAAATTCGAATTAACTCTACCTCTCAGACTTAGAATCAAAACAATGTCGTATAATCGATCAAGACTCAACCGCTCATCGAGCGCGAGACAACTCAACATCGATTTCAACCCCATCGAGTACTCATCTCCGGCTATTTACCCACGAAAGACGACGGCGAAGAAAAGTACTACGGTTGCCGCCAAATCCAGTAGTACCCAGTCTAAATCCGCCGCCAGCGCGAATATTCCTGCGACAGAGCAACCGGTAAAGGCGCCGCCGCCGCCTCAGCCTCAGCCTCGGAAGTGCATATTTATGATAGGGTCGCCGGAGAAGGACCCGAAAGGTGATCGGAAAAAAGTGGATGAAGGGTTCGGGATGTTTATTCAGAATTGCTTTGGGTGCAAGAAAAAACTCAACAACCAAGACATATTCTTGTTTGAGTAATTATTAATTCCTATCATTCTTTTTTTTTTCCCTAATTAAATCAATTCATATTTTCTCATAATTTGTTTTGCGCTCTGTGTGTGTCTCTCTCTATAGATATGCAATATCTTTGATGCACCCTGCATTATCTATATGATGATAATACATAATTATACAACAAAATAAAGGCAGATGATGAATTTATATAGTTCTTTTCTTGTTACTTCAAAATTTATATGGTGATATACTACATTAATATATATATATATAGGAAGAAATGTTGGTTATTGCATTTTTTTAACACCAGCTTGACTTTGACATATACTAACAACAGACATGCTTAATCTGAATACAGATACTTGAAGGCATTTTGCAGTGAGGATTGCCGAGACGATGACATAGATATAGAATATATGGGCAGACCCAGAGAAAGACCTATTACAAGAGCTAAAGCAACTGCACAAAAGCTAGACAAGAACAAGTTTACTTTGGCTCTCAACCAGTTCCAGCCTCTAAATTAGGTGCAAATTTGTAATATAATAGATGGCTAGATTAACAAGTCCATTTGCAAAATTGTGAAAAAAAAGCTTGCAATGGCTAGGTTTAATTAAGTAGTATATTTGCAAGTTGGTGAGGTTGTAATTTGTAAATGTCTTGCACAGTGCCACTATGAGCTAGATATATATATATACATATACTTTTGTAGACCGAAGAGCTTCTATAGATTACCTTTGAAATGGGCAATTCTTAGATTCTAATCTGATCCTGTGTTGGTAACTTTTTTGTTGCTCAATTGATGCTTTGTTTTTAAATTTAGTGTTTTTGTTGTTGTTGATGTTGTTGTGTGTGTTGCTCATTACTGCTTGAGCTGCATTTACTAGATTCTACAGTTTGTTTCTGTTTATTATTAGTGATATTAAAATTTCCAATTGATATGTTCTAGGAATAGTGTTTAATTAAATGCAGTAGTAGTATTCAATACTTTTGCAACATAAATGGGAGGGGCACACATGCTGCAATCCTTCAGAACCTATATACATACAATAAATTTCTCTGTTATGAAATAATATTGCAGTCCTAAATACACCCAAAATCTATTTCCAGCAAAAATCATGTATTTGAGTTCTCCATGCAATGAATATACAACACATAGTATATATATGATGAATGATATATAATACCCACCAATCACTTGTTCATGCGGAACGAAATGCATAGCCTTCACTATCTTCAATCCCAAACTGTTCGTAGCGACCCTTTCTTGCATCTCTCTCTACGACATTCGCAGAATAATGAGAAGTAGTTGCAAGAGAAACACTCTTATCTTTGAAATCTTTTCGAATTCCCCACAACACCTCGGCGCATTTCTTCATGGAAGGTCTTGATTGTCTCGATGGTGCAAGGCAATGTCGAGCCAGTTTGAGGACCTTTTCCACTGCTTGGATTGATGCTGGATTTCGTCGTATTCTTAGATCCATTGCCAGTACTGTGTCACCTTCTTTCAGTCTTTGCATTGCCTGCAAATACACATATGATATTATGAGTGTTATGAAAAATATAATGGTTTTACTATTTTTAGCTGTCATTTTATTAGACTTTACTATTAGGTATTAGCCAAAAAAACAAAGAACAAAAACTTGTGCCAATACTGATATTGGATACCCTTATAGAGTACTAGTAGTTGCTTGTGTTAAGCTTTGCATACGACTTTATAATTAACTGTATTTAACATGTTATTACTAAAAAGATTTTATCGATGATATAAGCATATACTATATGATGATTTAGACTGTTGGGATTTAATTTTAACAAAGCATGCCCTAAAAACGATATCCCTTTGACCATAGCCAAGTTTTCACCCTTTTAGGGAATTTGTAGTTGTATTGATAGTTTCCTTGTTGGCTCATCTCAGTCTAATATTTTTTGGAGGGAAAAAATTAAACTTCCACCGTGTGGGTACGCTGGCTTGTTTGAGTTTCTGTGAATATTCTGTCTGACTAGAGTAGACGGTTGAGTGTAAGAATTAATGGGGAAAGTAGTGTACTGATCCAAGCAACAAAATTGCACAATAATTTAAGAGCAGAAAACTAAGTTTCAATATTAGTAGATTGGTGACAGAAGGCCAAAACTGGGCTACGGTTATCTGACTAACTACTGATTCCCATGTTCTTTCTTTTGTATGGAATGTGCAACTCTTAAAGCTACTGCTATAACAAGATTTGTTGATTTATTTATTTGGAAAACCAAGCTCAATTCATTTCCGGAAAAAGTCATTTTATGAATCATCAAAATAATGTTCTTGATTTATTTACCGAAAAGAAGAAGAAGTATGAAATACTTACCCATCTTGTTGTTATTCTCTCTTTGAGCGGCTTCTTTGGTTCGAGGGGGTATCTTCCTGTCATCATTTCTATGAGCAATACTCCAAAGGAGTAAACATCACTCTTATCAGTAAGTTGATATGTCCTTAGGTATTCGGGATCCAAGTAGCCTGCTGTGCCTTTGACTTGTGTTGAAATATGAGTTGCACCTGCATCTTCTACCGCTATTCTTGCAAATCCAAAGTCAGCCACTTTGGCACGGAGTTTCTCTGTAATGAGGATGTTTGATGCTTTTATGTCTCTGTGGATTATTGGAGGATCTGCAATATAAACAAACGCAAATTCAGTATTTTGAATACCGTAGAAAGCGTTGTCTTTACAAAGCCGGGGAGTCTTCTACTGATATAGCAGTCTGGCATTTGAACATTTGAGCAACATAAATTGGCATCCGGTAGACTCTATATCTTTGCTTGTTTCGTGGCCATGTTCAACATTTCCTATTGATTGAAAGGTTCTGCCAGATATTGAAATTTTGAGTCAAATTGCTGGGGGTTATTAGTAGGAGTATTGTGGTTTACCTGTGTACATGTGCAGGTAAGTAACTGCATGAGCTACATCAATGGCGATGTCCAGACGTTCTGCGATTTCTAGCTCACTTCCTTGTGTCCCTGCATCACAGTTACTATACTGATCTCAATTCCTTCCAAATTAAATTTGAGCGCAATTTATGCGTATAATCTACCTCTATCTGCAGCACTTGATAAACTAGAAGAAGAAATATCTTATAATGTGAAGTCAGTCTTTAGTTTCAGGATAAAATACATGGCAATTTGCCAAAACAGAATAACAGATTTCTCAGTCAGGTTCAGGCAAAACCATAGTTCCCAGGATTGGGATAAAAATGTGTTAAAAACCTGTTTTTATTTTTATCTTCTCTTTTTTTTTTCTCCTCTACTTTGAAACAAATATTTGTCTTTTATTTTCAGAAAAAGGAAAGAAGATCGATTTCTAAGAAGCGAATGCATAGTATGTATTGTCATACGTAATCGAAACTCTCCTGCTTTATGGAACTGTTGAATCTCAGCTGCGAAAATATTGGATATATATGAGTGTGGCCATTCATTTTCAATCCCTCAACCACTAGGAACTGCATATCAGTCTATATTTTGTTTGCTTTTCTTACTTCTATTGACAGAGATTTTCACAGGTTCACATGCAAAAATATGAGTAGTTCGACTTACCATCTAAATGTTCCCGAAGTGTTCCATTGGCAACATATTCGACCACAATAATCCGCTCTTCTCCATGTACCAGGTAACCAAATAACCTCACCAAGTTTAGATGCTCAATCTTCGACAAGGTAAGTAGTTCGTTCTTAAACTCTGTGAAGCGCTTGTCGTACATGTCCTGCCACGGAATTTCAAGTTACTTTGCATACTGATAATGAATGATTCCCCATCTGTGCTTCTACTACTAATGCATGATTATATATTTAGATTGATCTAAGCTTTTCTCAACTCTCATTCCTTGTTCAGATCAAGCTAATGCTAAGTTTATGCAGTGACAATCCAATTGGTGCATGATGATTATTCATATGACTAAATTTACTTGTAGCATTTTAAGAAACTCATCAAATGACTAAATTTAATTCTGGCATAGTAATGAATTTTTCCAAATTTGTTCCGGAACATCGTGTACCTTCTTAGCGCGCTTTACAGCAACAAAGGATCCATTCTTGAGCTTCCCCTTGTATACTGTTCCAAAGCCTCCCTCCCCAATTTTATTTACCGCAGAGAAACGATCCGTCGCCTTGTAGATTTCTTCAATAGAGAAACAAATTGTCCCCAACTGTTCTGCTTTGGTATTGGAAGATCCATATGAATTAGAGTACTTAAGATTTGATGAACTCCCACCGTTGCTTCCTGTAGAATTCTCTTCTGGAACTGCAGGCAGATCACAGAAAACTAATTGACGCCGCCGCAACGATATAAATACATAATTACTCCATGGAAAATTTCATTAGAATGACTAATTTAATCTATTAACCGATGTCTTCCTGTAAGCTGAAAAAGTTACTTGTTTGGACCACTTCTTTTATTTTCCTTTCTGAGCATCAAATATCAATATTACTTTGATTGGCTTTTTCTACACCTAAAATGTGCAAAGAACTAGCTGTAAACATTGTTAATTTTGGCAAATTGAGATCAGGAACTTGTAGGAAACTTCAAAATCATTAAATGGAGCCTCCACAGAATTTCAGATCACTGTTACCTAGACAGGCTTATATTACATCATGAAGTTTTTCTTTTATTGCTATCCACATGTACACATATATATACAGATATACACTACAGATAGTTTGATTGTATATCTAGAATCTTCTTCTTGATATTATCTATCTTACCCAAAATTTTATAGAGAATAAAAATAATATTACCCTAGAAATATATATATGTATGTATATATATATGTATGTATATAGTGGTTCCAAATGGTTCCACTTTTGAGCAAATTGTGATGAGCAGCTTACCAGAAACTCTTCCAAGTTGACCATGTTGTTTGTTAGCATCAGCTTTACATCTCTTGGAGGTGGGATTTTTTTGCCAAAAGAAGATGATGGTGAAGACTCCACCTACTTTCTTGGCTGTTGCTTTGATGAAATTGAAGGCAGGGTTTGTTTTCTGATGGCTCTTCTTTGTGTAGTTGCCAATTCTGCCATTGAAGTCTTCTTGTTTCCTCTGTTTTGATGGCTTGATCTGAGGACTCTTCATTTGTGGAGATTGGTGTTTTTTTCCAGGACAAGCTTGATCATATCATTTACTTGTAGATATGGTCTATTGTTTTTCATAAAATCTATTCAATTTACCTTTGTAATGAGACCAATTCAAGCAAAGTTGTTGATTTTCCTTTGCTATGATACCCAAAAGCAGATTCCAGGTTAAGTCAGAAACAGATGCCAGTTGCAGAATTTTTTTAAATTAAATAACCAAGTCAAAGAATTGTAGATCCTATTTATTTTATTATTTTATTTATTTTATGTCGTCCATCATTTGTTTTACTTGTGTCCTAGGAAAGGCCACGAATCTGGGCTTTAATTACTGATAGTGGACCCGACCCAGCCCATTTTTTTACAAGTGCCACCCGTTTGTTTGTTTTTTTTCCTTAGACCGTGAATATTCAATATTGTTCATATTTTAGGGTTACCAAACTAACAACTCGAAGAATAATCATTAGTGAATGTTTTGAGGAGACCCATCATTCTTTTACTCGAAAATTAGATGGATATTTCTTGTGATTCATAATTTAGTTACTAGCAATACTACTCTACAAAGCGTGACAAGTATAGACAGTCTTGACCACTGGTTCACATAGGTAGTTTGAAGATAAGTCGCTAAATGAGCTATTTCCAGCTAAGATTTCGGTTTAATATCAACCGGTCATAATTTGGGGTAGTCGGTAGTCTTAGAATCGGAGTCAAACTGTAACACCTCAGCGATATTATCCGCTTTGCTCTTAGCCCGCACGATTTTGCTATTGCGCTCACTCTCAAAAGGTTTCATACCAATTGGAAACAATATTGTACATATAAGCACATGTCTATACCCGGGCAATATGGGTCATCACACCAACAAATTGTAGCACAAAAAGACTAACCAAGTCGATACGAGAATAGTGTAAAAATTGTTTCACTGAAGAAGGAAAAAAATGTTTCAACTTGGGTGACTAACCAACGACACAACTAACAAAGGTTCATCTCTTATCTTACTCTTCACAATTCCAGATTCCGTGGAATCTACAAATTCTACACAATCAAAATTTACTCTGAGAAACAAAGATTATTATTAGCATCTTTTCACTAAATTTTGATCACTGCATTTACAGCACGTATCATACATTCTTCTTTTATAACCAAGAACACTTGTGAGAGGTAAAAATAAAATAAAAAATACTGGAACTGTACATTAGTTAATCAGTTTCATCGAAATTGACTCTCTCCCCTGTTGAAAAAAAGTTGTAGAATAGAGCAGCGGAAAAGTATAGAAATGATGTAAGCAACAAAAAGCCCTTGAAAGAACCCATTAATTCAACAAAGAAACCAGCACCAACTGTTCCCAGAATAGCAGCAAGTGTCCCAGCAGTATTTGCCATACCTGTAACCGGAAAAAGAAAAAAAAAAAAAAAAAAAGATCAGGTCATTAAAGAGCATAAACCAGAAAGACAACTCTTCCACAGCTTTTTAATTCCTCCTGAAAACATTTCAATTTTGTGATGCAAATATTTGTTTTGTCCTACTATGATGAATGCAACTTCTATGTAACTGTTACATTGTCATAAGGTCCTAAGGAACTTGAACCGAACTTGAGGTGCATTCTGTCCTTCGCTATCCTGACACTGTTATGCGTACAAATATTTTCAAGTCCTTAGGTTTAGTCCCACTTGGTATTGAAAATATTTAGTCTTCCCTACATATGGATATATCCTTCGCAAGATACTTACACACTCACTGTGCTCCTACGGGGCTTGACCCCTTGACCTTCTACCACAGAAGGTGAGGAACTACCATTACCTTTCAGACTTACAGTCCTTGATTTGTCAAATTATTACTCAAATACACGAAATGATTTTATAATCTGCAACTTCAATTAAACTACATGTACCCAATAACTATATCTTTATTTATGCACTCATATTTATTTAATGTAACGAGGAGCCATTTAAACTTGTAGTTATAAGAAAGGATGCAAGTTCGGGCTCATTTTTATTTTCGGGTTGGGCTCAAAGTCAATGTTTTACAGCCCGAGCCCATGTCGGGTTGAGTTTGGGTTGAATCTGAACCCAATTTAAATCCAAGCTGCTTGTTCTATGTAATGATTGCAAACCATATAGTTCATCCCATTTGTTGCGACGCCATCCCCATCACCATCTCTGTCTCCGCCGCCCTCTCTTTTGCCGTTGCCAACCATGTCCCTGACCCCCTCTTTCTCTCTACACCCTCACTCTCAAAGACTATTGTACTACTATGCACTCTCTATCTAGTAAGTTAACGTCTAATTTTGTTTTTTTGTAGATATATATAGAAAGAGTGAAAATAAATCTTGATTGGTTTTTTCACCACATGTGTGTGGGTGTATTGTATAGGCAGAGAAAAAATAGATCTCATCATGTTTTTTCCATATGATATGCATATATATATAGAGAGAAATTAAATCTTATATTTTGTTTCCCCTCTTATCGATTTTATTATTATATGTGTAGAGCAGAACCTTGCAAGAAGGTACAACCTCCCTTGATTTCAAAATTTTTGTTCGATGTTTTTTGTCTTCCAGGTAAACAAATTTTGATCTATTACCGTTTCAACTTTTTGTTAGCACTTATTTAATGATTTAGTCTTCACAGAGTTTTTTTTTGGATGGTTTGAAATGAAGGGATCATATCTAAATCCAAGCTCCTGAAAAGAAAAAAAAAAAAAGAAAAAGAAAAGAGGCAACCCAGGAAACGTCAGGAACCCGTCTGACCCATAAACTTTGGGTTTGTTCCAACCTGAACTAACTCGGGTTCAATGCTTCAACGGTTGACGGGCCCAACTTGCACCTCTAGTTATAAGGGTCCCCCCCCCCCCCCCCCCCCCCCCCCCGCCCCGCCGGCAGCAGTAGACTAAGTTAATAACAACCCTTACTAGCATTTAATCAATTGATGATTTTCTATTAGTTCTTTATATTTTTTGGAGGTGGTGAAAGAGGGCAGCAGACCTTTTTCACAACTATGGACATGGCCAAGTAATGTTACCACTGCTGAACTATGGTTAATACTTGTTACAAGCTGGTTTTCTTGATATTTCCGTCTTTCTTAATATAGCTCTAAAACAAGAGATGTCTAATAGAATTCAAATAGATTTTAGGACAAATAAGATCCAGTGGATACTGATGAAAGAAAAAAAAAAGGTTACCGTGTAGAACACCAGAATACTGTGGGGCGATCTCCTGTTAATAGAGAAGGATGAGCAAAAAGGTCAACTTTAAGTAAAAAAATTATGCTTTTCTTGTTGAATCATGATTTTTCTTTTCATTTTTTTTTTCAATTTAAAAGCATAAAAATTACACTAACCTGAAAGTTTACAAGGAAGCCAGAATGACTAAAAGATTTTAGCCCGAGAGCTAAAGTAAGCCAAGCAGATGCGATTGACGGACTTCTTGCCATAGTTAGACCTATTAGAGAAACAGCAGGGCCAACAAAGCCAATAGTCTGCAGAAAGAACATATTAGATGTTCATCATAATACGGTTAATACCCAATAAGTATAAAGAAAAAATTGTACATTGAAATAAGATCAGCTCAAGTAATGGAAAGGTTCGAACAAACAAATTTCCGTGTTAACATATAATTGAATCACCACTAAGATTTACCTTTTCTGTATTTTTTTTTTTTGATAAGTATAATATAAAAAGTACCCAAACAGGGGATGCGTCCCAAATACAAAAACTAGGGGCCAAGAGAGCCCAAGAACTCTATCTTCGCATCTATTGATTTACAATTCCGACCCTCCACCCAACAAAACATATTAGAAATAAAAAATTCTTTGATCACCACCAAAGGGGACTCCACACCCTCGAAACACCGCCGATTGCGCTCCAACGAAATGCTCCACCAAAGGCAAAGAGGAGTCACCCTCCAAAAAAGCCGAGCATGAGAGCCAACCTGAACACCCCTACAAGATCCCAAAAGATCCCGAACTGAAGACGACATCACCCACTGAATACCAAAGAGACAGTAAATAAGACACCAACAATCATAGGCCACCGGGCAATGCAGAAGGAGATGATCGACGGATTCCTTGTCCTTCTTACATAAAAAACACCAATTGACCACAACAATATCCTGTTGTCTCAAAACATCCAATGTGAGAATGCGACCCCATGCTGCCATCCAAGTGAAGAAAGCAACCTTAAGCAGGGCCTTGGAACGCCATATCACCTTTTCTGTTTTGAAAAGTATTGAAAGCTATCGTGAAAGCTATCTTTCAGAAGGTTTGGTTTTAGAAATACTGATTTCCCTAACATATAGTCTTTTTTTTTTTTTTATAAGTAAGTATTTTATAAACAAAAGCACTCAACCGGGGAGTGCATCCCATAAACAAAGACCTCTATGGTAACATACATATAGTCTTTTGTTGGTTAAGTATGGTAAAAAAAATTATGCACAAGTTCATACCTGCTGAATCACCGTTACATTTTTAGTTCTGTTCAATTACCAATGATGGAATAGTTTTACCGTGCATAACAGTCTGAATTTTAAGGCCGTAACAGCTGGAACAGATCATATTCGTCACAATTCTTAGTGTTTAACTAGGAATGTTGGTTATGAGTTTGCAAAGCATGACTTAACTCATTAATGCACTGTAAATGGTTAAGAGTGAATAGTGGATAAAGTAAGTGCAACATGTTCCCCAGAAGTTTTCATAAAATAAGGAGAGGAAAATCATTCTGAAAAAGGAATCATGAATAAAAATAACTCCAGATTCCCCCAGATAAATAAATATCAATGATATATTACCTGCATGATTTTGCGAGTCAAAGTGACACTTGTGCCATTTTGTATCAACATGTCTGACCAAATGCCAGCAAAGTAGCCTAATATTGCCATCATACTCCATGGAACAGCACTAAACCATGCTGCTTGTCTGAGGTCAACATGATATATCTACAGAAAAGAAGCATTTATTCATCCCTCATCATAATTGGGTAGTCCCATAGATATGTGCCAATAAATTACAGTAAAATAACCAAGTAATATGGCCTTACAGTGTTAAAGTAGATGGGCATCCATGAAAGAATGACAAAGAATCCCTGCATGAAATAATCACAAGTAACCTTAAAAAACCTTGTCTATTAAAAATATGTACATATATACACACACTAAAAGCGTGCATAACAAACACATAGATATGAAGATGATATAATATATTTACAAAATTATCAAAAGCAGCCAGCAATCTATAGGGGTTCCCGCTTTATCCACCACTCTTCCCCCATTAGAAGACACTTTCCCTTATGACGTTACTTTCAAAAGGATTATCTGCACCAGGACATCATAGCAGCATGGAGGGGCAACTCTCATGGTACATGTTAATTAAAAGCATTAGCTTTATGACTCAATACAGTAGGTCCAGATAGACGTGCATTACCCAACTATGCATTGCGTTTGCAGCAATTAGAGACCATGTTGGTAACTTAGAAAGCAAGCGCCTGAATGGAGGGATCACTCCGGCGGTCTTCAATTTATTCTCAGCCACAATGGATTTGGGTGTATTGTTTTGTATGTATTGCAACTCTCTCTTCGATATTTGAGAACTTAAATCAGGAGTGCTTGACGTTGCCGACAACCATACCAAAACCCAGAGAAACCCAGATAATCCAAATATTACAAATGGTCCAAATAGACCTCCCTGTGACATTAGGATTGGAGAAAGCACAAGTCCAATAACATTCCCAAGCTGAAATCCAGCCATTGCAAGTCCGACAGCCCTTGATCGTTCTGTCTTAGGAAACCATCTAAAAGCAAAGTTCAAACAATTCTTGATCATTTTAGTTTCACAAAAATTGTAACTAGATAAAACAAGATTTTGCAGAGTAAATCATGTAAACTACTATTGTCAATACCTTGATATCATTTTGTTCATGCATGGAAGAGCTACACCTTCTGCAACACCAAGCAAAACTCGAACAGAAAGTAATGCCCATAAAGAAGCTTCTGCAGCCCAAGGAGTGAGAAAGGTGGCTAATGACCACAAAGCCACACCCCATGCCATGACAACCTTACCTCCATAATAGTCTACAAGAGTCCCTCCAGCTATTGGAGATATTAGGTAGCCCCAGAGAAATGATGACTGCCATTAGTAGCCATTAAAGAATCAGATGAAATTAAGCACATAACAGCTGTCGGAGAGACGAAACCCTAAGAACAAACTACATCTGTAACTTTATTAAGTTCCAAGTTCAAAATCGCATAAATTACTTCAAGAGAGTCCAACACAACAGTTGTAACTGACAAGTATAACACAAAAACCCACACACAGCCAAAAAGAGAAAACCATTGTTGCCTGAATGTTCAATACTTGTTGAAATAGTGAATAACAAACAAATTATTTCATAAATGTATTAAAAAACCTCATTCAAGCAAATTCCATAGAATCACTTCATTGGAGATTACAGCACAAGAAAACTTAATGTACCACTGACACTTAAATGCTGTTCAAAAACATGTTAAAATTTCCTTAAACAGTGCGATTCATCAGCGAAAATCATACTACAAACAAGAAAGATGAAGCAAAAAAAGGAATAAAATTTATCACAGTCCCAATAATTAGAAATCGACAATTCAGACGAATAAAACAACTTTGTTCATACAACTAATTGTATAATGTTAATCTACAATATCGCATTAAATCACATTTTACTGTATTTCTATCCCTACAACCACAAATTCGATTAAGAAATGACTGTTAGAAAATTTAATACCAAAACATATAATCCAACTATTTCTTATTGAGGCACATTTTCCATAGCCTTCACAAAAGAAATAGAATTCAGCATATTATCGATACATCAACAATAGTTTACCCTGGTTATACACAATGCATACGTATACAGATACCTATATATACACACACACACGTATATATATATATAGAGAGAGAGAGAAGGCGACCTGAACAACCCCGGCAAAGGAGCGCCGCCAACCGTTAGCGAGGGAGAGAGGAACAATGGCGACTGACATAACAACTCGATCGGCATTACAGAGCGCCAAGGCCAATGCTATCATTGCAACCACTTTCACTCTCTCCGAAGTGATGAACTCCACCAATCTCGACCCTGCCACTTCATCTTCGTCTTCGTCCCCAAACGCACCACCACTCGCCATGGGCTGAGCCCCCTCCGACGAAGCCCTAACCCTAATTTTTCCAAGCGAGCGAATTCCATGGACATCGTTTCGAAATCGAATTCTCAGAAAACTACCAGAAGAAGAAGATAGTGTGGAGCAACCATGGATTGGTGATGAGTCCTTGCCCAATTCGATTCTTGCTGGTGTTGGGGTCGCCAAGGGTTTAGGGTTTTGGAAGCTGGAAGGTGAAGAACAACGAATCGGTGAGTCAACAGCGAGTGAGAAATTCATGGTGTGAAGCTGCGAGGGACTGGTAAGACCTCACTGCAGGTCATTTCATTTACTCTGAAATATAATATAT
Organism: Cornus suecica; assembly: GCA_963922005.1. Classification (NCBI taxonomy): domain Eukaryota; kingdom Viridiplantae; phylum Streptophyta; class Magnoliopsida; order Cornales; family Cornaceae; genus Cornus; species Cornus suecica. The sequence continues at coordinate 83,984,652 of OY998239.1, forward strand.
ATCTATATGCGTGTATAATGCATATAAAGAAAAGGGTAAAAGGCAAGAAACCCCTAAAGTATGAGCTTTTGCAATAAACCCCTTAATGCACTTTACCCTTAGCTATAATATAAAAATACATTTCTATCCCCTCATATTTTACTAATTACACTACCACTCTTTATTACAAAATATATATATTACAAAAATTATAATTTGATTTTTTTTATATAAAATTCGAAAAAAAACATATAAAATTAAAAAATATATATATAATTCGTAAAAAATATATAAAATTCGAAAAAATATATAAAATTTGAAACAATATATAAAATTCGAAAGAAACATATAAAATTAAAAATATATATATAAATTTCGTAAACAATATATAAAATTCAAAAAACATATAAAATTCAAAAATATATATAAAATTCAAATATATATATATATAAAGTGTGACTGAAGTTTAAGTGGACAAACGTCAGAGTCATTAGCCAAGGTAACGGATCATCTCCAGCTCTCTGCAGAGCTATTTCAAGGGCCACAATGACAACACATGCCCCACGATGGTGACCGAAATCGGAATCGAACTGATACTTTATTAAAATATTTTAATCAAAATTAAATATATTAATATTTGAATCAAAATTAATGGTTCGGTTCCGATTCTCATTTTTAAAGAACTGAAAGTATCGGTTAGATTCCGGTTTCGGTTTTGGTCAGAATCGAAAGCGAACCGCACCGTGAATATATTAATATTTGAATCAAAATTAACGATTTGGTTTTGGTTCTCATTTTTAAGGAACCGAAAGTATTTGTTCGATTCTGGTTTCGGTCGGAATCGAAAGCAAACCGAAACGTGTGCACCCCTAGATTTGGATACCAATGGACCATTTAATTGATATAGTTAATCGATTAATTTTTTGATTTTGATTTTGATTTTATATAATTTTGATTAAAATATTATTTATATAATTTTTAATTTTATTTTATATTTATTTGTTGAGAGGAAAAATGATAGTGATGGAGAGAGAAAAGTGGTAGAAAGAGAAAGAGAGTTGGAGATGATTTGTTACCGTAACTAATGACTATAAGGTTTGTCCACTTAAACTTCAGTCATACTTTTTATATATATATTTGAATTATATATATATTTTTAGAATTTTATATGTTTTTTCGAATTTTATATGTTTATTTAGAATTTTATATATATAAAAAATCAAATTGTAATTTTCGTAATATATATTGTAATAAGGGGTGGAAGTGTAATTAATAAAATAGGAAGGGGTGGAAGTATAATTAATAAAATTGTTTTTTTAAATTATGCACCAGGTTGGGGCGGGTATCACCCGTCCCATCCCCGTACCCAATTATTTTTCTCCGCCCCGTACCCGCCAACTCCCCACCCCGCCCTGCCCCGATTACTTTTTTTTTTTTTTTTTTTGAATGGTAAGAAATTCACACACCACACCCACAATGCCTCCTAAGAGGCTCGAACTCCTCACCTTCCCAATTTGGGAGTGAGATTATACCATTGCAACACATGTGTGTTGGTTTACGTATTATTTTTCCCTTAAATAATAATAAAATCCCAAAATCAAACCTAACTATAAGAGATCAAAATCAAATTATAAATTTATATGAAATCAAAATCAAAAATTTCAAAAGCATAATAAACAATTCGTCAATACATGTTTATTCATATATATAGATAAATATATATATAGCTAATCGAAGAAATTTTTTTCGCCCCATACCCGCCCCGGTTAGCTAAACGGGGCGGGACGGGGTGGATAAACAGGGCGGGGCAGGTTTTTTCGATTGAGGGAGTTTTGTGCCACTTTAAAAAATTAGGGGAGTTAATTATGAGAGAAAGTATGGTTTGGGGGTTTCTTGCCCTTTACCCTAAAGAAAAAAGAAAACGATGCTCATGTTTTTCAAATAGATTTTAGTGGCCCACTTCAGCTTTTCACGTGTATATAAACGGATAATAAGTACAGTATTATTTTACCCCCAAATCACAATAACCAATAATTGAATTTGTATTCTTATCCGTGAATAATAGATAAATGTTCAGACTAGAAATAGTAATTTTTTTGTTAAATAAAGAAATTTTTTAATCGAATAAAAAATAAATAAAAACTTGATTGTAAAAATGAATTACTAAATGAATAGCAATGGTGCAGCGTTGTATTCCTCCTCAAGCAAAAAATTGGAAAAAAAATTTGTTTTTCTTTCTTTTTGGAACTTCTAATTTGGATTTGGATTATTCTTTTATGCCTCTCATATATTTACCAGTTCGGGTAGAATTGTATAAAAAATCATAATATGTGAGAACTTTTTGAAATATATGAAAATGATTTATCAAATTGTACGACATGTTGGTTGGGACACATCACTAACACCCTTGAAGTAACAAATACAATTGAAAATAGTTTCTCTTTTGGGAGTTAATATATATAAATTTGTCAAATTTGGTATCTTCCCATGAATCTAGTTTGGTTCCCGCGACTAGGGATGACAATGGGGTGGGTATCATATTCTCCATTCCCGAACTCGGTTTAATTTTTCCGTCCCGTACCCGCCCTGTCCTCGATTATTTTTTTTATTTTCCATCCCGCCCCGCCCTGTGACCCGGTTATCCCTGTCCCGCGCCCCGCCCTGCGACCCGATTATATATAATTTGAATTTCAGAATTAATCTTTTCAGACCCATTCTCCTTCAGATCGGTTCCTCCCATTCGAAACCCTAGTTTTTGAAGAAAACACTCAAGGAGAGGCAATAACTACTTAATCGCGTAAATGTTTCAGGTTGTAAATCGAAATCCCCAAAATTTGATGTCTGAAACCAAGATTCCACCGATTGCGATTTCCATACGCAGTACACCACCACCAAGAAGACCGTTCTCCACTGGGTGTCCAACTCCAAGCTCTTGCGCAACTCATTGTCATGGGAGGACTTGCAAAACGAGGCGGCGGAGTACCTCACCGCCATTGACGAGATCTTCTTCCTCGCAGAAGATTTCACTGGCACCGATAGCGAATCTATGAGGAAGATCATGGATGAGAAAAAGAGTCCCCTGCAAATGGCCAAGCCCTCAAAACTCATCTCTACTATTCAAGCCAATTTGGGAAAGAGCTGAAAAATTAGGGTTTCATCAAAAGTGGGTAGTGATTGGGACCTCCTCGTCTCTATCTTTATATATATATATATATATATGAATGACACAAATACAAAGAATAACACAAAGCCTATCAGATCTGACACAAAAAATCAAGAATAATGAGTTAACTCAGTGTTCACATAAGATATATATATATGGGTTATGTTTGTAATATGTCAAATATATAAGGTTAGTTTAGTAAATAACCAATTAAGTAGGGTGGGGCAGGGCGGGGCGGGGTGGAGGTGGCCCATACCCGCCCCGTTTATAATTGGGTAATTTTTTTTTACCTCATACATGCCCCGATTAGTTTAACTGGGCGGGTCCCCGTCAGGGCGGATTTTTTTGCCATCCCTACCCGCGACTACGCACCCAATTAATTCACGGAACTCGTGCAAGACGACTCTCCTACACGAATCGGGTAAGGGACTAATTCACGGAACCCATGCAAGACGACTCCCCATTACGAATCGGGTAAGGCTCAAACAATGTCCACGGTCATTGCTCTAGCAAATTATTTGCACCTATTAAGGAATCGAACACGAAACCTCATACTTCTTGAGGTACCAAATCCCAAGTCTTTTTCCAACTAGACCAATCTTCTCGGTTATGCCATGGAGCTTTTGCTTCATCTGAAAGTGATAGGCATTATGATCAATACAACACTACTGTTACAGGCTTGCAGCCTCACATATCACACAATTTTATTTTATTTTTTAGTTTGTTCGTCTTTTAATCATTTGGTTGCCCAATCCAGTCAATAGTCGTGTATAGATTTCTTTGTAATTTGTACAAGGAAAGAGATTTATGGGTCCAATTTTAATTATAAACTCAATAGTTTCAATTAGGCAAAACCCATCTAACAATTCTGGTCATTGAAAGTTGAGAGAGGACATGTGGTAGCACGAGTACGGACTCGTCTAATTGAAGACATACATTTTAATGAAAATCTCACTGGGGAGGGAGAGAGAGAGAGAGAGTCTCTTAAAATATGGAAATGAATCTTGAAATCAATCAAGTAATGACCCAAAAAGGGAGAAAACACACACACACACACAAAATATATATATATATATATATATATATATAATAAATAAATAAAAAGTCATCAATAATTTCCAGGCATTACATGTCATTTATCTCTCTAAAAAGCAAATTACGTAAATAGTAAATAGAAGATTCCATTTTCCAGCTTCTTTCCCGAACCATTATTTTACTTAAAAAAGAAATGTATAGATTAACCTCCATTGTGAGCTTGGAGCAGTGGACTAGAGCCTTGAGAGAATGGTTAGAAATATCCACATTATAGACATAGCCTGAGAAAGGATTTTCAGAGAATCCAATTGGTTCAGATTTTGCTAGAATGTCTGCCAAATAGTGAATGCCTACCTTCAGCAACAATTTCCCCAGTTGCCTTGTTTCTCAAAAGCACTATAGTTCCAGCATAACCTCCCTTTTGACCCAAGACCCTTGAGGTAATTTCCAACTCATCCTGTCAATGAGCCATCTAGAGATGTAAGATATATGGTAGACATGTATAATACCAATTTGTGTAAAGTAGAAAGACATAATGGTTTTTATATATTCTTAATCTATTTTTATACATATGGGGATCATCATTACACATCAAAATAGATCAGAGTCGGTCGAGTTTTGGGAATCATTTACCTTAGCAATACTTTAGGAATTTGCAATTAATACTAAACCTATCCTAAAATGGTCAATAAGCAAACATCAGTAACAATCCGGAAGGGACTTGAGAATTATTTCTATTCACTTCAACGACAAATGAGCGTAATAGAAGCTATTAATGTTAGAGAACATGAGAGCTTACAACATCAATAAACTCAAAACATTTTTTCCCGGCTCTTGGGGTTGGGTACATGAGCCTATTTTTCCATTCCAATCTTGTCAAAGGCCATAGCTATGGCAATGGGGCTGGAGATGCCAATCCTATCCCCATCGCTGTTTAGCATAGCGATCCTCATCCAAGTCCAAATAGAATTATTCAATGGGGCGGTTGGGATGGGTTTCAGAGTGCACTTTTGTAAATAATGGAATAATTTTTTAACAGAAGTAACAATGATTAAAACAAGTTTTGACTTCTCAATTGGAACTTTAACTTAATACTATCTATGTCCCAAATTAGTTGTCCACTATTACAACTTTACTTGTCCCAAATCAATTTCGAATTCCAATGCAATTTCACCTCCCACTTTCCCCAACTACCCTTCTTCCACTAACTTTAAACAAATACCGGACCCTACTATAATATTATATCATTAAGGGCAAAATTAAAAATTGCACACAAGTCAACCTCAATCCATAAAATGTTAAAAAGTCCAAATTGGACAAGTATTGCGGGACGGAGGGAGTAGTTAATATTGTCGTAGGAACATCAAATAGTGTACAAAATTTATTAAACAAGAATAACGCAAAAAAGGATATATAATCATTGAACACAACAAAGTAAGATTTCCTTGATATATACTCCATATAATTGAATACAACTGAAAAATATATAAGGACATAAACGTAATTTATCACTGTAAAAGGGTGGGGCGCGATGACCTTTCCCCATCCCACACCCTAGTCAAGCAGGTTTTCGGTCGTAAATGCCATCCCTACTCAAAAATCATTTAACCACCCCCGATAACCGTTCTGAATGGGGCAGGACAACACCGGAAAATTTTGCCATCGCTAGCCATAGCCCAAGTCAAACCATATCTTATCATATAGGGGTGCACCGATTCTCTTCTGTCTGAAGGTAATAAGACCGTATTAAATGTATCTCCAAGCTTATGGTAGTGCCTTACTGCTAATGTTAATATATACAATTGAACCAAAAAGGTCTCCCTACCACAAAGTAGTGCAGACCTATGTAGCCTTATCTTGTATTTCATATTAGTTATACAATACATATATTTTTTTATTAATTTGCAGTTAGTTTCAATTCAGTTCTAATAGACTTAGAATTGGAATTGAATAGTTTCTTTTTTTTGGAATTAGAATGGAATAGTTCTAACAGACTAAGAATTCGGTTAGATTCGTAGGTTCACCGGTACCTACACCAGCATTGCTTTCCTTTCTCCTAGCATTTACCCTCAATGTGAACATCCTAACAGGTGCAATTATAGTGTTCTATTCAAATAAAAAAAACCATTTTGACTAATTTTTAATCATCTTATCACAAATGGGAACTACTTCAACCATCTATGAATGTGTTCAATTCTAATAATGAACATGAGAGCTTGGCTTACATAATCACTGCCGCAAAACTATTCATAAGACGAAAAAAAATAGCGAAAAAGACCGATTAATGCAATATCATCAACCTTAATTGTGCGTCCGTATACCATTAGACTAAAATAATGCTATTTAACATAATTGCACACAAATACAGTTCGACAATAGCAAATAAATGTCTCTCATCCAAAACTATGTAAAAGGAGGCCTTAACCATGAGGTTAACTTACATTAACATTTGCAGTCGAAAGGAACGATATCGACATGTCCACCGAAACACTCATGGGGAGACCCTCCACATGAACCAGAGCACCACCAACTTCATCAACTAGGTTTGCAATTGCACCTGAAGCCAACTTTCCAGTCCTATCCTGAGAAAAATGAATCCACAAGGAACCCTAACTATCAAAATAAATAAATAAATAAAAATTCAATCAAAACTATAACCTATACAATTACACAATTAATCCTATCGTTTATTGCATAGAAATGTTCCAATCACACAACCTGCTTATAATGTCAATGATTTGCAAGCATTATCCATTACAAGTTTAAATAATCAGATTAGAAAATTTAGAATCTACATTTTTTTTTTTTTTTTTGCTTCATATATACAACACATAATATACGCAAATTGAAAAGAATGTATAAGGGTAGCGACATAAAATAATTAGGGTTCACAATAAAAGCTAAGCTGAAACAGATATCACATACATATATATATATATACATGTATGTATGTAATTTGGGCAAATTGCAAAAGAGGAGAGTGATTGGAAAGATAGAAACAGATGGGGTTCTAGGGTGAAAGAGTACTTACGGTGAGACGAGAAGGGACCTTGAAAGTACAGGCGACGAGACCGGGTTCGACTCGGTGGACTCGGATGCCCCTGAGTGCGTAGTACTCGTAGAAACTGGGTTCGACGCCGACTCGGTGAGGAGGAACGCTGAGTCGCGAGACTTGCCCTATTTCTTCCTCACTCAGTTGCACACACACTCTCGCTTTCTCCATTTGCCCTTCACCTCTCACACTCTGTCCCTCTACAACCAAATATGGATGCTCCACTTCAACCATTGCCATTTATTATTATATGTAATAATATATTTTTCATTTTTAATTTATCAAATGATAACCTAAAGATGAAAAAATTGACACTTTCAAATTTTCAATTTTTAAAATTTGAAAGTGTCAATTTATCTAAATGAAAGTAAATTTAAAAATTGGAAGGGTCAATTTTTTCATCTTTAGGTTATCATTTGATAGATATAATTACTATAATAATACTGTGAATTATTGCTCCGTGTTACGTATTTCTCGTTATTTCGTTATGTTTTTTAAAATTATCGATGTCGTTACATAATATTGATACTTGTTTGATATTTATTTTTAAACAAACATTTAAGATTATTATGTTATTGTTGCAATCGAGATAAATCATAATGCGAATTTAACACATATTATATTTTTGTCATATAATCGAAAATGATCTCTTACTCTTTAAACAAGAAAAATTATACACACATATCATAATGATGGGTGACTGTTGTTGCCCAATAAATGACTCTAGAGGGGGGGTGAATAGAGTCTTTGCTAAACAATGGAATTTAATTCGATTTCTATTTGATAAATGTAATTGCAATGCTAGATGATTTAATATAAAAACACAAAGCAATATAAATCAAAATAAGAGTAGAGAGAGAAATATAAATACTTGGACAAGCGATTTTAGCGAGGTTCAGAATACCCTTGATTCCTACGTCCTCGGCTCAAGGTTCTCTTGAGACTTCTCAAATCCACTATGGCTTCTCCTTACGGGTGGAGAGCAAAACCTTCACAAGAAGCACACCACTTCTCCTACCACTCCTCCTTACGGGTGAAGAACAAACCTTTACAAGAAGCACACCACTTCTCCTTACTAAGAGAACACTCTCTCTTACCCTAAAATTGGGTCACACCAACCCTTTGAATACAATGATCTTGTACAATAAGATATCTCTCAAAGATTGATTTGTACAATTGTAGCTCTCTTGCTTACAAGACTAGAGTAAGAATTTGAATCAAGAATTGAAGCTCTAGACTTGAAAATATGTGAATGATGATACAAAAATGTATATGAAAGTGTATGATTTAGATTGCAAGAGTTGATTTGTAAAGAGAGTTTTAAGTCCTTTTATAGCAAATATTTTCATCATTTTTTGCATAAAATATGACAAAAAGTCATATAGAGCCGTTTGAAAAGGCAATAGAGCCGTTGAAAAGCAATTCAGGGATTGGGGTGAGCTGAGTTCCTGAATGGGGTGAGCTGAGTTATGCATTTATAATTTATGAGAATAGGGTGAGCTGAGTTTGCAAATGGGGTGAGCCGAGTCTCCAAAATATTTTGTATTTAATTTGCAAAACTTTGAATGCTAATTCTTAAACCCAAATTCATTAATTTGGTATTTATTTGTTTTCAAAAAATAGTTTTATGCATAATGATTTTAGATTTCTAGAGCTTCAAAATAATTCAAATAATTACTTTGACAGTTAAAATCTAAACACTCACCAACCTATCTACCCAATCTTCAAGTAGTGGTTGATCATCTTTGAAATGATTAACTTTAAGCTTCAATCTCTTTACTCTTGATCATCTTTGAACTTCAATCTTTTTGCATTTGATATTCTTGTTCGTTCGCTTTAAATGCATCGCCATGATCTTTTTGTCCGCGTGATCCATAGTATGATTTTCCTGTTTTTACAAGCTTGGACAAATACTCATTAATGATTTGTTATCATCAAAATTACGGAATTACCCTTAGATTAAAATCTTAAGGCCAACAATTGTGATTAGCGTAAATGAATGAATTATCATTTAAAATTTTTACTCCAAATTATATTTAATTGTCATTGTGATAGACGTAAGTAAATTTTCTTCTTAAGGGGATGAGCAAAAGAGATGATTAATATATATATATATATATATATATAAAGCAGTTCGGATAGTATATTATATCATACCAAATGATTCATTTGCAAAACAAATTTAAAACACATGTTGTGTTAGAATTGTATTATGGACAAGCGTGTTCCCTCTCTGAACAATGTGAACATAAACGGATCCCTTTCTTTGTGAATATTAGCATAAATCCGACACTGACAACTAAACTATAACCCTGTCTAAATTATTACTAGTATTTAAACTCAAGCCATATGGTCAATCTGAATTGATTAATCATACTTAACATAAAGTAAAATTGAAAAAGAAGAAATAATTGGGTTGGGCCTTTTGAACTCAGATTGAGAGTTTTCTATCTGATTGATCATCGACCCACAACCTAGTGGGGTATTAGAGAATTTTGAATTCCGCATTTATGAGTTGAGAGTTTTAACCATTTATGATTTGATCGTATGTTCGGTGGAGATTAATGTTGCGGTATTGTTTTTGATTGGGTGCGGTCGTAATTCCGGTGTAATAGATTAAAAAAATATTAATTTTAAAAATAAGTATTGTATTAATATCTAATGGTATCAATACTTTCAAAACACATTACAAATTGAATGATATGTGTAATGTATCGGACTGAATATTGTAATGTATCGACGAATTATGATAGAAATCTCTCTTTGCAGTGACAAAAATAGAATATGATAGCTTCCTCAATTAATTTTTGTCTTGGCTTAATAAGTTAATTAGAAATGACTAGATTTGGTTGTTTAACTATTAGTTTTAAATTGATTAACTAATGTTTATCCGGTAAAATTGCTCTCAATTTTGAATTGGTCAAATAGTTGCTTTCTTGTGGATTCATATCCTCCCCCTTGAGCCAATTCATTTTGTTTCACATTGCAAACACATCTATTCATCTAACCATCTACAACCTCTCCTCCAGTTGAATACAAAGGCCTTGTTTTGTAACTGGTTTTGGTACCAGTTTTTTTATTTTGGTTCGAAATAGTGGTACCAACCCATGTTTGGTAAGTTTGGGGTTGATACTACTGTAGCGCACTAAATGGCATTGTAGCGCACCAAATGGCACCATTTTTGGAACCATCAAAGTAGATGGTTTTGTATGGTGCGAACACTGTAGCAACCCACTATAGCACTGTAGCAACCCGTAGCATTGTAGTACCAAATATAATATTTAAATTTTAATATTAATATTAATATTATAAATTTTAATATTAATATATTATAATATTAATAATTAATATATTAATATTAATATTATAATATTATAAATTTTAATATATTAATATTAATATTAATATATTTTAATATAATAAAAATATATTAATATATTTTAATATAATAAAAATATTTTAATATTATAAATTTTAATATTAATATATTAGTATATTAATATATTTTAATATTACAAAATTTTAATATTTATAAATAAAATGTGAAACCATCCCAAGTTACCAAACATGGTTTAGTTTTTCAGCATCACTTTTTCTCACACCAAAACCATCTGCACCAAACATGATTTGGAACCAAAATAAAACCACACCAAACCAAATCCAACCCAACCCAAATCAAAACCAAAAACTAACACCGCACCAAACCGTTACCAAACGCAACCAAAGAGAGATGATTTTTAATTCTAACATGTCAAGGTATTCAGTTATATGAAAGTTCAATTGATACAAAAGATGGCTGCAACATTTTTCAAAGGCGTTCATATTGTTCTATAACATCGATATTAATCGAATATGTTACATTATTATTGTTATGATTTTTACATCCGCTTAAGAATAAAAACTAAGGTTTGTTAATTCTAATAGTCAAGCCACAAACAATTGTGAATAAAAAAACACACCAAACACAAACGACACAAAGATATATAATGATTCGGCCAAAATGAGCCTACGTTCACTGAGAGCACCATTTCACTATAATCAATGAGAGGATTACAAGGAGATAATTCGCAGATCATACACACACACACATTGTATACTCATGCCTGTATCGCTCACCATCACCAGTGTTTCACTCATACCAAGAAATATCACTTTATATCTCTTATTCTCTCTCTATCTTTATATCTCACAAAACTGACCTTTTGTGCTAGATCACACCACGATATTATGTTTGTGTCACACACACAATTGTCACCACATATACAATAGGAATAACCCATATATACATATAGGAAATGTAAATTTGATAGACAAGTCAATAAGAATCACATCCCAATCAAAATTGGAGTCAAATAAAGCATTCCATAAAAATCTCGTATCTGGGTCACCGAGTACTCGGTGAAACTCCCGCCTAATACTCGGTGGTTGCACAAGTCCGCAAAAGGTCTCGGCCACTTTTTTTTATCACTTTATGCAAGTGCGCGAAAGTTCGCACTTTACTGAATACTCGGTGATTCTTTACACCAATTTTTATTTTTTTCTCCAAATCTCTTCTCGATCCACGAAAAAAGAAGTCACCTACTAGCAATTATCGTAATTGTGATTATATTTAAATACTTGACCGCAAATCATGAGCTAGACACACTTTTTCCTTTCATAAAAGAATGGTTAAAACATTGGAATGAATAGATGTTCCTAGAAATAGCTTAAGATAACTCAGAGGTTGTGATTATCCATGTGTAAATTAAGTAGGATTAATGAGTTGTTACCTTTCGCTTTTGAACATCAAACTTGTTGAATCAGTGAAAGCCATTCCTCAACTGCAAATCTTAGTTGGGTTAACATCTCAACCATGTCATATATATATATATATATATGGCCATTAACAAATAACCCCCTTTGATTTCAAATTATTGACAAACACCCCCTGAGGTGTTAAATAACTCCCTGCACTTTTATTCGTTAACAAACAGTCTCCGCTCCATTAACAAATACCCCCATGCCGTTAAAAATAAATATTTTATGCCCCAAAATACCCCTAAATTGATATTTTATACCTAGAATACCCCTAAAATAGATTGGTAACTAAATTAAGATTTTTTAGTAAATTACAAATTATTTTTTTGTTTTTTGTTTAAGTTTACTTATTTAAATTAAAATCTGGAAAAATATATTACTCCCCCCATCTCAAATTATAAGTCCATTTTGGGGAATTTAATTTTTTAAGAGGATGACTTTTTATTGTAGTGTTAGTGAGTAAAATACCAACTTTATCCGTGGTCCACTATTAGGGCTGTAAATGAACCGAGCCGTTCGTGAGCAGGCTCGGGTTCGGCTCGTTAATAGCTCGGCTCGTGCTCGTTCGTTTAGTAAACGAACCGAGTCTGAGCACAATTTTTAGGCTCGTTTAGTAAACGAGCCGAGCTTGAACATTACTAAGCTCGGCTCGCCAAGCTCGTGAATAGGCTCGTCTAAGTTAAATAGTAGAATTATATCATATTTGACAAAATAAAGTGTTCAAATTGAACAAATTATGAAGATTATTGTGAAAAGATTATAGAAATTAGGCGGTCATAACATAAAATTCATTCATAAAAAATTATACTAGTGAAAATATGTTAAAACAAACATGCAACAACTCAATCCAGACAACTATTAGGAAGATTAATATATGTTGCACTGAAACGAGTCGTTCGTGAACAAGCTTGGGCTCGGCTCGTTAAATTTGGCGTTCGACTCGGGTTCGTTCATTAAGCAAATGAGCCGAGCTTGAACACATTTTCTAGGCTCGTTTAGTAAATGAACCGAGCTTGAACATTCCAAAGCTTGGCCCGGCTCGGTTCGTTTGCAGCCCTATCCACTATAGTGATGTGATCGTTTATAAAGTATATGTTTTATAACTTTAATGCATCTATAAGGGCAAAACCCTTTTAAAATTTCTATGCATTTATTCTCTTAAAAAAAATAAAAAACATTATTTAAAGTGTATTATTATCAATAATGATTTTTTTAATAATTTGTACTCCCTCCGTCTCAAAATAAGTGTCCACTTTGAAAAATCAAAATATTTTATTTGATAAATTTACTAGTTTAACCTTCAAGCATTAAAGTTATAAAACATATACTTTATAAACGATCACATCACTATAGTGGACCATGGGTAAAGTTGGTATTTCATTCACTAACATTATAATAAAAAGTCATCCTCTTAAAAAAATGAATTCCCCAAAAGGGACTTATAATTTGAGATGGAGGGAGTAATATATTTTTTTCAGATTTGAATTTAAATAAATGATTAAACTTAAACAAAAAACAAATTTTTTTTTATAATTTACTCAAAAATCTTAATTTAGTTACCAATTTATTTTAGGGATATTTTGGGCATAAAATATCAATTTTTAATGGCAGATGGGTATTTGTTAACGGAGTAGGGGCTGTTTGTTAACGGATAAAAGTGCAGCGGATTATTTGACACCTCATGGGGTATTTATCAAGAATCTGAAACCATATGAAGTTATTTGTTAATGACCCATATATATAAAGGTCTAACATCCAAAAACTATTTTTCTTAACCTAAATTCGAAAAATATGAACTTTTAAGGATGTTACATGAACTGATATCATAATCCGCGTAACATTAAATCACAGACTTATAGAAAAACGAAAAGACATGCAAAATACAGTTATCTCACATTAATGACGAAAAGAAACGTACAATTAAGTGTCATTCTAATGGATTAATTAATGAAGCATCATATTAATTAACATGCAATTACTTAATCTTTCAACTCATATTTTAATTAGCATCTAAGTACTTGCGTACTCAACAAAGCAATTGAAATGACCTACTAATTCAAATATGTTTGATCGACTGTTATGATGATCATAGTTGACAACTGAAAATGATTGGGCCGTATGATATACTACTATGTAAATGTACACTTGGTATATAAATATGTTTATGTTGACATGGTTTCACAATTAATAAGGAAGGTACATCATTTTATTTTACTTTTTGTTTTCAAAATACTTGTATAATCACCTGCTCTTACCAAAACACAAACTCTCCAAATTACATATGGGCAAAATATATCGATCTCCTTTGATTTTGATTAAATTACATACAATAATTATAATTGATGTTTATTATACTGAATAACTTTATTACTATTGTGCAACAATATTAAAATTCAGTTTAAATACTTTGATCAAAAAATATATTTATCAAATATGTATGTCCTTTTTTTAATACAATTGAAAAATATTTGATTTTTTACATAAAATTTTTACTTAATTACGAATCCTCCACTAAGATCATCCGACAAAAGTCACTGAAGTCATGCAGCAAATCTTTAAAATAAATAATCTAATAAACGACAAACATATACAGCCCAATATATAATTGCACGAATCTCAAAAGGGTCAATGCATTTTATCCTATATACATCACCTCCGATTAAGGATTAGTGGGGCAGTGGTGATATTTTTTTTTTTCTTACATTCTTTATTCTTAAATTTAAGATATTTAATATTAGCCCCCACTTACCTAGATGCCTAGATCCATCCCTATGAATTAACTGAAATTATATATGAAGAAAAGTATTGGACAAACCGGTGGTTCTAACAATAGTTATTTAGGAGTACTAATTTTATTATTATTAACTAGCTAGGGTACTCTTTGTTTTTTTTTTACTCTGAGGGACTCTAGCCAGACGTATTGGGTGGAACTTTCTGTTATAACCAACTGCTTCTTTACAAAGTTTAACCACTCCCACTCCCACAGTTACATTACATATATATATATATATATATATATATATATATAAGCAAAAAAAGCAAAGTGAAAATTAGTTGGTTCTGTTTCACTACTTGTACGGAAAAGTTGGGCTTTGTTTGGTCATGTTAGCTGGGTTTTATTTGTTATAGTTGGACCAACCCAATTCTGATCACCAGCCACCTAGTCAATTTAATGTGGTGCGAAAAAGCTAGCTCACATAACTTAGCTTAAAATATAAATTTATTTATATATATACACCAATATAAGATTGACTACTTTATGTAATTCACAAGAAATCAGAAGACTATGGTTTGTGGATTTAATTAATTTATACGTAGATATATGGATCTTACCTCTCAAGTATTGTTTACACCCACCTAACGAATTAAAAGGACATGACAGCAGAGACCATCCACTTCCACTTATATCTATATGTGTGTGTATATATAAGGTTATGCATATCTTGGTTTGTCACATGCAACTAAGTACAAAGTTTATTGAAAGTTTGAAGTATATTCTAGAGAGAGAAAGAGTTAAGAGTGAGAGAGAGAGAAATGGCGGCATGGATTCGGGTCTTGGTCCTGGTGGCATGTCTGATTCCGGTGGTGGTGGAGTGTAGGGTTCGTCATTACAAGTTCAATGTAAGTACTAAAATACAAGTTCAATATTGACAATGCTATTTAGCTAAATTTTTTATTTCAGATTGATATCACACACACACATATATCTATAGTAGCATGCAGTACTAAAAATTGAACACATCTGACTTTTTTAAGTGCATTTGAAAAGATAAGTTGTGTCTCAATTTGAAACTATGTTTACTAACTTATTGCAAAATCTTGAAATGTCTAGAGTTTTTCACTTTAGTTTGTTTATAGTATGCGTAAACTAACAATGTTTTTTACATGAGAAAACAAAACAAAATTCTAGTAATTTTCTTATTGGAAGATCCTTTAATATCTCTCCCTTTTCTTTTTTCACTTCAGTATATATAGATTATTCTTCATTAAAAATAATTCTTTTTTCAGTTTAATGATTGGAATGCTGCTTAAAATGTCGGAAAAGGAAAGGACTCACTTGGTTCAAAAAGAAAACTTCCGAAAAATATATTTAAAAATATAAAAAAAATTGTACATGCATTTGTTTGGCACTTCTCTAAAATAGCTATTGAAAGAAAGACATCTTTTTTTTTTTTTTTTCTATTATTATAATTATTATTATTAAAGAGAAATGAGAACGGTTTCCTAACTAACATACCTTAACTTATGCAGCTGTAATTTGTTCAAGCTTTTGCCATGTACCAAACAACTATATACTGGAGTATTAAAGTTTATGAAGAATAAGAGCCTGCATATAAGTGTGTGTGTGTGTATATATATATATATATATAGGGTAAATAGCTAAAAATACCCCTCAATTTTCTTCTCTTTCTCTACTATACCCCCTCAATTAATTATACCCCCCTCAACTTTCATTTTCTTGCACCATGGGTTTGCCCTCAAATTTTTTTACCCTTTTACCCTCCAAATTTTTTTTATTTCCACCTTACCTTTAATCATATCCTTACTATTATATTTCTTAATTCTTTAAATTACAAAAATATTATTTCTTTTAGTTACAATATTAATTATGCCATTTACCTTTAATATATTAGACTAAATATACTCTCAAATGTAATTTTTTTTTAATAAGTTCTAATTATTGTATTTGTAAATCAATTAACTTGGTATTAAATTTTAGTTTGATTTAAATCATAAAAATCAATCCTAATTAATATATTCATAAATAAATCCAATTTATGAAAACAATATATATATTTTGAACAAAATATATATATTTCGGAATATATATATAATTCGTTAAAAATATATCTTTTCCGAATTCTTTTAAAAAATATGAATTTTTTCCGAAAAATAATTTTTTTGGGAAAAATATATATTATGTTCCAAACTATAATTTTTTCTGAAAAATAAATTTTATTGAGAAAAATATATATTATGTTCCAAAATATAATTTTTTCTGAAAAATAAATTTTATTGAGAAAAATATATATTATTTTCAAAAATATGAATTTTTTCCGAAAAATATATATTATGTTCCAAAATATGATTTTGAGTCATAATACCTAAACTACCATCAATAGTATAAGAGGGTTTAGTGAAATCAAACCTTCAAAAAAATTATTTTTTGAAAAAATATGTATATTTTGGAATATATATATATATATATATGATTCGTCAAAAGTATATATTTTTTGAATTGTTTTAAAAAATATGAATTTTTTATGAAAAATATACATTATTTTCTAAAATATAAAAAATATATATTTCGGAAAAAAAATCATATTTTGGAAAATAATATATATTTTTCTCAAAAAAATTATTTTTCGGAAAAAATCATATTTTGGAACATAATATATATTTTTCCCAAAATTTTTATTTTTTGGAAAAAAATCATAATTTTTTAAAACAATTCGAAAAATATTTTTTTTGACGAATTATATATATATATTCCAAAATATATATCATTTTCCAATAAAACTTAATTTCATTTAAATCATAAAACTCATTGTCCTAATTAAAATTTTTTTTTGCCCAAATGAAACTTTCTTTTCATAAAAATATATTCATAAATTGTTATTTATTTATGAATATATTAATTAGGATTGAGTTTTATGATTTAAATCAAACTAAAATTTAATAACAAGTTAATTGATTTACAAATAAAATAATTAAAACTTACAAAAAAAAAATTAACATTTGAAAATATATTTAGTCTAATACATTAAAGGTAAATGACATAAATAATATTCTAACTTAAAGAAATAATATTTTTGTAATATAAAGAATTAAGAAATATAATAGTAAGGATAGAATTAAAGGTAAGGTGGAAATACAAAAAGTTTGGAGGGTAAAAGGGTAAAAAAAATTGAAGGCAAGCCCATGGTGCAACATTTTATAAAACTTTAGGGGGTTTTAAGCTCATTTCATAGTTGAGGGGGGATAGTAGGGAAAGAGAGTAAAATTTAGGGGGGGTTTAAGGTATTTACCCATATATATATATATATAACTTTGCTCATTAATTCCACAACTTACAACTTAGCGGGCCTTTCTTTCATTGGAGGAGGACGTCTTTTTTTCCTCTTGTGAGGAGTTTCTTGTTCATCATATTTATTATTATATATATATATATATATATATATATATATATATATATTTTAAGGGTTTGGAGTTTCTTGTTCATATTGCATGTTTATGCACACGTTTAACCATTTCTTGTGATTGCTATACACTATTCTTGTATATTTGATATTTGTATTCATTTTGTTTCGACGTTAGTTGCAAGAGAACTCAAATTTAATTGCACAAAATTTAAGTGTAGCCGGACATATATTAGTTTAGTGACATTAATGATTACAGAATTGACTGATCAACAGAAAAGTCTTTTTCCAGAGCACTGTTAGCTCATTATGGAATTAAATACTTGTTGTGGTTAGTGCTTATATTTTTTCAATTATATTGGTTACCCAAAATCCAAGTAAACTTATCAAGTGGTTTTACAGAGAAGACCCATTCCAAATAGGGTTGTGTCTTTTGTTATCCAAATGTTTTCCAACACCCTATAAATAATATAGGGTTAAAATAAAAAAGTTAAAAATTAAAACCACCTAAGGTCATAATAAGTTCAATAAAATTTTGTTGTATTTTAGGACTAAGTGAAGTCATATTTGTATGAGTTTAAGATCACTATATTTCTATGTATAAAATACACCAATCTCACTTGAAATTTGATTTAATTGCATACCGCGCAATGATTGGTGTTTATAAATTGAGTATTCCTATTATTCTGTGACAACATCAAAACCCGCCTTAAATTCCTTGATTAAAAGGTAATTTTATCATATAAGTGATAAATATTTGAGCTTTTATAAAACTTTTTTTATCAATGGATCCTAC
This sequence comes from Cornus suecica, assembly GCA_963922005.1. Taxonomy (NCBI): domain Eukaryota; kingdom Viridiplantae; phylum Streptophyta; class Magnoliopsida; order Cornales; family Cornaceae; genus Cornus; species Cornus suecica. The sequence continues at coordinate 84,003,614 of OY998239.1, forward strand.
TCTAGAATAATCAGAGGGGATGTTGAGATAATATGATGTAATAAACACCAAACATAGTTGTTATGAGTAATTGAATCTAAATATATTTTATCCTATTTTTTTTTTCTTATGAAAAAGAAATTAACCAAAGAAAAAGAAACGAAAAAATCACTAACTCTGACCCGTTCTAGATAACGGGAAGTAATTAGTAATATAATTGAGTGGAAAAAAAAAAGTAAAATAAAATGTTGAGTATAAATAATCCATGAAATATTTATCCAGTCCAACCTTCCTAACACTCTTGATCAACGGAGCTAATTACACTTAGCATTCCAGGGAAAAAAAACAAAATAATAATAATAACAACAATAACAATAAAATGGATATATGATGTAATTCATGAACTGTGATTTTGGTGACTAATGTACATACAGGTGGTGATCAAAAACACTACAAGGTTATGTTCAAGGAAGCCCATAGTGACAGTGAATGGGCGTTTCCCAGGTCCCACCTTAGTTGCCAGGGAAGATGACACACTGCTTATCAAGGTCGTCAACCATGTCAAATACAATGTCAGCATTCACTGGTCAGTACATATATATATATATATATACCTATACAAACAGAGTTCTATATACTCTGTTCAATATACACTGCTAAGTTTCATTGATTTTAACTTTTGATTCTCCTAAAATGAGCAGGCATGGAGTTAGACAAGTGAGAACAGGTTGGGCAGATGGACCGGCATATATTGCGCAGTGCCCGATTCAACCAGGCCAAAACTATGTGTATAACTTCACCATCACCGGCCAAAGGGGGACTCTGTGGTGGCATGCACACATCTTTTGGCTGAGGGCTACTGTCCATGGTGCTATTGTAATCTTGCCCAAGCTTGGTGTCCCATATCCTTTTCCCAAACCCCAGAAGGAAGTGGTTGTCATACTAGGTGAGCACAACATGCATGGATAATTAAGTTTTGGTATTTACGCAATAGCGATACTCACTTTTAAGACCGATTATCTAAGTCTGTTATACCTAAACCAATACCAGGGTAAAGCCCATGTGTGCTAAAAAAAAAACAATATGAGATTACAATAACCCATCTCTCTCTTATTTCACATCATAAATCCTAAAGACCCAAACAGTTGCTTGGATCCATGACCCACAAGCAAAAACGGGCCATTGCAACCCTGACCAGAACAAAATTTTCGGGCCATAACTACGCACTTGCAAGCATCAGTGAAAACTTGTTGTTCTAATTTGGTTGTTGAACTTGTAGGTGAATGGTGGAAATCAGATGTTGAAGCTGTGGTCGATGAAGCGACAAAATCAGGCTTGGCTCCAAATGTTTCTGATGTTCACACCATCAATGGCCATCCAGGACCAGTCCCAACCTGTTTGTCACAGAGTAAGGACTTTACATGCCTAAAAATTTGAGCAACATAAAAGAAGATTAGGCCTCTAATTTAGGATGCCCTTAATTTTTATTATAGATGCCTATTCTTTAAGCCAATGACATTATACAGAGCAAAAACATGTAGGTTATCCCATTGCGCATGCTAGTTGATTTTGACTCGTTAATTTCTATCATGAACAGGGGGTTTCAATCTGACAGTACATCCTGGCAAAACCTACATGTTGCGAATCGTCAGTGCTGCACTCAATGAAGAGCTTTTCTTTAAGATTGCAGGCCATAAACTCACCGTAGTTGAGGTTGACGCCACTTATGTAAAGCCCTTCAAAACCGACACCATTGTCATAGCACCCGGCCAGACCACAAATGTCCTCTTGACTGCTCATCTCAGAACCGGGAAGTACTTGGTTGCAGCGTCGCCTTTCATGGATGCACCAATTTCAGTTGATAACATGACTGCTACTGCGACGTTACATTATGCAGGTACACTAACTACAACAGCCACCACTCTCACTGCGCCACCGCCTATAAATGCCACTCTAGTAGCAACAAGATTTATAGACTCCCTCAGAAGCCTAAACTCGAAGAAATACCCTGCCAGAGTCCCATTAACTATTGACCATTCCCTTCTTTTCACCGTTAGTATTGGTGTTAATCCTTGTGCTACTTGTACTAGTGGTGTACAGGTGGTGGCTGATGTAAACAATATCACTTTTGTGATGCCCAAGATCTCTCTTCTTCAAGCACATTTCTTCAATATACGCGGGGTTTTCACTGATGATTTCCCGGCAAAGCCAATGATAGCATATAACTTTACCGGCACCCAGCCAACGAACTTGGCAACCACGAATGGAACAAGGCTTTATAGACTAGCCTACAATTCTACTGTACAACTCGTCTTACAAGACACTGGAATGATAGCCCCCGAAAACCACCCAATCCATCTTCATGGCTTCAATTTCTTTGTTGTTGGAAGAGGATTAGGAAATTTCAATCCCATGAAGGATCCGAAGAAATTCAATCTTGTAGACCCAGTCGAGAGGAACACGGTTGGAGTCCCCTCCGGTGGCTGGACTGCTATCAGATTCAGGGCTGACAATCCAGGTAAAACAAGTTTCTTATGCAGTAGGGGTAGGTTGAAAAAACAAAAACAAAAAAAAAAAACAGTAGTAACATCTGTGGAATTCTCTCCTTGTTTCTGTAGGGGTTTGGTTCATGCATTGCCATTTAGAGGTGCACACGACATGGGGACTGAAAATGGCTTTTGTTGTGGACAATGGCAAAGGCCCCGGCGAATCACTTCTCCCACCTCCTAAAGACCTTCCCAAGTGTTGAAAGAGATATCAGGGTTCCAGCACATCTCTAAAGAGTTTTGCGTTGAAGGAAAAGACGACGACATGAAGAAAGCAAACAAATGAAAGGGGAAGATATAGAAGTCGCAGATAATAAACAGAGTTTTTTTGGGGAAGGAAAAAGAGCTGCTCGCATGTGTATAAAACCAGCCCTATTCTTTTGTTTTTTGGTTACTCTTGGGCTAAATGTTCGACTGTATTTATACAGGTCTTCATTATTGAAGCACCAAACTTTATTTTCAATACATATTTTTGACATTTGGGCTTGATGATAAATATATCTGTTGAAGGCAACCATTCAGGTCTCTTCCCAAACTCGTACTAGGTTTGGACTACTGGATTAGAAATTTTATTCAATTCTATAATATAAACCCAACAGCAAGAAACTAAAATCTAACTTCATTATCCTCCACAAACTAGTCTAATTCCTTAAATGACAACTTAAATCTAAAGCTAAGGTTTCACTGTTTTTTCTCTCAGCAAGCTGACATTGATAAGCTATCCACCAAAATTCAAGCCTTAAAATATGAGCTACTCCTATCCGTGGCTGAAAGGGAAGTATTGCTTAGACGAATTCTTGCCTTGCTTCCAACATAGGAGATTACAATGTTTCAAATTGCTGATAACTCTATGTAATACGTTGAAGAGAAATGGTCATCACTGCGGTGGGCTGGAAAGGAGTACAGCATGAAGGCAAATGAATTTGCTTGGAAAATATTTGGATTCTAAGGTGAAAGAAGGTCTGGGTACAAAAGATGTGAGAACTTTTAATCTGGCTCTTCAAGCCAAATTGGCTAGGAAACTGGAGTTGGGTGAGAACTCAATGTTCATCAAAAAAATTTAGATGAAATACTTCTCTAAAATTAGTGAAAAATGGGCCACATGTTAAGTTAAATGGTTACCTTTTACTTGTAACCTAACACACAGAGGAACCCCAAAGATAATAGCAAGCAAGCACAACACCAACCAGGTAATAATAACGTCTCATAATTTTATTTAGCATAAGTTTTACTAGCGAGTATCAAGAAGAGCGATCCGAGAAGTGACAGGGAGTCCTACTAAGTGTTTGTATATTGGTATTAGAGCCATGCCTACTTAAACCTTTTTCTGGGTGATTCTTTTATAAAGACTGCATTTGTTCTTCCATAAGATACGTCTATAATGTTTCTTCACTTCAAATGTTTTCAATATCATTGGTCTTTTGTTAAGAAATTTATTTCTTGTTTACTCTCTTCTTTTTCTTTGTGAAAAATTAGTTTTATGCGTATCCTGCTACTCTTTAATACTATATCTATTTTGGATAACAGTCCCAGAGCGCTTGTTGGCCGAGGGCCTTTTAGCTCGGGTTACCTTCCTTGGTAAACTCGGTATTATTTATGTATGTAAGTACCAAAACCTGAAGCGAGTTACGGTGCAAGACACAGGTCCACTGGTGATCGCAGTCTGCCAAGACCACTTCTTGATAAGATTTCTTGAGAAAAACCATTATTTATATTTTTTATGGATTTAGAAATGCATGTCTGAATAATTGATGAACCCAGATCTCCCTTATTATGTCTATGTCTAGATCTTCTAGTTCTGGCTCAAGCTCTCGTTCTTTTCGGTCTAATTCTTCAAGATCCCTTCTTCCCTCTTCTTTTTCTAAAGTCGAATATCTCTATGAATATGAATACTTGGATGAATCTAGTAAAGTTCCTGTTACAGATCTACCTTTGGTTAACCCATATACTGCCTTTGTCAAGCCTCCCTCAGCCTTAAACAAAGTTATTAAACTCTTCCATACACCCAGACCCAGTTCGGTTCTAGAGTATGTTCAAGCCTCTCGGTTTGACCAATGCTTTGTCTCGGCCACAGATGCTGAACAACTGTTTCCCCTAGAATTACCTCCAGAGCTTCCAACCCAATAGCAACAAAAAGGATATACGCACCTCCATTTTGGAGCTGTACGTATTGCTCTTTCCTTTCATGGTCGAAAAGGACTCCCTGTCACTTCTCGGATCGCTCTTCTTGATACTCGCTTCTAGCAGTATCAACATGCCTGTATCGCCACAGTCCAGACAACGTTAAATGCGGGAACGGTGGTCTTCACCTTCTTCCCTAATTTTAACATGCCTCTGAAGGATCCAAATCTCCTTAATGCTCTTCAGATCCAAGTCCAGATCCATGGAGCCTCTGCAGTTCCTACCACTTATGCAGCGACTCTCCACTACCAAATGGCATATCGATTGCAAAATCATGCCATGGACATGTGTCTCCCTTCTAATGCTTCTCAGGATGCTCTCCTCCTTAACATAAATACCCAGCACCAAGCCACCTGTACCCATATACCCAAACAGTTATCCAAAACTGAGTTATACCAGTTTCTCCCCAACTCCTGGGTCACCTCTTATGAAAAAATTCATCAACAACCCAAACCAGTTCATTCCAGTAATCCGACCTGCATCACCAAGCCTGATGGCACTGTCTCTATTACTTTTCCGAACCCTGGCAGTTCTTCAACTGCTCTACCTCTCTTTTCCTCCAAACTCAGAGAGATAAACATGTTTGGTCCCTCAGAATTGAGAAACCAAGTTCCTATCAGTAAATTCCAGTCCTTTGGCGATCCAATTTACTACTTCCAAGATCCACTCACTGGACACAAGTATTTTGATGCTTGTGACTGTGAAGATTGTCTTCTTGATTTGGACGACGATGATGAACCCACACCATGAAAGAAGAAATCCTCCCAGTATCGGCTCCAAAAGCGATATGAGGATGGTGATCCCACGGTTGACCTCCTTGGCGAACCTTCTAGTAAATTTGATTACTATGTCAACTATGGTACCCCAAAGAAGCCTCCTCCAAAGCCTGCTCCTCCCTCTTGCAAGCCTCCTTACACTCCCTGTGTTCCTAAACAGATTCCTCCACCAGATCTACCTCAACCTGTTCCTTGCTACATGTTCTCTCCCTCCTCTTCATGGACTGAGGTTGATTTTCCTCCTCTCTCTTATCATGATGACCAAGAACATACTACCCACCAGCACAAAGTACCTGAAACTACTGAAGTCCATTCAGATGGATCTTCTTCTTCCATTGTTGCCGCCGAAGCTGCTCTAAATTGGCAATCCGCCAATGCCCTTGCACAAAACAAAATTCTACAACGAATTGCTGCCTCCCAGAACTCTCTTGAAAACACTATCAACAGAAAGCTCACTTCCCTTGAGCTCCTGATCCACGATCTGCAAAACAAAATCCAATCCCTTCATTCTGAACATATCAAAATGGGTAGGCAATTCATAGACTAAGATATTACTTGTGTCCAGTGAGTGATGTAGTGAGGTTATTTTGTAATTTTCATAGTCGACAAGGGTAGTCATGTCTTTTCACATTTGTAGTGTGCCATTCCGACTGTCGGCAATGGTATTTTAGTATTTGTAATTTGTGATGTCATGGCTGACGTCTATAGCTTTCATTATTTTATGTATGTCCCACAAGGGATCTTTAGGTCTTTTGTGTTTTCTTCTTCAGCCTATATAAGGACTGAATGTGTATATGTTTGAGGCAGAGTCCCATTAATAATATCAGTGTGTTTTTCAAGTATCTCTCCTTGTTCTAGTTTTAGTTTTAGTTTCAAGGTTTAGTTTCAGTCTTTTATCTTCGTTCTTTTATCTTCGTTTGATCCTGTCCTACTAAGTGTTTGTATATTGGTATCAGAGCCTTCCATGTTTGTTGCCAACCAACCAAGCCTATACATGAACTTCTTCAGATGGCCTATACCAACCAAGCCTTCACTTCAGCCTTTGTTGCCAAAGATGCTGAGATGAAAAACCTTAAGCACCAGTTACAATCCTTACAAACCCAACACATACACCAAACCAGAGAACTTCCAGATTTATTTGGAAACCCATTTCCTTCATTTTACCCCCCTTATACTCCCCAGAACATCTCTCAGCCTCTCTTCACACCTACTACCGGACACCATTGTTTATTCGGCCCAGCTAACCCTTTAGCCTCCATGCCTCCTTCCCAGCCTTCCCCATCTCCACCTACTATCACTGCAACCCGTTCCAGTGCTGCTTCTCCCTCACATTTTTCTGGTCACCGCACAACTGATATTAAATCTAAACCAGACCCAAAAGATAAAGGTCCAGCTCTTTCCCAGCTCATGATAGATTCCAGAAAGTCCATACCAACAAACCCTATCAGTGACCTCTTATTCCAACTCGCTGATCCCTCTCCCAGTGATTTCTCTGACCCTGAAAGCCAAGATCCTTATCCAGTCCTTTATATGGCCGATCCTCCTCCTCCTCCAAATGAACCTATCGTTGAGGATCCTGAGGACGTTCCCGATCTCGATCCCAGACCTCCTCCCCCGGCTCCCCAGCCTATTCCTAATGGTCATGGGTTTTCCATTGATGATCTCCCCAGACACAAGTGGCTAGATAAGTTCTATGAAATCCATGCCTGGTGCTCTGCAGAGTTGATCAACCCTAGTACAAATTTGCGCACAGCCCTCACCCGTTGTGTTTCCAAATTTCTGGGTCGTCTTCGCTAGTGGTATGTCAGTATGGGCGAATACCGCCAACTCCAACTGGTCCAAGCCCCTTCCATCAATGCTTTTGTCGATGCCATTCATAACGAATTTCTTGGCTCAACAGAAGGTATCCTTGATGCAGCCAGAGAGGAATACTTCGGTATGCGTTGCTGCTCCTTCAAAAGAAAAGACCTTGAGGCTCATTTCCTCCGAATATCCCAGAGATTTTACATCCTTGGAGGAATCGATGATGTAAACTTAAAACAAACCTTCCTCAAATCTCTTCCCGAACCTCTCGGCGATGAGACCCTCAAGCTTTTACAAACCAAAGCCTTGACCTTACCAAATACTTCCCTTGGCTCCATCTACCAGCATGTTCTTCAGTCTCTGGAGAAATTATGTAATTACCAGAAGTTCCTCAAATCCATGCATGAGCAAGGAAAGCTGCTAGGCACAGCATGTGACCGACCTGATCTTCTCATCAAATGCAAAGGTTCTGGTTCTTGCACCTGCCCTACCTCATCCTCAAAGAAGAAACATTTCCGAAAATGGAAGTCGAGCAAATCATCCTCCTTCCCTAAATCCCGAAAGAAGAAATGGCATTTCTTCAGAAAGAAGCCTGTCCGTGGCTTTCAAAAATCTGATCGTTGCTACATCTGTCGATAGAAGGGCCACTATGCTCGGTAATGTCCCAACAAAGCTGCCCGAACTAACATGATTCAGACCCTTTCTTCAGTTCTCCCTGCTGATGATGATGCTGACATCGAGTCAGTATTTTCTCTTGATGATGAAGCGTCTCCAACCACTATTATGGCATTTTCACTTGATGCTTCTGATTCAGATGACTCATCCATCTTCTCCTCCAGTGGTGATGATTTCACTAAGGACTTATTCTCATTTGAATTCTCCTTATCCCCCAGTTTACTTGTTCAACCTTTAGCCCATATCAAAGTCTTTCCTGAAAAGTACTCTCATCCCATACCTGTCATTGCCTTCTTTGATACTGGAGCAACCTCCACCATTATGAACCCTGTAATTCTTCCCAGATCCTACTGGCAGTCCAACTATTTTCCATTCACTGCTGCGAATGGCGAAACTTTTGTGATTACTCTGAGAAGCAAACCTATCCTGATCCAATTGTTCCCCGGAGTTTAAATTAAACATCATGTTCTCGGCTCTGACCTTCCAAACAAGGATCTTCTTGTAGGATTTGATATCCTTCAGAAGCTATCCCATATTTCCTGGTTTCCAAAGGGTCTCAAACACAAGAACTTCTTCCTTCCTTGGACCACCCATCATAACCTTTTTCAAATTACCAATACAATCACCTTTCTCTATATAGCCATCACCAAATCTTCTTGTGCCGAATCCCATACGGATTTTCTCACAAAATGCACTCATCCTTTATGGCAGAATCCAGAGTTCTTCATTTCTCTCCCTTTCAAGAAAAATGAAGATCTGAACCCAACTAAGGCAACTCACCATGGCATGAATCCAGACCATTACCAACTTGCTGTCCAAGAGCTCACCCAGCTCAAATCCGAAGGCCTTGTTGAACCCACTACTTCCCAATGGGCATGTGAAGCTTTCTATGTTAACAAAAGAGCCGAACAAGTTCGTGGTAAGCTGAGACTTGTCATAAATTACCAACCATTGAACCATTTCCTTCAAGACATCAAGTTCCCTCTTCCTCGCAGAGCTGTTATGTTTTCCAACCTTCCCAAGGCAAAGGTTTTCTCAAAGTTTGATCTGAAAGCCGGTTTTTGGCAATTGGGAATTACCCCTGCAGAGAGACCTAAGACTGGTTTCTGCATCCCTGATCACCATTTCCAATGGACTGTTATGCCTTTTGGTCTAAAAACAGCCCCTTCTTTGTTTCAGCAGGCTATGATCAAGATTTTCGAGCCCATTCTGTCCTCAACCCTCATTTACATTGATGATATTCTTCTCTTCTCCCCCGATGCTGATTCTCACTCAAGTCTCCTACAGGAATTCCACCACCTGGTCTTACAGTTTGGGATAATGCTCTCTGCCAAGAAAATGATTATTGCACAACCTGAAATTGAGTTTCTGGGTATGAAGATAGCACATGGCCAGTATAACCTCCAACCCCACATTGCTACCCAGCTCTTCCATTTCCCTGATGAAAATCTCACCCGAACCCAAATCCAACAATTTCTTGGCATAGTGAACTACATAGCTGATTTTATCTCAGATCTTGCCCCTTATAGGAAAACCCTTTCTGATCTTCTCAAGAAAAAGCCTCCCCCTTGGACTCCTTCTTGTACACATGCCATCAAACACCTTAAAACCATTTCTCATACCTTACCCCCTTTACAAAATAACCTCACTACATCACTTATACACAATTATTACAGAAGAAACAGAAAAGCTGACATCAGTATCAGCGAAGCTTGTGGGTTACCAATCACCAGGAGGACTCCAATCGTCTGAGTGCAGGTCCTCTGAATTGTAACTGTTGGGAGCGGGCTCAATAGGATATGAATGGAGGTGAACCCTATAGATGGGGTGGTCGGGATCTTGCAAGTCCCATGAATATTGGTCCTCATGGTTTGTAAGAATCTGGAGAATCTTGGGACGCCATTCGATAGGATAGTAATCTGAATTTCTCCAATTTGCAGTATCAGGATAAAACAGAAATGGGGAGATGGACTGAGGAGATATTCCATTATGATGGCAAATTTGGGTTCTGAACATATCAAAATGGGTAGGCAATTCATAGACTAAGATATTATCATGTCCTGTGAAAAAGGAAACATGGAAATTTCTGCGAATATGGATACCATTATCAGGAGAAGGTAAGAACTGCTTAGAACTCCAAAAGTAATGATGACCTATACCAATATGCGATACATTTATCAATACACATACAGGGTACTTACCATAGCTTAGTTGCAACTTGGCAGCGTAGAAATAGTAACTGAAATTACCTAGACGATAGTGAAAATAGCCGAAAGGGGGGTGAATAGACGTTTTATCGATTTTATGATCAATTAAAATTATTTAGCGAAAATTCAATTTTAATCAGTCACAAACCCTAATTCTCAATTCAATTATCAAAACAGATCAATCAAACAAATATGAATATAAGTGCAGGAAATTAAATCATAAGAAGACACAGAGATTTTTTACGTGAAAAACCTTGGAAAGACTCCAAGTAAAAATCACGGATACGCTCGGGTATCGATGCACTATGAATCAGATAATTTGTAAACAGAACTTACAACCGCTGTAATTTGTTGTTCTTCACTCTACGTCTGAAAGTCTAGATTCACTCGCGCGCCACGAAGCTTTTGCTCCAATCTCCGTACTCTGACGGCTCTGTTTCTCAACAGATCAAAATCACTACGAAGCCTCCTGCTTCGATCTCTGCACTCAGACGAATCCGCTTCTCGAAACAGATCAACGCAACCACGTTGCTATAGATGGTGTGTGAATTTTTCAGCAACTATACCATTAAATATTGCATAGAAATCGTCGATGTAGAAGCACGATTGAAGACGTCCAAAAACAAGAGAGAACTTGTATATCTCTAATTACTCAATAATATTCTCTTACCATATGTATATCTCTGTAAAAGAAAATGAAGTTGTAGAACACTTGCAGATAATTCTTAAAAACGTGTCTCCTCTTGTTGTAGACTTGAGTATTTATAGACAAAGATGATCCAAATCTTAAGTTTACCCTTTGTCATAATTTCACATCCAAACGCTATATTCTGGTGAATATATTGTATATAACACACACTTTGATGTATATAAGTCGTGGACAACTCATAAAACCAACCCACGAACAATTTGAAACTCGCAGCAAAAATAACCAAAAACTTGTCGCAGTTACGCTTCAAGCATACCTCAAAGCGTAAAAATGTGTTTTCCAACCACTTTTTGAAACTGAAAGCGTAAGCTTAAGCGTAGGTATTTTTGTCAAAACCACTTTTCTTCACAACTATGCCAAAATGACCCTCTTGAACCCACAATACTTTTTGTTTAAAATAACGGCTTCGGAAAATGTCGTTTTCACCCTCCAAGAGGCATTTTTCCTCAATATGCTTACTTTCGTGCTTTACTTGTATTCTTCATTACTTCAATGCTTGATTCTGTTTTTGACGAAACTTATCTATGTCATTAAAACCAAGCCATCTTATCTAACACTCAACATGATTATTATCTAGAACATATCATACATAAACAATTACAATAAATATTCTTACATGAACAATTTTGGTTTCTGAAAGCTAATCAATGTCCCTTCTTGTTGCTCGTCAACCCAAAGCCAAGGGGAAATAGAGGATCATAATTCTTCTCAGCATGCATTGGCAGTTGTTCAACCCTTTTAAACCATGAGACAGGGAGTTGTCCTTTAAACTGGTAATCACCAAAGACAACATCCGCAATTCCCCCTCCTTCGGTTCCAGGCAACCAAGTAGCAACAAGAGCGTCTATCTTCTCCAAGAGCCATGGCTCTAAAACTAAGGGCCTTCCGGAGATCAAGATCACCAATGTGGGCACTCTCGCAGCAACTGAGGTAATCAATTCAGTTCCATCAAAGGGGATTATAAGCTCCGAATTGTCACCTTCTGTTTCAGCATATGCTGGTTCACCCACAGCTACAATGGCAAAAGTGAAATCTTGACCTGCAAAGGTCTCTGGTGATGGATTTTTCTCATATATGACTTCTGTTCTGTCTCCAACTGCTTCTTTAATTGCATCCAAAATAGTTGTGCCTAAAATGTAAATGATCTAATTAGTCATATGGTAACAAGCATCAATAACAAACTAACTATATAATATTGCCTGCTTCCTGGTTCTCCAGATGTTGAAAGAAATTAAGATGCTAAAGTGGTAGTTTTAGATCTTTCGATAGAAAGGGTGAATATTCCCATAGATAAATCATGTCCTATGGTTGGCAAATCGAACTCATTTTTTAACTAATAAATTTACTATATTGATTCTATGTGGGCATTATTGTCACATAATTACATACCAATCGTAATTCTGCCGCTGGTTCCCTGCCAAGTAGCTGTCCACCCTCCACACTGGTATCCAAGATCATCAGCATGGCTTCCAGTAAGGAGGATTCTTTTAGCATTCCTGTCTAATGGTAGAAATGGATTCTTTGGATCCTTTCCATTCTTTAGCAGAACTAAAGACTTACGAACTGCCTCACGTGCTAGTTCTCTATGCAGCTGAGGAAGTATCAAATAGATATTAAAAATCTTATCTCAGAGTCATAACACCAGGGTAGTAAATAATAACGGTATTGTCCAAAAAAGGTAAAAACTAATTGTCTAAGGAAGTTACATGACTCAGCAGACAGAGCACATAGTTTATAAAGTGATACAACAAGTACAGGAGCTAATTCTCCGACCCAAATATATTGGCATTTCTTGTTCCTATAGTTTAATGAGATTTAGCATTCTCAAGGGTTGTGGTATTTAACGCATTACATTTCAGTTCATTAATTCATCAATCCCTTGGAAAAATTACCACTCCAAATATTTAAAGACCATAGGAACCTACCCCTAAGGAGATATTATTAAGCCAAACGGCTATACCAAATTTCCAGTAATAATCAATTTTAGGCCATCTAATTAGCATGACCCCTCTTTTTTAATGGATTTCAAACGACTTAGTGAATATCTATTAAAAATTCACATCCAAAACTCATGTGGATGTGATCTTTTGCGTAGTTGATCAAAATAGTATGGTCCAAAATGGAGCACATTTCCGATCTTTTTCCATTGAGGAAGATGTTGATAAAAATTAAAGCAATCGATAATCAATGGATCAAATTTTGGAAAATTTACCTTGCAGCCAACCTTATCTAGCAAAGATCTATCACTCAGGGGATGTTCAAAAAGACCAGCAACAAATTTAACTCTCAGGATTCGCTCGACAGCATCATCAATTCTGGCTATTGGTATCTCTCCTGATTCCACAAGATGCAACAAATCCTCCAAAAACGTTTCGTACTTGTAAGGTACCATCATCTGAAAAAAATTCTTAGTAAGAAAAGGAGGTGACATGAATTATGTGAAAGAAACCTTCCAGTTTTGGCTTTTAAGAAGATTTTAGTCTCTACCATGTCAATTCCTGCATTGACAGTGGATAAGACGCAGTTCCGGTAGCTTGATCCAGGAGGCTTGCAAAGTCGGTCGAGTGCTTCAGAATCAGAAATTACAAAACCCTGAAGCATGAAGTTGCCTGAGATTTCATATTTGTAATACACTTTGGGGTTACAGCAATTAGATTACCTTCAGTCAACAAAAAGCTATATAGTTTTCTAGCAGTAATAAAATGTCATAATATATTTACAAAAAAAAGAGAGTAGAAACCATTCATGTCGCCAAGTTTAATAGTCGAAATTGTAGTTGTATGAAAGATGCGCCAAAAGAAAAAGAAAACGACAAGAAGAAGAAAAATAAAACAGGAAAAAAAGGGGAAAAATAAGGAAAATACTTAACTATGATGAATTAATTTGTATATTTGAACTTCTTCCCATTTAAATAGCAAACACAATCCACAGGAAAAGAAAGGTACCATTTCAGAAATTTTATGAGATACACTAATGGTTACCATAAATCCCAGCTTTCCTTTCAAAGTTTTTGTAAGAAGAAAATGGTCAGTATGCAGTTTGCTTCCATTCCAGCTAGAGTAGGATGCCATGACAGTGCAAACTCCCCGGGCAATACAGTCTGGATAAGGTGCCAGATGAACTCTCTCTAAATCATCATACGACGATATAGTATCTCCCTCATTTACAGCTTTGTCAGTACCTCCATCTCCAACAAAATGCTTGGCACATGCCACTACATTGTTTCTGGAAAAAATGAGGTGAATGAGAGCAAATAATGAATTGATTGGAGCCCGATTCTCGAATGCTGAAAATTTCAACATCTAGATATCAGTTTCTTTTCTCTCACTCCCCAGACTCGGAATCTATTTCTTACTTTTGTTTGCTGTTATAACTAGATTTGAAGAGAGTTAATGAGTGGTTTGAATTATATATATATATATATATATATATAATTACAGATGCAGTAAATTTTATCAGAATAGCAGCATGGATAGAGATATTTTAAAGGATGGATTCTCTCTACCTTCCAGCCACAAAAGGGTAGTCCTTTGGGTATCCAAGGGGTGGCTTTCCCTGCAAGCCTGTAACCATGGAAGTCATCTTTCTAACAATTTCAGTGTCTTCACTGTAACTCTCATAACATCTTCCCCATCTCGGATCTTTGCATACCTGCCAGAATCAATTCATATTATTAGTAAGACACATCCATTTGTTGCAGAAGAAATGTTTAAACATAGGATGAAAATAGCTTAGCATGAAAATAGAGTACACACAAGTGTTTGACAAACCTATATTCTTTTCCCTCCCTTTCTTTCTCTCCAAACAGAAAAATATATTTTTTTATAATCCCTATGATACAGGGTTTTGCACTTATAAATTTATAATTTGAGTTAAATTTTCAAAACACATTATGATCATTTTCAACCAATTGCGACATATTTGAACACAAATTCATACAAAGATTGATTGATTAACAAAATAAACCAAGACTCACAGCCACACAGGGAGCAAAATTATAGTGAATTCCACTGGCCCTAATTTCAAGAGCAGTTGCAGCCCCAATCCTCTCAACCAAGTCTGCATCTCTACAACACATTTCATATAATCAGGCATAATGTTACAAACACACATACATATATACATATATATATGTGGTATATATGTATATAGACAGAAAAGGGAAAAATTACCTGGTGGCACCAAGGGCAACATTATGAGGGAATATAGTGGTACCATAGACATTATTGTTACCATGAACAGCGTCAATCCCATAGAGCAGTGGAATTCCAAGCCGAGACTCGAGAGCCGACTTCTGAAAGCCGTCGACCATGTCCGCCATATCAGACGATTGAGCTTTCTCGAACGGTACACTACCACCACAACTCAGTACACTCCCTGCACAACACATATACTGTTATACATATATGTATTCATATATATACATATATATGTACAACATATAGAAAGCGAGAATTCATATAGTACCGATACAGAGGTCTTTGATGACGGAGGGAGTGGCCACACTTCGTTCAATCTGAGTCATCTGACCGAGTTTCTCTTTGAGAGTCATGCGAGAGAGGAGGTCTTTGATTCTTGATTCGATCGGTTCGTTAGGGTTTTTGTATGTGCAATTCATTTCTTCCATTTTTCAACTTCTTTTTCTTCTTCAATTTTCGATTTAAATGAATACGCTCAAAGAGATTCACTGATCTATATCTAATAATATGTATACACAAATGACTATGATCACAGAGCTTCACTGATCTATCTAGTGCTCTCTCTTACCAATATATATAATATATGCACAGATGATTATGATCAGAGAGAGCTTCACTGATATATAATTATATACAGTGGCATAGTGCTCTCTCTTACTTTTGAATTTTGATATATAGTGTCTATAGATATATATATATATATAGAGAGATATATATCAACACACAAACACACAGTAAAACAGGCAAATCCCACTATCTGCGAGTGTCAGTAGGTACTGAAAGGCGGACCCAAATTGTCATTTATGTTTGTCGATTTTTACTTGGAATTTTTGCTTTTATTTATTAAAAACACGATCAGATTTTAGAAACAAACAAAAGCAAACTGTTTATGAAACTGATTTGATGATAATCTTATCACCTTCATTGAAAAATGAAGAAAAAATTGACAGATTAACAAAATCGTATAAAATGAAGAGACAAGATAAAGCAAAGATAAACATTATGAGGGAATATAGACATATAGTGGTACCATAGACATTATTGTTACCATGAACAGCGTCAATCCCATTGGAGGAGTGGAATTCCAAGCCGAGACTCGAGAGCCGACTTTTGAAAGGCGTCGACCAAGTCCGCCATATCAGACGACTCAGCTTTCTCCATGTGCCAATTGAGCGGGTTTGGATCGAATAGTTAACCGGCGGGTCATTAATGGGTCGGTGATCCGTTCTCAACCCACTATGTCGGTTATAAACGAGTCGGATTATTTTTTCATATATATATATTTTATGAATGATATATATATATATATTTTTATGAATTATAGACACTTTGCTCACACATTTCATGTTTTATGTGTGCTCTCTCGTTTTATAAGTTTTCCGTTTTTTTGCTCCAGCTGCTTCTATTTTATGTGACTTAAATTCTATCAAAAACAAAATTTTATAGTCTTATGTTGATCAAATAGTATTTACTTTTGGAACACTGGAGAGGAAAGAAAACAAAAAATAAAAAAATAAAAAGAAAATATAAAAGTCCTAAATTAAAAGTAGTGGAACATAGTGTTGATTAAAGAGGAAAAAAATTATTACAAACCCTAGCTATTTGAAGCATAAATTTGCTAAAATTATATATATATATATATATATATATATATCAACAAGCTAAACCCCTGAAAAAACCCCAATTTAATTTTTATTTTGTTCCAATTTTTTTTTTTTCACAGAATATATCTTTCATAGGTATGTCAATATACATATATATATAAGACTTTTTCTGAACATACATATATATATGTGTGGATAGGGCTGCACACAGAACCGGAAAAACTGAAAAACCAAACCAGACCGAACCAAAACCGGTGGTTTGGTTTGGTTTTAAGTTGATTCGGTTCGGTTACGGTTTTTAAAATTAAAAAATTTATTTTTTTAGTTCGGTTACGATTTTGGATGGTCAAAAACTGAACTGAAGCGAACCGGTTTTAAATATATTATAATATTTCATATTATATAGGGCTATTATCAAACAACCCCTATGATTTCAAATTCTTGACAAACATCCCCCTGAGGTGTCAAATAACTCCCTGCACTTTTCTCACTTTACACACAACCCCCACTCCGTTAGTATTCCGTTAACAAACACCCCCATGTCGTTAGAAATTGATATTTTATGCCCAAAATACCCCTAAATTGATATTTTATGCCCAAAATACTCCTAAAATAAATTGGTAACTAAATTAAGATTTTTTAGTAAATTATAAATTATTTTTTTTAACTAAATTAAGATTTTTGAGTAAATTACAAATTATTTTTTTGTTTTTTGTTTAAGTTTACTTATTTATTTAAATTCAAATTTGAAAAATATATTACTCCATCCATCTCAAATTATAAGTCCCTTTTAGGGAATTCAACTTTTTAAGATGATGACTTTTATTGTAGTGTTAGTGAATAAAATACTAACTTTACTCGTGGTCCCATTATAATGATGTGATCGTTTATAAAATATATATCTTATAACTTTAATGTTTGAAGGTTAAACTGGTAAATTAACCAAATTAAGTGATTTGACTTTTCAAAGTGGACACTTATTTTGGGACGGAGAAAGTACAAATTATAATGGCAAAACCCTTTTAAAATTTCAATACATCTATTCTCTTAAAAAAAAAAAAAACATTATTTAAAGTGTATTATTATCAATAATGTTTTTTTTTATAATTTGTACTCCCTTCGTTTCAAAATAAGTATCCACTTTGAAAAGTCAAAGCATTTTTGTCACGCCCAGTCATTCGTAAACCCGAATAGAGTCCACAAGTAGCGACACGCGACACCAAAAATAAATAAGGTTCAAAATAAATAATTTCTTAGACCACTTTTTAAGAAAAAAATACATTTCAAAATTCATATTTGGGGTAAAATAGTCATTTCAGACTTGAGAAAGTTATAAAAGTCGTTGAAATTAAAAAAGGAGTGAAAATAATGAAATGGTGCTTCAAACGGACCATTCCAACGCCTCATGTTCGCCCAGGGATAAATCAGTCATTTCAGGGGCAAAATCGAAATTTCAAAGCTCGCCTATCTAAACCCGACATAGGAGAGATAGTAGGATCAAACGGAACTTGATTTGAGCCAACGAGGTGAGGGATATGAATTTTCAAAGTTGGGAAGAAAATCTGCAAAAAACTGATGGAAGGTGAACAGTAGCCGTAAGGCTACTGGTCTGCTGCAGATTTGAGAAGTAAAGTTTTGAGGCAAAAATGTGATTTTTTGCATACGGCTTCTATTTTCGATGCTACCGGTCCCAAAATTTCATAAAAAATGTAAAAGTGAGTTTTTAGTTTTCAAAAACCGAAAATAGTTGTCGGGGCCCGGTGAGGCGCGAAAAATGTGATTTTCTCTAAAACTTTTGCGAGGATGAGTTTGGAAAATGTACAAAAACTGAAATTTTGAGTCGAGACTCACATAACACGTATATTCATAACCCAATATCATCATTCACTTGAAAAGCCCCAAACGTGAGTTCGAAAACTCATAAAACACCAATATTTCCGAAATATATACATTCTTTAGCAAAATAAACTTAAAGTGTTTCAAAGTCTCAAATACACATATTTTCATAATTTAGGCTAACATCCTAGCCCGTCAAGAGAATAAATACATATCCCCATTCACTTTTAAGTACAAAAAATATTTTGGGTAGAAAATACATTAAGCGCCCAAAATACACAAAAGAGGACTTAGTGCTTCAATCACCAACCCGGACCTCCTAAAGTCCATCCTTCGCAAAGTCATGACCTGAAAAATAGTAAATAAAGGGGTGAGCTTCAACTAGCTCAGTAGGAGATGCTTCCCCACATCGATCTCGGCCGTCCGAGTGGTACACACCCAACCCCGTGTGCATGTTACTATCCTAGGTCGGTCCAATTGTCCCACATGGCACGTGTGCCAATCCGGGACCCCAATCATACCCACAAACAACCCTCCAACATACTTGCAACATTTATCACATAAAATCGAAATAAATAATAATAAAAGAATAACAAAGCATAACAATGTAAATGATATGCCAAACAATGCAATCCTAGACTCAAGAGGGTGACCGGGTATGTTGTCGCCATAGTACTATCAACCATGAGGAATTTATCAACTCGTGAAACAACACTGTGTTCGGATCGAGTCCTCCCACGCCTCCCTGATTCCCGGATTACTAGTCCGCCGGTAGCGAGAGATACCGCCTGGCCAGTTGTTGTGACTACCCGATGTTACTTACAAGGCAAACCGAGACATGTGACTGACAACAAAATGAACTCAATATAACCAGGGGTGTTGGAAACTCAACATGCCTCAAAATACAATCAATATTCAACATGGATGCGTCAACATATATTAATGAACACTTAAAGCATGCTACTCACAACTTCACTAGATAGCTCAACTAGTAACAATATAATTCAAATAATCAACATAGCATGCGACATATCAACATATTCAAAGTATGTTTCTAAGTTATAGCAATTCAAGTTCGCGTCATTAAACGCTCACTTTGACGCACACACCCACGTAGCCGAAAAAGAAAGTGGTTCGTCATTCCCCTACCTCAAGTCCAACGCCAACTAGTCCGCAAGAGCAAGCAAACGAGTTCCCAAAAGCTAATCAAAAAGTCCCCTACAAGCTGCACCAATTCTGCAGAATTGTCCAAGATTACCAAATATCAACAAGGAGAATAATTCGGCTCAAGAATATGGAATTGCCAAGATTTATCAAAGTTGAGAACCAAAGCCTTTTATAATGATTTATGAGTACAAAATGTAGGTTTGAAATGGATTATAGCTCAAAGTGACTCAAGAACTTTCAAGAAGATGTCATTAATCATCCAAATGAACAATAGAATAAAATAAACCTGTTAGGATCAGAAAATGCTCTGATACCACTTGTTATGGTTCGCACACCCTATGTACGAAGCCGTGCACACCTGCAAATCAGAAAATGCACACAAACACACCAAACGATCGACACAAGAATATATACGTGGTTCAGCCAAATAAGCCTACGTCCACGGAGAGCACCGTTTTACTAAAAATCACTGAGAGGATTACAAGGGGGTGATTCGCAGATCACACACGCACACACACTGTGTATACTCACGCATGTATCACCGGAATAATATAAACGTATATTATTCCTAACTCTCTCTCTCTATTTCTGTGTACACAATTCAATAGGAGAAGCCCTATATTTATAGGTGAGGATATAGAGGTGGGTTTCCCAATCTTCCGATGCGGGACAAGTTAATATAACAAAGTAGTCATATTATATATATATATACCAATATATAACAATCTCCCACTTGACGACTTTGCCTTCATCAATCAACTCCATCAATGATCAGTGCTCGGTGCCCTCATTTATGTCTTCAAGCTTCAAGACCAACTGAAGTTGCGCACAACTTCAGTTTCTCTGTTGTCACCACTTTGGTCAACATGTCGGACGGATTCTCGCTTCCTTGAATCTTCTTAAGTGTTAATACTTCATCCTCTAATAGAGATCTGATAAAGTGATAACGAAGATCTATATGCTTGGTTCTCGAATGAAATGCTGAATTTTTCGCCAGATGTATAGCACTCTGACTATCACTATGCAAAACACTCTTCCCTTGCTCGAATCCCAACTCTGCCAACAAACCCTGTAACCAAATCATCTATTTGCTAGCCTCTGTCACGGCTACATACTCAGCCTCTGTAGTAGATAACGCTACAATCCTCTGTATCTGCGAAATCCAACTGACTGCTGTAGTACCTACTGTAAAGACATAACCAGTAGTGCTTCTTCTGTGATCTATCTCACCAGCAAAATCTGAATCTACATAGCCATGTAAATTCACTTCACCCTTTCCAAAATAAAGGCATCTGTTTGTGGTACCTCGTAGATATCGCAATATCCACTTCACTGCTTCCCAGTGAGTCTTTCCTGGATTGGACATGAACCTGCTGACTGCTCCTACTGCATATGCAATATCTGGTCTTGTACAAACCATTGCATACATCAAGCTACCAATAGCTGAAGCGTATAGAATACTGGCCATGCTGTTCCTCTCTGCTTCTGACTTGGGAGACTGCTTTTTGGATAATCGAAAATGACTAGCCAAAGGTGTGCTAACTGACTTAGCATCACTCATGTTGAACCGCTTCAAAACCCGTTCAACGTAGTCAGCCTGAGACAACTGCAAAATTCCCTTATGCTTGTCTCTAATGATTCTCATACCAAGAATCTGCTTCGTTGTGCCTAAGTCCTTCATCTCGAACTCTTTTGCCAACTGATTCTTCAACTTACTGATTTCCACAAAATCAGATCCAGCTACTAACATGTCATCAACATAAAGTAGGAGGATAATGTAACTCATGTTAAACCTCTTGAAGTAGCAACAATGGTCAGCGTTGCACTTGATATAACCATGTCTCTGCATAAATCCATCAAATTTCATGTACCACTGTCTTGGAGCTTGTTTCAAACCATACAAGCTCTTTTCCAACTTACACACAAGTTTCTCTTTCCCTTTCTCTAAAAAACCTTCCGGTTGCTGCATATAAATCTCCTCCATTAGGTCACCATGGAGGAAAACAGTTTTGACATTTAACTGCTCTAGGTGCAAACCCTCTGATGCAACAATGCTAAGAACTGAACAAATGGTAGTCAGTTTCACAACCGGAGAAAATATGTCGGTGTAGTCGATTCCTGCTTTCTGCTGAAAGCCTTTTACTACAAGTCTCGCCTTGTACCTTTTAGAACCATCATGTTCTTCTTTGACTCTGTAGACCCATTTATTATGGAGAGCTTTCTTTCCTACCGGCAGCTCGGTTAGCTTCCATGTCTTGTTGGAAATAAGGGACTTCATCTCATCTTCCATCGCAAGCTCCCACTGGCTCGCATCTGCTGCACTGCATGCTTCATCAAAATACTCTGGTTCACCTCCATCTGTGAGCAACAAATAATTCATGTATCTCCGATTCGGCACATGCTGCCGTGAAGACCTCCTAGGTACAGGAATAGGAGTCGGAAACTGCGGTGTATCGACCTGTTGAGTATTTCCATCTGCAATATGTTCGTCTGACTGAGTACTCTCACTGTCTTGAACATCATCTAACTCAACACACACAGGATCACTCTGTGCTATAGGCTCTGAGGTTGTTGTGTGTCTGTCCTTGTACATAACCTTTTCATTGAACACTACATCTCTGCTTCGGATCAGTTTTCGGTTCTGATCATCCCACATGCGGTAACCATACTCATCACCGCCATAGCCAATGAAAATACACTTTTGTGACTTGGGATCAAGCTTACCCCTCATAGTGTCACTAACATGTACATATGCAACACAACCAAAAACTTTTAAATGTAAAAGTGTTACCTCTCTACCGCTCCAGACCTCTTCTGGTATTCTGTGCTCCAATGGTACTGATGGACCACGATTAATTAAGTACGCTGCTGTACTGACTGCTTCTGCCCAGAACTGTTTCGGCAACCCTGCCTGAATGCGCATGCTTCTGGCTCTCTCAGTCAATGTCTGGTTCATCCGTTCTGCTACGCCATTCTGTTGTGGTGTACGTGGAACAGTTCTCTCTAATCTGATACCGTTCTCATAGCAAAATCTCTTAAACTCGGTGTCCTGATACTCTCCACCATTATCGGACCGTAATCTCTTGATCTTCAAACCCGTCTCATTCTCTATCATAGTCTTCCAACTCTTGAACACACCGTACATTTCAGATTTATGTTTCAAGAAATAAACCCATACCTTTCTCGAATGGTCATCGATGAAGGTGACGAAATAGGACTTTCCGCCAATAGATGAGACATTTGCTGGCCCCCAGACATCAGTGTGAACTAGCTCAAGCTTCTCCTTTCTGAGTTCTCTGCCGCTTTTCTAAAAACTAACCCTCTTCTGCTTACCGAATACGCAATCCTCACAGAAGTCGATATCAATCGAATTTAGACCTGGTAACTTTCCCTTTGCGAGCATAACCTTGAGTCCCTTTGCACTCATGTGACCTAGCCTCTGGTGCCACAAATTATGATCCTCCTTGCTTTCTGCAATTGCTATAAATGTGCTAGCCTTGGTGGTAGTGTACAGCGTACCTGTTTTCTTTCCTCGTGCTATAGTCATAGCTCCCTTGGAAACTTTCCACTTATCTTCACTGAAAGTGGTCACATAACCTTCACTCGCCAACTGGCCTATTGAGATCAGGTTCTTCCTCAAGTCTGGAATGTTTCTGACATCCCTCAGCTTCCATATCGATCCGTTGAGTCTGATATGTACTTCACCCTTGCCAACAACACTGCAGGGTTGATCGTCACCTAGATAAACCTTGCCGAGGTTTCCAGGTGCATAGCTCTCAAAGAACTCTCGACTTGAGGTGGCATGGAATGATGCTCCAGAGTCCAAAACCCAAGACTCTGCTTTGCTCTCCAAAGAGCATATCAGTGCATCATCTGCCTCTTTTAAGACAATATTTGCCTCTGTCTTGTCATCCGCTACCTTCTGCGGGGATCTACACTGGTTCCTTAAATGACCAGTCTTGCCGCAATTCCAACATTCGATTGCTTTGGAATTTCTGGGACCTCGAGACTGTGATCTTCCCTGTCTCGACTTGGAACGGCCACGCCTTTGGTTTCCGCCTTTCTGTTTGTTCGAACCTATGCCTCTGGAGTCGACATTCAATGTTGTGCCACTGCTTGAAGAGTCTGACGACTGTCTTCTGATCTTTTCTGTGAGTACCATACTCACAACGGTATCATACTTCAACGGGTCTATCCCTGAAGAATTACTGATTGCAGCCACTGTGGCGTTCCAGCTCTCTGGCAATTGATTAAGGAGAAAAGCTGATTTCATCTTGTCTTGAAGCACTACTTCAATTGATTCCAACTGCCCATAAATGTCATTAAGCTTACTGAGATGTTTACCAACATTCCCATTCTCGGACATCTTCAGATTTGTCAATCTGCTGATAAGATGTAATGTATTTGCCCCAGACGGCTGTTCGTACATCTTCGAAAGTGCTTCCATGAGAGACTTTGCAGTCTTCTCTTTCCTGATATTGAAGGCAACATATTTTGTCAACGTCAATCTGATCGTGCCAAGAGCCTTTCGATCTAGGATATTCCACTCCTCTTCTTTCATTGAATCTGGTTTCGTCTCTTCTAGCGGTTGATACAAATTTTTCTGGAATAACACATCCTCAATTTGCATCTTCCAATAGGTAAAGTTTGTACCATCAAACTTGTCGATCATTACTGTCTTTTCTTCTCCCAAAGCTCCCACTGAGCCTATTAGAGATATTCAGAGTGAAAAACCGAGTATACGGTTGCGTCGGGGACGGTTCAAAACCTTAAAAACGCCTCTGACCGTGTCCAAAACGGGTCAAAAACGACTCCAAACGGGCCAAAACAAATTCGCACAAAAGACAGAAATTTAATCACGAAATCAGTACCTTCTCGGGGTGTGTGCGGGCGCGTCCCTGCTCTGATTGGACTTATTTTTGCGCCAAAACGTCGGGCATCGAATTCTCTTTCCATAGATATATTATAAGCCTCGTTCCGATAAACGATGCTCCGGAAAATCACGCCGAACCGAAACTGCTGCTCGACGGAGCCAAAAAACTGACCGGAACTTCAGGCGGCGCGTGGGGGCGCGTGAGGAACTTTCCGGCGAAGTGCTTGACACTGCTGGCTTCGTCTCGTCGAGAGGAAGCTCAGGTTTCTGATTTAGGGCACTCGAAAAAATCAGATCTGGACCAGATCGTCGGGTTTCGTGATTTGCTCCAACCTGAGGCTCTGATACCACTTGTTATGATCAGAAAACGCTCTGATACCACTTGTTAGGGTTCGCACACCCTATGTACGAAGCCGTGCACACCTGCAAATCAGAAAACGCACACAAACACACCAAACGATCGACACAAGAATATATACGTGGTTCAGCCAAATAAGCATACGTCCACGGAGAGCACCGTTTCACTAAAAATCACTGAGAGGATTACAAGGGGGTGATTCACAGATCACACACACTGTGTATACTCACGCATGTATCACCGGAATAATATAAACGTATATTATTCCTAACTCTCTCTCTCTATTTCTATGTACACAATTCAATAGGAGAAGCCCTATATTTATAGGTGAGGATATAGAGGTGGGTTTCCCAATCTTCCGATGTGGGACAAGTTAATATAACAAAGTAGTCATATTATATATATATATACCAATATATAACAAAACCTTCTTTAGCAAGAATAGTGTCAAGCTACCAACATGTCAATAAAAAAGAAGATTGTGATAAATAATAGGGTCTTTGTCAAGAACGATAACAATGAAAGCCAAAACCAAATTCAAAGGCTTATAAATGAATTCTCAAGGAATATGGAATTTAGGATTTATAATGAGGAAAATCTCAAAATGACACAAAATTTCTCCAAGCTACCAATAATCATTATAGTGGGAATGGAGTCACAAGAATACATTTTAATAAGTATTATCATCAATGGAAGAAAATTTTCAAAGTTTCACAAGTTAGGGTTTCAACTTGAATTTAAGATCAAGATAGTATGAAGTTGGAGAGAAAGAGTTCAATTGAGCTTCAATAATGAGAAAATATCATAAACAAAACATGTTTCTAAAGATTATACAAGAGTTCACAAGATAAAATTCATAAAGGGAGAAAAGCTCAAAATGAAAATCAACTCACCAATTTAAGCTTCCAAATTCGAAATGGTGTAGGAGGAGTTCAACTAAGCTCCTTTGCCAAGATCTTTAAGAAAAGAAAACAAGATATCAATATCAATCACAAGATTGCCCAAAGCGAAATGAGTGGGAATTCAAGAAGAAAACATCACAATAGTAGGGTTTCACTTACCACTTTTGGTATTAATAGAGTTACAAAGACATGAGGAACAAATTGTTAGTTGGAGGTCTCACCAAATTCTCAAGCAAAGGAGATGAAAAAATCAGATTTTGAAGTAGAGAGTGAGCAGGGGCTGAGCAGGGCTGCCAAATTGGGGGTTTTAGAGAGGAGAGTTAAGCCGTGTTTGGTGTGAACTGAAGGTAGAAAATTCTGGAAATTCAGCCCCAACAATTTTATATATATGTGTATATAATTCTCTTGATCCAATGGCTAGGAATGGAGCTTGGAAGATGAGGTAGGCTAAGATTGTGACACCACACCATCTCTAGCATGTTCTAGCAAATACCCAACAATGTTCAATGTCTTCCTAATATGCCCATGTGGTCTCAAACTAATTTACCAATATGCCATGCTCTTATAGCTAATTTGTTTGTAGGATAAACACTTGGAAAAAATTTCATAAGTCTTCACATAACTCTTAAACTTTAAATTAATCCCCACGATCAATCGTAAGCTCAAAAATCACGAAACTAATTTCTAAATTCCTTATTTGGTATAACGAAGTGAACGCAATTTTCGGTTTCGAAATCCAACACTCCGGAGACCTATTTCCACTACACGTTTTTTCTAGGTTCCCGGGTTGTCAGATAGCGAAAATATTAAAATGAAATAAAATCCGATTTCTAAAAATTTCCAAACTTTAAATCTAGCATATACGACATATAGGAAAGCATTTAACACTATTTTTTATAATAAAATAAAATAAAAAAATATTTGTGAAAAATTCACTCATAATTTCAGGAAAATTAACGGGACGTTACAATTTTATTTGATCAATTTATCAGTTTAACCTTCAAGCATTAAAGTTATAAAACATATATTTTATAAATTATCACATCACTATAGTGGACCACGGATAAAGTTGGTATTTTATTCACTAACACTATAATAAAAGTCATCATCTTAAAAAGTTGAATTCCCCAAAAGGGACTTATAATTTGAGACGGAAGGAGTAATATATTTTTCAAATTTGAATTTAAATAAATAAGTAAACTTAAACAAAAAACAAAAAAATAATTTGTAATTTACTAAAAAATCTTAATTTAGTTTAAAAATAATAATTTGTAATTTATTAAAAAATCTTAATTTAGTTACTAATTTATTTTATGAGTATTTTGGGCATAAAATATCAATTTAGGGGTATTTTGGGCATAAAATATCAATTTCTAACTGCATGGGGGTGTTTATTAACGGAATATTAACGAAGTGGGGGCTGTGTGTAAAGTGAGAAAAGTACATGGGGTTATTTCACACCCCAGGGGGGTGTTTGTCAAGAATTTGAAACCATAGGGGGTTGTTTGTTAATAACCCTATTATATATGTATTAATAATATAGTATTATCTTAAGTGTATTATCTTATCTTAGATAACTAGTGTGAGATGTAATTTTGAACGACATACTTTCATTCTACAAATTATGAATTTGATTTTGTGTTTGTAATAGTTGAAATATGAATTATTCTATATAATTTAGGTTATGCTTTTAGTTATATTATCTTTTGAGTTATGTCGTTATTATTTTTTTGAAAGACAATTATAAAAATCAAAACCGAACCGAAAAAAATGATTTGGTTTGGTTCGGTTTCTTTTACTAATGGTTTGGTTACGATTTTCATTTTTAAAAAATCGAAAATAACAGTTCGGTTACGATTTCAGTCAAAACCGAACCGAACCGTGTACACCCCTATATATGGAGAAGGTGAGAGAGAGAAGAAAGTGATATGAGAGAGAGATGAAAAAGTGGGACGAACTAGAGCGGCTCAGAGAGAGAGAAGTTGTGCTCTGGGTTTGTGTTTTGGGTTTGTTAGACGGGTTGGCACGGGTACCCTCACCCAACCCGTTAACAACCCGCAATTTTTAAGTTTCTTAATTACCCAACCCATTAGCAACCCGCATGTTATACCACTCACCCATTAACTCATGTTTAGCGGGCGGGTGCGAGCGAGTTGGTGGGTGTACATACATATTGTCATATATATACACACATATATATGCATATATAGAAATATAAAATTCATATAGTACCAATACAGAGGTTTTGATTACGGTGGGAGTGGCCACACTTCATTCAATCTGAGTCATCTGACCGATGAGAAATTATTCGTTACAACGGTGATACCACATCATCAAGCTCACATGGTATCACAATCCAATGAAATTTAAGACTTGTTTACACACGTGTCACATCATTTACAAAATATGACACATATGGAAACAAAAAAAATCCAATATTCCCCAAAATAAATTTAATAATAATTTCAACCAATTCAAGATCCAAATAAAAAACTATATGGTTGCGTTTGGAAACTGGTATTTCCGATTTTGTTTTTGTTTTTTCCACTGTTCACGGGAACAAAAATGCGTTTGGGAGCCTTTGATGGTTTTTGTTTTCGTGAACAATAAAAAAACGTTTTATCACCCTTAGTTCAAAATTTGAGAACACCAAACTGGTGTTTTTTAATTTTCGGCACTGTTTGTTCTCAGCCAAAAAAAATATTAATTGTTACAGATTCCCTAACCGCCATCTTCAACCTCTAAACCCTAACATCCATCTTCAACCTCCAAACCCTAACCCCCACTACCACCACCAGCCGCCATCCCACCACCACCACCACTGCAAATCGACACCACCACAAACCCCCACCACTGCAAATCGACACCACCACCAACACAAACTCTTACCTCTGCAACTTTACACCCCCAATCAAATTGGGGTGATGTGGTCTTTATACATGCTACTACTTATATATTTATATATATATATATTCCTGTATGTTAATCTTTTGAACAGCAGCAGAGTGGTCATTTTTATTGTTGTATGGAAGACTTGGAAGTGTACATTGTAGCTGGTTTGTACAAGGGATGACAATCAAGTCAAACTTAATCTCACCCTTTGATAATTTGTTTTCTACTTTTTATTCCAAATAAATCTCAAAAACGTGTTTTTTTTTTATTCCCGAAAATGTTTTAGACAAAATTTCCAACTAAACATGTTTTTGTTTCCGGATTACATTAGGACAAAAATAAGAAATTTTTGTTCTCAAAAAATAAAAAACGAAAACGAAAACACTAATTTCCAAACGCACCCTATGAGTCTCGTGATCTATTTGCTTATATATATATATATATGTCGTATATCTCTGTGAACTATTTTTCCAATCCATGTGATTTCATTGTAAATTTCCAACATCTTAATTCTAACATTGGATTTGAAGCCACCGCCTAAATATAGGTTTGGCTTAAGCCTCATTTTTATCATGAACACTCGATTACACTGGTAAGAGGTCAAAAGTGAAGAACAAAAAAATTGGTTTACAAAACAAAATAAAGAGAGAGTTTAGGAAATCCATTATGGTCATTGAGTCGTGTAAATAACTAGGGAAGAAATATATGGTTAGGATGAATTAATTTTCGGAATGGATCTGATTTTTTTTTCTTTATTTTAATGGAGACGGCTATGGAAAGAAGAGGGAGGGAGATGGGGATGAAGGAGAAGAAGGGACCGACTGAAGATAATCGTGAATATTAGGAATGTATATATATATATATATATATATATATATATATATATTGGTTTCTATATATGTAATAATGACACATGTGCAAAAAAGTCTTAAATTTCTTTGGATTATGATACCATGTGAGTTTGATGATATGGTATCACCATTGTAACGAATAATTTCTCCTGACCAAGTTTCTCTTTGACAGTCATGCATGCACGGACTTACATGGTGCCTAGTGGGGGCGGTGACCCCCACTGGACTTTTTTATTTTACCTTATTTGTTCTTAAATTTTGTTCATTTGCACTTTACCCCCACTGAATTCTTTGTAAAAATCCCCTAAAGCCCCCACTGAATTATTTTTTTTACTTTACTTATCTTTAAATTTTGAGTATTGTAATTTTGCCCCCACTGAGATAAAACTCTAGGTCTGTCCCTAGAGTCATGCGAGAGAGGAGGTCTTTGATTCTTGACTCGATCGGTTCGTTAGGGTTTTTGTATATGCAATTCATTTCTTCCATTTTTCAATTTCTTTTTCTTCTTCAATTTTTAATCTAAATGAATACGCTCAAAGAGCTTCTCTATATATAAGTATACACAAATGACTATGATCACAGAGCTTCACTTATCAATCTAGTGATTTCTCTTACTAATATATATATATATATATATATATATATATATATATATCTTATAATAAATTGTTCTAATTTACTGCAATTGTTTTAATTTCTTATTTAATCTGTTTGTAATTACTCTGATATGTTCCTGCTTCGTCTACTTGTTTCCCTCTTTGGTATCAGAGCCATAACATAGTTGATTATTCGAGTAATCTGCTCAGATCTATTAGTCTACGGTCATTTATCTGCTCATTATTCTATTCTTCATCTTGTTCTTCTTTGTTTGTTGGTGCCACCTCCCCGTAAACCGGGAAAAACCAAACATTAAGTCCCTTGGTGAGCTTGTAGGCGTTTTAGGTCATGAACGGTGATGTCGTTGGGTTAAGGTATGTGTTATAAAATGCAACAAACTTCTTAAACATGATAAGAACAAAAATAATGCTCAGATAATATGCAATTAGATTAATCATGAGTCGATTATTTAGATCTTCATCTTCGACTGGTTCTCAAACCAGCCGAAAAAGCCTTTATATCATCCCTAATGTAGTGAACATAATCAATGAAGAAGAACATACTTACCAAGATCTTGAGGGACATAGTGATTGGAATATCCCTAGAGTTCTCACTAATCAAATTTATAAAACCAGTTTCTTCAAGTCAACCTTCCTCACTGAATATACAGTTAAGACTGTTGAACAATTCTATGTCATTAACAAAGAACACGAAAAATGTCAATTGTTTACTTCAGAAGCTATTAAAGAACATCATGCCCGAGGATATAATTTTATCCATGTTGGCTTGGTACAAGTGGTAGTTGACCCATTGACTACCTTAGGTAAAAATGCATATGTACTTCTCTGTTTGCGAGATGCCAGATTTCTTGATTATAACCAAAGCCTAATAGGAGTTATCGAAACAAGCTTATGCAATGGCCCAGTCTACTTTAATTGCTTTCAAAACTTTAAATTAAGCCTAAGTGACCCACACATCCTGAAAGCTTTAACATTAAATGTCAAAACTTCAGGATATTCTATATTCCCAGGTTCCCAACCTTTAAGTCTCATTTATAGAGTTTACTACAAAACCATGAAAACCAACTTAAATGTTCATGCTTTAGTCAAGAATCCTAAAGATCAAACTCTTTTAATTCAAAGTAGCACTTCAGCTGCTAATATTCGCATACCTAAAACAATAGCTTGGAAAGATGTTACACTCCCAAATGAATGGCTACTTGAAAATGAAAATCACCCAACAAAAATAGAAAATGATGTTCGAAATTTAGAACATGTCAAACAATTCTTAGACGAAACTATCAAATTAACATTTGACAAATCTAGACACAGTTGCTCTTCTATAAGTTCCAAATCTAGAATGTTTACTCCTCAAATGGAACGTGATCTAATTACTAACCCAGATACCAAATTTATTGAGTCATTAGTCCACAGACCCAGACACGACTCCAACTACAAATTAAAAGGCATACAAAAAGATGAACACGTTTCTAATCCTTGTTATATCCCAAATATAGAAGCTGAATATTCAGTTTCTAACCATTCCCCAACGCAAACTGATTTTGAAACTGACAATGTTAATCCTCAATTATGTGTTTTAAGTCAAACCTTTTCCTATGACATTCTTAAATTAGAGGCCGAAGCTAAGTCCAAAGAAAATAAATCAAAAAGACAAAATTATAGACTTCTTTACAACCATGAGGAAAAAACAAAGATTACTAAAAAATGGGAACGATTCATGACACGAAATCATGTACACAAAACATGAACAAATCAGAGTAATTACAAACATATTAAATAAGAAATTAAAACAATTGCAATAAATTAGAACAATTTATTTAAAACAATTACAGTAAATTAGAATAATTTATTATAAGATTAGTATATAGGACACAACTGTCCAAGCAATTTAATATAAGATTAGTGTATATAAGATTAAGATTAGTATATAGGACACAACCGTCCAAATAATTTAATATAAGATTAACTAAAATTACAATTGAATTGAATTACTAGTTCAAGATTACAAATTACTAAGATAAACGAACTTACATGTGGAAGTGATACAATCCATGTGAGTTCGAAGGTCTAGTGGCTTATAATGTTTGTCTAGAGGGAGTAAAAATAGTTGTTAAAAACAGCCTTTTATAACAACATTAGGTTTTACCCTACGCAATCGCACGTATCAATTGTAGAATAGTAACAACTTGAGTAAGGGATATCGATCCCACATAGACTAAGATTATTCACTTTAACAGTTCAAAAATAATGAATTATATTTTTGAAAAGTTGTTTGTCTTGGTGGTTGAAGACCAAATTATCTAAATTAACTAAATTATTTTAAAATATAAAGTAAATTGATTTGTGATTCAAGAGAGAGAAAAACTAGGGTTTTCATCGCTCCACCACAATCCGCATAATATAGTTTTATCAATGTAACAATTGCAAGAGGGCGATCCGTACACTATGAATTAGGTCGTACCGCAAATAGCTAAATACAATCCCAAAAAAGAGTACCATCAACCGAATTGCGATAATCCATCTCATGACTGAACTGATCAGTACATGCCAATTAAATTACTCTACTTTACTCATAATGTATGAAAATAAACTAAAACATGTCTATATCAATTCGCCAAGGCATGACCTGTGTCAACCTAGGGTTTCAAGTTTATTACCACAATCGTGTAGAAATTTATGAATTAAGCATCCGAGTTCAAGCCCATAGTGAATAATTGACGGGTTGAGATTTGATGATATTGTGTCGTTGTTTCACCACACCCCGATCAACAAGAATTTATACCTACTAATACTTTACTTAAAATAGTATAGCAATAAGTAGGGTCGAACCACTCTCAACTTGGAACTCGTTTTGAGACAAGGGTCCAAAACTTTACTTTTCGAGATAAAAAGAAATCACTTAAAACAACTCTTGAATTTTTTTAATAGTAAACTAAAATAACTAGATAAAATTATCAAATGGTGGAAAAAATCTCAAGAGAAAAGAATCCACCACCCGGGTCTATATAAATAATATTATATATTTCTATTGCAAATTCTCCTCCAACCTATTAAACATAAACATAGATATTAGTAGGCATTCCCCGTATTTCCATTAATTGGTAATCACGAAGAATCCTCCCTCTAATGTTTTGGTTTAAATAAAATGTAAATAGTAGTAGGCATTCCCCGTATTTTCATTAATTGGTAATCACGGAAAATCCTCCTTCTATTTTTTAGTGTCCAACCTCTATTGTAAGGTTTTTGTTCATTGAGATTCATAAAATGAATACTCTCGGGACGAGAATTAAACAATACGAAATAAAATAAAAATTATTTATATCTTACCCATGGTGGCTTCATCACCCCCTTGAGAAGAGTTTTAAGCTAGCATGTTGATAAAAAAATGAAACAAGGTAATAGAATAAAATTCCATTGATAGAACAAAAATTACACAAAATATGAAAATGGTATAAAAGTATTCTAAGCTCTCATCCTTCAACTCCTCCCTCTCCACTCTGATATGTAGATGTATATATATGCGATTGGTTCTGCAACTTGATCCATCTGTATTGCATTTTATTTCCTGAGATAAGCTTGGCACGCATATTGAGGCAGCTACAAAATTGATTACACCATTTATTCCAACCAACCTTTCTCACCAACCCTCTCTCTCTCTCTCTCATATTTAATATTCCTCCCACCAACTCACCAACTCTCTCATAAATATATATATTTTTTCTTTCTTTTACACACATACACACGTACACTTACACACATATATATATATATGCATTTATTACATTATCCCCCTCCAATTATTTCTTTTTCTTCATTTTCATCCTTCTTGCTTTCTTTTTCTTTTCTTTTGCAAATCAACCCCTGCATGAAATAAAAATATATACATATGAGGACATTATGTTAGGTAAATTACTCTATTTTGTGCACTTATCAAATTACCCCCAAACAAGCTTTTGCTAGTCCTCTAGCAAATAAGGGAAAAAATAGATAAGTTCACAAAAATGATATATTATTGAAGTTTAACTAAAGATGTGCCACTTTCGTAGGCTGTA
Source organism: Cornus suecica (assembly GCA_963922005.1). Taxonomy (NCBI): domain Eukaryota; kingdom Viridiplantae; phylum Streptophyta; class Magnoliopsida; order Cornales; family Cornaceae; genus Cornus; species Cornus suecica. Next base: position 84,037,841 of record OY998239.1, read on the forward strand.
TTCGATTGCATTTACCGTATGCAATAAGGCCTTAAACCCCTAGGTTACCCTAGTGGACGAGCAATAGCCTTGTGAGGGTTTACAGTGAAGACACCCACAAACTTCTTTATTCTTCATTTTCACGCATACATGCATTCACACACTCATTAATTAAGTCATGATACAATATATAAGATAATATGAATGCAAATACTCCTACTCACTACCGAACAATAATTATCTCAAGTTAATGATATGAACAGTCCCCACTAAAGTAAATAACTTCGTTACTCTCTACTCCCAATCTAGACAACCTTCCGTGTTTTTGTGAACATTCTACTATGGTATGTCAATTTCTCTTCTTCTACTTCATTGATCAAACTTTGCCATTTTCATAAAAATTTATTTTTCCATCATTCCACTTCTATCCCTTTTTTATCTTTCTAAGCTCCGGACTTTCCAGCGAGGATTTTTAGTCCCGACCAACTGGGCCCGAGCTTCTTCCATAGGATTTATGCTCATTAGTTTTCTCCCCTTTTTACGCGAGCAGTGATATTGGTGATACCAAGGCCCGGTTACTCAGATCGAAGAACTACTTTTTGCATTTCTTTCAAAATAAATTTTTAAATTTTATCCATTCTATCTCCCCTTTTATAGCGGCAAAGCTATTTTTTCAACTTCATAGTCAAAGATCAACTGTTTTTCCCATAGTGAATGTGTGCATGTGCTTATAGGTCAAAGTTGTCCTTTTCGGTTTTAATTTCACTAATTCATTTACCTATGTAAAACCACATCACTTCACTAACTCAATCTAATCATTACTCTCATGAGCGGGAATATCGCATCACATACTACTGCTATATCATAAACACAAACTTAATCAACTTATAATGCAAAACACTTATGCATAAAAACAAAGAAATATTTTTTTATTTTTTATTTTTTATTTTTTATTTTTATTATTATTTTTTATTTTTTTTATTTTTTTATTTTATTTTTTTTATTTTTACAACTCTATTTGATTAAATAGATATCCTCCCCCAAACAAAAATAACACTGTCCCTAGTGTGTAAAAATACATCTAAGAGACAAATTGGAACAAATTACCGCAATTGAGGTGGAGGTAAGGAGTATAGTCCCTGTAAAGATCCTGGGCAAAAGAAAAGTCAAGTGAGTGGAAATATTATGACAGACGTTACCCCCAAACAAAATCTAAACATACCCAAATAGAGTGAGAAAGAAATTTTGTAGAAAATATTTACACAACATACTGGGTTACCTCCCAGGAGCGCTAAGTTTAACGTCATCAGCCAGACGTAAGGGATGTGCTACCCCTAAATGGATCAGTCCGAATAAATCGGATCAATGAGGAGAATTTCCTCAGTTTCAGAAGCTTCAAGTTCTAGGAAAGGCTTGAGGCGATGAGCATTGACTTTAAACAACTGTCCATTCTTAGGGTCTTGTAACTCAATGGCACCATGACTAGAAATGTGATGGACATAATACGGGCCTGACCAACGTGACTTTAACTTCCCAGGAAACAATTGAAGACGGGAGTTATACAAAAGAACCTTTTGTCCAATGAAAAACTCCGTTTTGAGAATGTGTTTGTCATGTTCCATTTTAGTCTTAGCTTTATAAAGTCTTGAACTCTCATAGGCATCATTTCTAATTTCTTCTAACTCATCAAGTTGAAGGGTCCTACGTTGACCGGCTTTATCATAGTCAAAATTCATGGCCTTGATAGCCCAATAAGCACGGTGTTCGAGTTCAACAGGCAAGTGACAGGCTTTGCCATAGACCAATCGATATGGGGACATTCCTATAGGGGTCTTATAAGCAGTTCGGTATGCCCATAACGCATCCTGGAGTCGAAGACTCCAGTCCTTCCTTGTGGGGTTAACAGTTTTCTCTAAAATCTGCTTAATCTCCCTATTGGATACCTCAGCTTGACCATTGGTTTGAGGATGATATGATAGGGCCACTTTATGGTTGATTCCATATTTGGACAACAGGTTGCCAAAGACTTTATTGCAAAAATGTGAACCATTGTCACTGATTATGGCTCGAGGTGTTCCAAATCGAGGCAAAACCTGGTCTTTGAAAAATTGCACCACAACTCTATGGTCAGCTGTTTTGGTGGCTAAAGCTTCTACCCATTTTGACACATAATCAACTGCTAGAAAGATGTAGAGATTGCCAAACGAGGATGGAAATGGTCCCATGAAATCAATACCCCAGACATCAAAGATTTCAACGACGAGAATTGATTGTTGAGGCCATTCATTTCTTTTGGTAATCTTACCGAGCAGTTGACATCTATGACAAGCTAGACAGTATGTGTGGGTGTCTTTGAAAAGGGTTGGCCAATAGAATCCTGACTGCAAGATTTTTGCAGCAGTTCGTTTGGAACTAAAATGGCCACCACATGCCTGGTCATGACAGAAGGAAATGACAGACTCTTGGTCTACCTCAGGAACACACCTACGAATGATCTGATCTGGACAATATTTAAACAAGTAGGGGTCATCCCAAAAATATTCCTTAGCCTTGGCCAAAAACTTATCTTTCTCTTGCTTGGACCAGTTGGAAGGAATTTGACCAATCACAATATAATTGACAATATCAGCATACCATGGTGCATGAGATATCTCAAATAATTGCTCATCAGGAAAATAATCAGAGATGGGAATGGAGTCACTAGTGGATTCAATAACTAGACGGGACAAATGATCAGCGACTACATTCTCAGAACCTTTCTTATCTCGAATCTCAAGGTCAAACTCTTGAAGGAGTAAGATCCAGCGTATCAACCGAGGTTTTGCATCAGATTTGGACAAAAGATGTCTTAACGCTGCATGATCTGTATAGATGATGACCTTAGATCCAATCAAATAAGATCTAAACTTCTCAAAGGAGAACACGACTGCTAGCAACTCTTTCTCAGTGGTTGAGTAGTTGATTTGGGCATCATTTAAGGTTTTGCTAGCATAGTATATGACATGTCGTGCTCTATCCACTTTCTGGCCTAAAACAGCACCTACTGCATAATCAGACGCATCACACATAATTTCAAAAGGTAAGGTCCAATCAGGTGAGCGAATGATAGGTGCAGTAGTGAGTGTGGACTTCAAGTGCTCAAAGGCGGACTTACAGGCATCAGTAAACTCAAATTGGGCATCTTTTGCGAGAAGATGGGTCAAAGGTCTAGCTATCTTACTGAAATCTTTGATGAAGTGCCTGTAGAAACCGGCATGACCTAGGAATGCTCTAATATCTCGAACAGATTTAGGGATAGGTAGATTGGAGATTAGATCAATTTTGGCTTTGTCGACCTCAATTCCTGCACTAGAGATATTATGACCTAGGACAATTCCCTTTGTAACCATGAAATGACACTTTTCCCAGTTAAGTACCAAGTTAGTGTCACGACAACGTTGAAGTACGAGAGAAAGATGGTCCAGACATTGCTCAAATGATGATCCAAAGACAGAGAAGTCATCCATGAAGATTTCTAAAAACTTTTCAACCATGTCACTAAATATACTCATCATACACCGCTGAAATGTAGCTGGGGCATTACACAAGCCGAATGACATACGACGATAAGCGAATGTACCGAATGGACAGGTGAAAGTTGTCTTGTCTTGGTCATCTGGGTGGACAGGAATTTGATTGTAACCAGAATAGCCATCTAAAAAGCAATAAAAGGCCTGGCCAGCTAATCTCTCTAACATTTGGTCGATGAAGGGAAGTGGAAAATGGTCTTTCCGAGTCACACTATTCAGTTTCCTGTAGTCTATGCAAACTCGCCATCCAGTTTGAATGCGAGTAGGAACTAGCTCATTGTGGGCATTGGACACAACAGTGATGCCAGACTTTTTTGGAACGACCTGGATTGGGCTCACCCACTGACTATCAGAAATCGGGTAGATGATATCAGCGTCAAGAAGTTTGATAACTTCTCCGCGGACAACTTCCTTCATATTGGGGTTAAGTCTCCTTTGAGGTTGCCTACAGGTTTTCGCATTATCTTCTAAGTGAATGCGATGTTGCACCACTAGAGGACTAATGCCTTTGATATCATCAATGGACGATGCTATGGCTTCCCTATTTGTCTTAAGAACCTCAAGTAATTGGGACTCTTGTTGCTCAGTTAACTCAGAAGATATTACCACTGGAAAAGTCTCAAATTCACCAAGATACGAATATTTTAAAGTCTCGGGTAAAGGCTTTAATTCTATCTTAGGTGGTTTCTTTGCATGTTCAGATTCAGTGGTAACCGGTAAGGACAATGATTCAAATTTGGATTTATACTTGGGGGCTTCAAAAGGTGGGGCAGAGTTTAGCAAATCATTGATTTGGCTAATATAATTAGCCTCATCAAAACTATCACCAAAATGGGCTAAACACTGCTGAAGTGGATCCTCAGGATAAGAGTGATTAAAGGTGTGGGTGGTCAATGAATCAATAAGACAAACTTCATCAACAGATTCTGATTCAATGGGTTGTTTCATCAAATTAAACACATTGACTTCCACTTTCATGTTCCCAAAGGTCAAGGTCATGCTACCATTTCTACAGTTGATCAAGGCATTGGCTGTGGCTAAAAATGGTCGACCTAAAATGATTGGAATTTGCTTCCCTTGAGTTGGCTGAGTGTCTAGCACAATGAAGTCTACGGGGTAATAAAAATCATTAACTTTGACTATCACATCCTCAATGATACCCCTTGGAATTTTTATGGATCGGTCAGCTAACTGAATTCTAACGTCAGTTTTCTTCAAATCAGTCAATCCTAAATCCAAGTAGACTGAATACGGTAGCACATTGACACTGGCACCAAGATCCAATAAAGCCTGACCTTCAAAATTTTCTCCTATCCTACAAGTGATAGTGGGACTACCAGGGTCTTTGTGTTTAACCACAGCTTGGTTTTGTAGGAAAGAGGAACAATGTTGGGCCATGAAGGCTTCCTTAGGGATATTGGTTTTCCTCTTGACTAAGTCTTTAATGAATTTTGCATAAGAAGGAATTTGCTTAATAGCAGTGAGAAATGGAATGTTAATCTGGAGATTTTGAAAAATCTCTAAGATTTCACTGTATTGAGAATCCTTCTTATTGTTGACTAGTCTAGAGGGAAAGGGTGCACGTGGAACAACCGGCTTAGGAATAACCTCATCAAGCTCAGGATCTTGATCCTTTTTGGATTTTGGGGAATTGGGTCGAAGAGATTTGGATTGTTCATTTTCATGACTGATGGGTGGCTCAACCTTATTATCAATTTTCTTTCCTGACCTCAAGGTAGTGATAGAATTGACATGGTCATTTGAGTGGTCAGAATTAGAAGTGGTCCCTATGTGATTAACTCCTTTTCCTTTTGGATTGATTTCGGGTTGGCTCGGGAATGTACCCTTTTGTCTTTCAGACAGAGCTGCAGTGAGTTGACTCAACTGATTTTGGAGAGACTGCTGAAATTGCAGTTGATTTTGAGTCAAGAGATCAAAGTTATTTTCTAACTTTTGGAATCTCTTATTGGAATGCTTATTGGATTGATCAAGATTAAGGGCAAGCATTTTCAAAGTGTCCTCATAATTGGAAGTATTATGGACCGGTGGGACCGGAGCAACATAGTTGTTCATGGGATCAACTGCTAAATCTCGGCTTGGATTGAACTGGTTATTCCTGGGGAATTGAGTTTGAGGAATGATTTGTCCTTGAGGTGGAGGTGGCCTATTGGAGTTACCTTGAAAACCGGATGAACCACCTAAGTTTTGTGGAGGTAAATTTTGCCTCCATGAAAAATTAGGGTGGTTTCTAGTATCAGGATGGTAACTTTGGCTAAATGTGTTAGGCAATGGTCTCCTAAAGGTATTGAAAGCACAAACTTGCGCATCCGAAGGTTCAGATGTGCAATAGACCGGACATTCCTCTGTGGGATGAGATAAACCAGAACAAACATTGCATTGTGCAGGTGTGGATATTAGGGCAAATGCATCAAACTTTTTGCTTAAGTCTTTCACTCCATCAGCAAGACTTTGCATCACAGACTTTAACTCATTTTCAGGTTTGATCTCATAAAAACCAGGTTTTCTATTCATTTGATCATTCCTAGAAAAATCATTATCACTTTGGTTCCAATTCCAATTTTGGGCATTTTCAGCTAGTTCCTCCAAAAATATATAAGCTTGGTCAGGTGTTTGGGCATTGAACTTTCCTTGGTGCATTGACTCAATCATGGTTCAGTTCATAGGGGAAAGTCCCTTATAAAAGAAATGGACTAACTGTGCTTTATCAAAGCCATGATGTGGGCATTTGAGGAGCAAGTCATGAAATCGGTCCCAAGTTTGGTGGAATTGTTCTTCAATTTTTCCTCTAAAAGTACTAATGGCATCTCTCATTGATTCGGTCTTTTGCATGGGATAAAACTTACTCATGAATTTTTTTGCAAGTTCATCCCATGATCTAATGGAGTTGGGTGGAATGGAGTTTAGCCATGAAGCAGCTTTATCTTCTAAGGATAGGGGAAAAAGACGCAGTTTGACACCCTCTTCATTCAAATTTTGATTTTTGAATGTGTTGCATATTGTCAAAAACTTCCCTAAATGGATATAGGGTTGTTCACTTTCGAGTCCATGGAATTTTGGCAACATATTGATTGTGGCAGGTCTAATCTCAAACTGGGGTGCATCATTCTCAGGTAGAACTATGCTATTGGGTGGGTTGGCTGTGATTGGGGCAAAATAGTCATTAAGAGTTCTTGGTGCAGCCATTGATGAATTATTGGTGGTTGACAGATATAACAAGGGAATTGATTTTTCTTCTAAATCAATTAGAGATAGATCACTAGGAAACCTGACTAGACGCTTGTTAACTCGCAACCACTGGGGCATAAACAAAAAGAAACCTAAAAGGGCTAGATGAGGGACAAAGCACACAAAATTTTTGGCTTTTTTTTTTTTTTATCTTGAGCTTAAATTCAAAGGTGGTGAATTTTGAAATCTAATATTGTAGAGAATTAATAGGATGATGTCCAAATTAATTCTCTCCTAATTAGACAGCTCCTACTCTATTCCAGATTAAGTCGATAGATTACCAGTTAAGGATCATCAAACTAACAACGGAGTAGTTCCCAGGAAAGTGTGGCGAGGCACGTGGCCTGCTTAATGCCGAGTCAACCTCACTTTCCTAGACAGAACTGTCCTACCGTTTATCAATTTGATAATGACTCACTGAAGTGACTACCAACCGTTTCCTTCCTAGAGGGTCTATGAGCTCGTAACCCTAAAGTGACTGATTTCTAATGAATTTTAATCAAATCTGGCTCATGGTTTAACAAATGCAAGGAATTTTTGTGATTTGTGGGCCACGGAGACGGGTGATGAAATCCCGACCGTATCTTGTGGGAATTTTTGCCCTTAAGTATCTTATGCAAAATGCTAATTTAAAATATGCACAAGCAAGACAAGAATAAAATAAAATACGAAAGAAATATACAAATTTTTTTTTTTTTTTTTTTTTTTTTTTGTTTTAAGATAATATTTATATGAAAAAAAACTAAATACAAATAACGGGAGCCTAGGGTAACGTCTAATGTTATTCTACCCTAGAGGTCGCATGCAAAATTTTTACCTATTCTAGGGGAAAATAATAATAACAAGAGTATAGAAATATGGAACCTGGATGACGACCCGGTATGGTAACTCCTGCAAATAGAAAACAACAAAAATAAACAAGTAAAAAAAATGAAAATAAAATTGAGTGAATAATAAAAATAATAAGAATTAAACTAATCTAATTTTTATTTTTTATTTTTTTATTTTTTTTTCTTTTATGGGTGGGTTTGATTATTTTGAAAATAAGTAGGGAAGCAAAAGTAATTTTCAAAATGTTTACTTGAGTGCTTCGGACTGTATTTTTAAATTTTTTTTTTTTTTTTTTTTTTTTTAAACGGGCCCACAAAAAAAATAAAAAGAAAAGAAAATTTCACATTCAAAAGCCTAAAGCTACTACTCTATGTTATGATAAAATTGCATACAATTCAAAAGTGAACGGCTGGACCTTTATGTTTTTATTTTATTTTATTTTATTTTATTTTATGAGTAGAAAATTGTGCTAAGTGAGGGTCGGCTTTGATTCTGAATTTTTTTTTTTCTTTTTTTTTTTTTTCTTAGATTTCAGTTATTCAGAAAATGGGGTCCACGAAAATGAGATGAGAAAAAAAAAAAAAAAAAAATGGAGCAAAAGTGAGGTTCGACTTTGACTTTTGAAATTTTTTTTTTTTCTTTTTTTTTTTTTTTTTTTTTTTAAGAACCTTACAGTGCTGGAATACTGCAGATTTTTTTTTTTTTTTAACAAAACAAAAACTCAAATGAGACCTTACTAGTATACACTGTCTACGGCAGTTTCATTTTTTTTTTTTTTTTTTTTTAATGAAGGGGGCCCACGAAAATGAATGGCAAAAACAAAAATTTCAAACCTTAACAAAAATTTCAAAAGTGATGCTACTTTGACTTTTACGGAAATTAATTTTTTTTTTTTTTTTTTTTTTTTTGGATACCTACGGTTACACAATGAGCAGAGGATAAAATGAGCTAATTTTTTTTTTTTTTTTTTTTTTGTTTCACAAAATAACAGAAAATCACCAAAATAGAGAGAAAAAAAAAATAATAAGAAAGGGAAGGATAGAAAGGTCGGGTGGGTTCCCGAAAAATTAGAGTTGAGGATCTTTAATTTCAAATTCTTAGTGTTGAAGCGGCAACGGCGCCATTTGACGGGTTGAGATTTGATGATATTGTGTCGTTGTTTCACCACACCCCGATCAACAAGAATTTATACCTACTAATACTTTACTTAAAATAGTATAGCAATAAGTAGGGTCGAACCACTCTCAACTTGGAACTCGTTTTGAGACAAGGGTCCAAAACTTTACTTTTCGAGATAAAAAGAAATCACTTAAAACAACTCTTGAATTTTTTTAATAGTAAACTAAAATAACTAGATAAAATTATCAAATGGTGGAAAAAATCTCAAGAGAAAAGAATCCACCACCCGGGTCTATATAAATAATATTATATATTTCTATTGCAAATTCTCCTCCAACCTATTAAACATAAACATAGATATTAGTAGGCATTCCCCGTATTTCCATTAATTGGTAATCACGAAGAATCCTCCCTCTAATGTTTTGGTTTAAATAAAATGTAAATAGTAGTAGGCATTCCCCGTATTTCCATTAATTGGTAATCACGGAAAATCCTCCTTCTATTTTTTAGTGTCCAACCTCTATTGTAAGGTTTTTGTTCATTGAGATTCATAAAATGAATACTCTCGGGACGAGAATTAAACAATACGAAATAAAATAAAAATTATTTATATCTTACCCATGGTGGCTTCATCACCCCCTTGAGAAGAGTTTTAAGCTAGCATGTTGATAAAAAAATGAAACAAGGTAATAGAATAAAATTCCATTGATAGAACAAAAATTACACAAAATATGAAAATGGTATAAAAGTATTCTAAGCTCTCATCCTTCAACTCCTCCCTCTCCACTCTGATATGTAGATGTATATATATGCGATTGGTTCTGCAACTTGATCCATCTGTATTGCATTTTATTTCCTGAGATAAGCTTGGCACGCATATTGAGGCAGCTACAAAATTGATTACACCATTTATTCCAACCAACCTTTCTCACCAACCCTCTCTCTCTCTCTCTCATATTTAATATTCCTCCCACCAACTCACCAACTCTCTCATAAATATATATATTTTTCTTTCTTTTACACACATACACACGTACACTTACACACACATATATATATATATGCATTTATTACATTATCCCCCTCCAATTATTTCTTTTTCTTCATTTTCATCCTTCTTGCAAGCCCATAGTGAATAATCATAATTGTGTAAAATAATATATTCATTTCATATAAGACAGGAATTTAGAACAAATATAGAATTTTGTGTCAAGAATAAAAACGGTCTCTTATCTACTACAATCATCACAGTACGATCACAGTTTCCCCTCGTTACAGTTGAAAGCAAAGATAAAAACTACATTACTTGGCTAGGGTTTTGCTAAAAAATCCTAGATACCGAGTTAGTTGGCCATGGAAGATGAAAACTACATCTTTGGCATAAAATCGATCTCCATGTCCTTCTTCTCTGGATATCTAGGTCTGAATATGGCTTCTCTTATTCAAATATATATAACTTCAGAGGTTGCTCTGAAATTGAACGTGTAAAAAAGCTCCCTCATCATAATGGAGACCCTTCTCTTTTATAGAAAAAGATGCGTTTTTATTTGGTAATCTAATTGTTTCACCATTAAGTCAGGAATACGTATTGTAATATAATCTAAAGAATGGTATATAATCTCATCAAATATGATTAATATTGTGTCCAAAATAGCTTAGAAATCATTCTCTGCTGATTCTGGCCGAAACAGGTCCTACACATGTATATACAAGTTGCTGATCTAGCAGGTCGTATTTGGTCTCACCGAGTACTCAGTGAACTTTCCACCAAGTACTCGGTAGCTTCAGTTTCGTGCGCAAACGGGATAAAGTGCGCTAAATTCTCTGTCATTTTTTCCCATTTTGTGCAAGTGCGCTGGTTTTCGCACCTTACCGAGTACTTGGTAGTTCTTCACCTTGAACTTTCGTATTTCATTTTCTTTGCTCCGTTTCTCTTCTTGGCTTCATTCATTTCCACTCCTTTTGCATCCTTGACTTAAGGAAGAATTGCCAACAATAGTGTTAAGCAAGTTCTTCCGATATTTCCGTATGGAGCCATGTCAAATGTTTTTGTCTCTTGAACGATCTTGAATCATAAATTCAGTTATTTCACCGAATTTAACTCGTTTTCTCCATTAAGCTCCTGAAACATGCTTAAACACACAAATCGCATAAAAATACTAAATAATGGAATATAAGGACGTAACATTAGTAAGATAGGGGCCTAAAATGTATAATATTTGACACCTATCAGCTTACAAGAGAGATGGAGAGAAATTTCAGAGAAGAAAGAGTAAAACTAAAACCTGACTAAAATTGTTACATTTAACTGCTTATATAGAAAATATAATGAGGTTACTGTGTGTTTTTTTTTTTACTTTCGGTGCAGAGTATTGTTTGCTTTCACTGTTGTAATAGTAGTCTATCGGGTACTATTGAGTATTATTCTTGTTTTTTGTGCCGACGATTTACTGTAGCAAAAGTCACTATTCACTATTCTTGTCTTCTTGTGCCGAAAATTACTTTTGACTTTTCTTGACTTCACCCTTCATTTCAATCTTTAGATAAATCAAAGGGATCCTAAGCATCTTGGTATAACTTGTATTTGGATTCTGTAGATGACCCATCTTCTTCATCACTATTGGAAGCACCTTCTATTTGCGCAAGGAGTTTTTCCATTTGGGGGAAAAAACTGTTTAACTACAACAATGGGATCATGGATATTGGAGAAATGAGGTTCAATGTAGAAAAGAGGGTCACGCATTTTCTCGAGATATTAAGATATACCTGGAGGGTTGTATTTGGAAACTGGTGGAGCATTCGTGACTGGGGCATGGACTTGGAATGGATCATGAGGAGCAGTGAGAGCTGTGCTAAAAGTAAGACGTGGTCCTATTAGAGTTCCTAAACTGGTGAATATGTTGACTAAGGTTAGTGAGGTAGAAGGTTTAATTTTGACTATGGGAGGGAGAGGGGGTCGGACTGGGGCTATACCTCCTCTAGGAGATGGCTGGAGTTGTCTATTTGCCATCTGTGTTATGCAAGAATTCTCGGGTAAGGAAATCTGGGATTGAATTGTCACTTCCACGAATATATTCAATATCAAATTGAAAAATACTTAAAATTGACTGTCATCTGGCAAAAATATGCTTAACAGCTATATTTTTAACATTTTTTTCTAAAAACTATTTTGTACTTTTACAATCTACTCTAAGTAAAAACTTTTGGTTTAAAATGTCATCTTGAAATTTACTAATACATAAATCAATTGCTAAAATTTATTTTTTAATAGTGTTGTAATTACTCTGTGTTTTGTTCCATGCTCTAGAGTGGAATCGAACTAGTTGCTCTAGAGAAGTGGGAGTAATTTTTTGCTTTAAGATACCTCCATAACTAATATTGGAAGCATCAGTTTCAATGATTTTGAAGGAGTTGAATGAAAAAATTCCTAGACAAGGAAGAGTTTTGACATATTTTTTTACATCTCGGACAATATTTGTACGAATTTCTGTCTAAGGGGGAGGATTTGACTGTAAACAATTAAAGAGTAGTTTACATTGCTTTCGAAGATCTTTGTAAAAGTCAACAATGTAATTTAAAGAGCCAAGAAAGTGTTGTAACTAGGTCTTATCAAGTATTTGATCTGGAAATTTATCTGCAAATTCGATTGACCGACTAATTGGATGGAATTGTCCCTGAGATATATCATCTCCAAGGAAGCGAACTTGTGTCTGAAAGAGCTTTATTTTGGTAGTTGAGATGACTAAACCATTTTGTTTAATGGTGTTCAGGAAGGATTTAAGGTGTTTCCAATGGGCTTCAATACTATTAGAAAAAATAAGGACATCATCAATATAGACAATGGAGAAATGACTGAAGGAATTGAAAATATCATTCATGATGTTTTGGAATTCATTGAGAGCATTTTTAAGGCCAAAGGGAATGACGTTCCATTCGTAGTGACCAAAGGGTGTGGTAAATGCAGTTTTATACTTATCTTCTTCAGCAAATTGAATTTGCCAAAAACCTGACTTGAGGTCAAATTTAGAGGAAATGGTTGTTTATCCTAATCGATGAATTAAATCTTTCTTATTAGGAATGGGATATCTAATCCATTCAAGAACTTTGTTAAGAGGTTTATAATTGATGACTAGCCTTGGTACACCATGTTCAATTTCTGAATTCTTTTGGACATAAAGGGTTGGGCAGGACCATGGTGATTTCCTTTTCCTAATGATTTTCTTCTGGAAAAGGTCGTGAATTTCTTTTTTGCAAAATTTAAGGACTTCAGGATTCATTTGGATTGGGCATGCTTTAGTTGGAACGTCACGTTCAGTGTATGTTTTTTTATAGGGGAGGTGGACAATATATTTTTTTCGGTGCCAGAAAGCATTGGGCAAATCAGAGCAGACTTCACGAACGAGTGTTTGTTCATAAGCCGTAATATGGGCTTGGAGGGTAGAATTTTTTTACTGGGAATCAGTCATTTTGTGTATTAGTTCTTCTTTTAAAGAAGTCAAGTGATGTTCTTTATAGTGGATGAGATAAATGGTTTTAGACACGGAACAATCAATAATGTTTTCTAGCTTATTGGTGGAAGATTTTTGCAAAAAAATAAATTTAATATTTTGACCAAAATGAGTGGTAGAGTGACCATTGTTATCTATCGTGAAGGGATAGAGGAGATATAAGAATGGAAGGTCGATGATGACTGTATCGGTCATATTTCTTACTAGAACAAAGGTGGTTTTGAAACAGACATTATCTTGACAAATATGTGCTTTGGATAATTCATATTTGATTTGCATTGCACTTCCATTGGCTGAACTAAGCGTTTCATTTGTTTTTTCATAGTATCTACTAAGAACCAGACCTTCTTGTATACAGTTAAGATCAGCTCCAGAGTCAACTAGAGTAATAATAATTTTTGATACTGTTTGTTAATAACTAATATGACTTTTATTTTCCATTTTTTGAATGAGATTCTATTGATAAGATTGAGACCATTGGTGTTTTCATTATCCTCGGTAAATGGATTTGCGTTGCTATCATTATCCTTATCACTGCTAGAGAAAGATGAGTCAGAAACTGAAAATTGGTGTGGGATTTTTACTAGATCTTTGAGTTGGGTATGAAAAAGAGTTTTTATGTCTTGGTTCTCATCCTTTAAAGTTTTAATTTCTTGTTTGACTATGTTAATTTCAGTTTGAAGATCCTGTATAGTGACTTCTTTTTTAGGAGTAGAACATTCAAGGGTTTTATGAAGACTAAAATTTGGTTTGTTTATCATAGGAGGTTGGGTATCTTTGTTCATCAATTTGGTTAGCTTTTTTAGATAATAATTTTTAAGTCTGGGACTTCAACTTTACTTATAAGATCCAATAAAAGATGTTGTTGTTCTTCTGCCTTGGTGAGAACACTAATGGTTTTAGGTTTGCTACGATTGAGCATATTAACAGTCTTAGTACAACAACTGTCCTTACACCCAAAGCTAATATCAGGTGAACTGGGACAGCTGGCAAGAGACTCAGAAGAGGAGTTAGATTCATCTTCACTAGTATCACTTTCGCTTGTGTGTTTGAACTCAAGAATTATATAAATTTGTTGTTTAGTTTCATTCGGAATATCTAATTGGCTAATTTTATTCTTTACAGGACAATTTCTTGCGTAATGCCCTTTCTTACTGCACTTATAACATGTGACTTTAGATATATCAGTCTTGGTGTTTTTCTCAAAGGGCTTTGTTTTCTTTTTGTATTTTCCTTTCTTTCTTAACTTTTGTTTATCATAGAATTCATTATGTTGAAATTTAGGCTTATAATTTTGACGTTTATAGCGTTTTGGGAAAGATTTTGAATGTTTTGATTTCTTTGTTTGTCGAGATGATGCAATAGGGGGTAATCCATATTGTTCACAGAATGTTCTCATTTCATATTTAGCTTTTTTTTTTTTTAGCTGGTTATTAATTTCCATGTCTATACACATTTTGAGGTCAACCTTCTGGATTAGACTAATAATATTTCCATAAGTTAGATCATCGTATTCAATAACTCCAGTAGCATTACTTAATTCCGTACGTATTTTATGAGAAAAAGGCTGGGTAATCCATTTATGAATGTTTCTTTCCAAAATGGTTTGTTACTATCTTTTCTTAACATGACTCTTGACAAGAAAGTATATTTGTACCATCTAAAATCACTAAGTGTGGGACATCTAATGTTACTAAGTTGATCATGAATTCTAAAAATAACATCACTGGGTTTTACAATGAAATAGTCTATAATTGTATATATTAATGTGTTAACTCCATCAGGGATACCTAAACCGATTTCTTCATTAAAGATGGGGGTCCCATCTTCGGTTTTTTGGATTGCATGGGTTATATTGTCTCGAGCTTCTTGGGTGGGATGTTTATCCCACCAATTTCTTAACATACCATAGAAACCAGAGGTGAGTAACTCAACAATACCAGGTTGACTCATATTGTCATTTGTGAGGTAACTATTGGCTTCCATGGAAAGGTGATTCAATTTATTTAAAGTTTCTTGTTCAAATAAGCCATCAATATTCCATTCATAAATTTTTTTAGAGGACATAGAAAATTGGTTTTGAAAGATTCTTTCTTCATATTAAATATCAATAGGGGTAGGTTGGGGATACCAATTTTATGTAATACTAGTCGGGTTCACAGGTCGATGTGTGATTTGATTTATTTCAAATGCATGTTCTAACTTATGATTTTCTTCATCCATGTCTTCAATAGGGGAGGATTCCAAATTATCAATATTGTGATTAAAGACAGTGAGAGATTTTTCATCCTTGATAAGTTAGGTTTCAAGGGCCTTTAATAGTTTATTTATTTGGGTAGAGGAATCACTTGAGCTTGGTTTGGATGAAGTTGGGTGTGTGGAGGGAAGCTTCATGAGTGGTGTATCAATTATTTTTGCAATATGAGTAGAGGAATCGGGTTTGGTTTTAATTTTATTTAATTGGGATCTAAGTGTACTTAAGTATTGATTAGTGAAATTATTTTGTTCCATACTTTTTTTAGTATCATGGTCAGTAGTAAGGTGGTGACTTTAAAGGGAGATGCAGATTGACTATCAAACTTTCTAATGTGGAATGATTGGAAGAAACGATACTCTTATCATGTTTGATCCATTTTTGCTTTGTAAGTGAGATTATTATAATATATATATATATATATATATATATATATATATATATAATATGCACAAATGATTATGATCAGAGAGCTTCGCTGATATATACAGTGCTCTCTCTTTTTAGATATATAGGCTATTATCATAAAATCCCCCTATGATTTTTAATTTAATCAAATATCCCCATACCCTCTATAAGATTACGAAAATACATTTCAAAACTCTAATTCATTCCATTTAAATCCCAATTTCAATTTAAATCTCAATTAAACTCTATTCCTTCCATTTATTCCAATTATCACAAATTCACTTTCTCTCACTTATTTACTCCAAAACTCTAATTCCTTCCATTTATTACAAACACACTTTTACTATGAATTCTAATTTCAACCCAATTCAACTATAATTCTTTCCATTTATCACAAACTCACTTTCAATTTAAATCCCAATTTCAACCCAATTCAACTATAATTCCTTCCATTTATCACAAACCCACTTTCTCTCACTCATTTACTCCAAAAATCTAATTCTTCTATTTATCTCAAATCAATTTCAATTTCAATTTAAATTTCAACCCAATTTAATTTATAATTATATATATATATATATATATATATATATATATCACTATATATATAATAATATATACATACTTATTTATACATATATAATTATATATACACAATGATATACGTATATATTTACGTATATATAATTGTGTATATATATATGTATGTATAAATAATTATATATGTATAAATAAGTGCGTATATATGATTATATATATAGTGATATATATATATATATATATATATATATATAATTATAATTATAAATTGAAATTGAGTTGAAATTTAAATTTAAATTGAAAGTGGGTTTATGATAAATGAAAGGAATTAGAGTTGAGTTGGGTTAAATTTGGGATTTAAATTGAAAATGGGTTTGTGATAAATGAAAGGAATTAGAGTTTTGGAGTAAATGGGTGAGAGAAAGTGGGTTAGTGATAAATGGAATGAATTAAAGTTTAATTGAGATAAATGGAAGGAATTAGAGTTTAATTGAGATTTAAATTAGAGTTTGGAGGGTATTTTCGCAATCTTATAGAGGGCAGCAGGGTATTTGATTAAATTGGAAACCATAAGGGATTTTTTGAAACCACATGATTTTTTTTTTGAACAATTTAAAAATCATATGGGGATTTTCTGATAATAACCCTAGATATATAGTGTCTATATACACCATACACTATAACAGGCACATCCCACTACACAAATAATGTATAGGGAATTTGCATTGACACCCCCTGAGGTATTGGTCAATTGCAGGTAGATTTTGATCAACACACTATTTTACAGATACACATCCGATATTTATAAATTATTGCAATGACACCCCCTTGGAGGCATAAAATGACTTTAGTGCCCTTGATTATTTTAATTTTGATATGAAATCTCTAAGTTACTCACTTTACCCATTACACCAACCACCCTTATCATCACACTCTTATTATTAAAAAATTTACAATAAATAAATAAATAATACAATATATATAATTTTATTATAAATATAAAATAAAATTTTACCATTATTTAAAATGTCTTACACTTTACCGTATTATGAAATTTCATAATGAAATGAGATTTTATTTAGTATTACATATCTAAATAAAATGTTCTATTATAGGTGTTACATATCTAAAAAATTCTACCATTATATTATGAAATTTCATAATGGAATGTGATTTGTTTTGGTATTACATATCTAAATAAGATATTCAATTATAAGTATTACATATCTAAAAAATTCTACCATTATATTATCAAATTTTATTAAAATTATTGATTGATAATAGTATACAAATATATATATTTTTTCTATTTGTACATAAAAATTTATATGTATTTTATTAGATATGTAATACCAATAATGATTATTAGATATAACTCTTTAATGTTTTTTTGATAAATATTCATATAATAATATATTAAAAATTAAGAACAATAATTAAATAATGGGATTTTTTTAGTATTATTATTTATGAAATTTTTTTAGTGGTTGGATTTACCTTTAAATACATTTTTCAAAATATTTTTGATAAAAGTATATATATTGTATATCTTATTTATTTATTGTGCATTTTTAAATAATAAAAGTGTGATAATAAAGGTGATTGGTGTAATGGATAAAATGTAGGGTTTAGGCATGGGTAACTTAGAGATTTTACATGAAAATTAAAATAATCAAGGGCACTAAAGTTATTTTATGCCTCCAAGGAATGTCATTGCAATATTTTACAGACCTCAGGGGTGTTTCTGTAAAATAATGTGTTGATCAACATCTACCTACAATTGACCAATACCTCAGGAGTGTCAATGCAAATTACCCTAATATATACTATATGGGTAGGTAGTGGGACCCAAATTACTTTGTAACTTTATATTGCACTAATGAGCATGCATTAAACTCGTGTAGTAAGTGTCGTGACTATGGGTGCACAAAAAAATCGTGAAACCGTTGAACCGGTCCAAATTGAATAAAATTGGTGTTTTGGTTCCGATTTTGAATTAGTTTGATTTGGTTCCGATTCTCAAAAAATAGAACCGTTCTAATTTGATTTGGTTCCGGTTTCAGACTGTCTGGAACCGAATCGAACCGATATGAATTAGATATACATATATATGTATAATCACTTATATAATTGCATTATATTTAACAAAATTATAGATTCATATAAACTTATAACACCAAATAAATACAAGTTAGTGTATTAAATAAAAAGTTTACCCTAATAATTTTTTACCATCCAAACAAATATTACACGCATATACATAAATTTTTTATAATTTATAGCCCCTCTCATCTCTCACATCCATTCTCACCGTCAGCCACCATAAATCCTCTCATCATTACCACCGACTTCTAAGCTTTCTACAAAAATGTTAGTTTCTCTCTCCCCCTCTATAGATCTCTAATATGTGTTGATTCACACACAAACACGGACGCATAACTTTTCTGTTTTAACTCGTGAACATTCAACAATTCTCTTGACTGAAGTCATGTCTGAAATTTAAAAAAAACGCAATAAAAAAAATCACGAAAACTCCATAAACAATCTCTCTCTCCCTCTCTCTCATCTTCTTAGTGCGTATGTGTGAGAGTTTTTGGGGGTACGGGTGGAGGTGTGGGTGCTTGTGTGTGTAATTTTTGGTTTTAAAGTTGTTTTTAGTTTTGAAATTGGTAAGATTATTTTTCATAATTTATGTTGATGTATGTTATGTATAATTTGAAAAGAACATGTTTACGGAACCATGGATCGGAACCGAACCGAACCGTTTTTTAATGGTTTGGTTTTGTTTGATTATTTAACTAATAGTTTTGGTTTTGGTTCTTGTTTTCAAGAAACCGGTAATAATGGTTTGGTTTCAAATTATTCAAAAATCATACCAAACCGAATCATGTGTTGCCCTAGTCGTGACTGGTATGGATAACCATTATTATAAGGGTTGCAAGCTTTTAAACCCCTATGGTATGCATATAGTGCGTATAACACCCTTGTGATTCTACTTCCCCCTAAACCTTTGAATATAGTGCGAATTATCCCCAAAATGAGGGCAAATCGCACTATATTCAAAAGTTTGGGGGGAAGAAGAACTATAGGGGGTTAAACGCACTGTATGAATAGTATAGGGGGTTAAAAACTCGAACAATTTTGGGGGCAATTCGCACATTTATTTTTTCATTTTAGAAAAAAAAGTATAAATAAAATATTTATTGAAGTTAGCTTTAAAATATATATATATTTATTGAAATTAGTTTTGGTCGTGTTTTTTCACGATCTCCACAATAGATTGCATTGACCCCATTTTTTTGTATATATATTCTTAAATTGTTGAAACAAAAAAAAAATTGATAGTAAATAATTTTTTATCAACTTATTTGATAAACTAGGTGGCTTTATTTACCAAAAGAACAAAAACAAAAAATGTTTGTTTAATTAATACCAAAATAATTATTGACATCGCATTTTTTGGATTTTTAATGTTAAAAATTAAGGATTGTCCCTAAAAATTGGTATTAATACACACATTTTGAAATTAATAGATATTATACGCACAATATCTATACTAGAGGGGTGTTTTGAGTACTTAACCCTTATTATAATATATGGTATTGCGCATCATGCTTGATTTTTTTTGCTTTTATTTATTAAAAACACGATTAGAATTTAGAAACAAACAAAAGCAAACTGTGTATAAAACTGATTTAATATTCTTATCACCTTCACTAAAATTAAAGAAAAAATTGACAGATTAACCAAATCGTCAAGAATGAAGAGACAAGACAAAAACAGAAGATAAAGCAAAGATTAAAAAATAAAAATTGTATGTCACTTATTAGATCATAAAAATCATATGTCACTTATTAGTCTTATACTCATTAACCTTAATTAGGAGTTTTCATTTAAACACTAATGAACACTAATTCTTTATTATTAAAAGTAAAAGTTTTACTATATTATTTTAAGGGAGACAATATGGGGACGGCCTTTTTATTTACCTGCATTCCAGTTATAATTTTATATATATAAAAAAAAAATCCCTAAACTCATTTGAGAGTCATTCTTTATTTTATCTAGCTCAAATTACTTTTTATATTATTAATATTTATATACTTTTACCTTCTTTACTTCGATTCTAATATTTTTCTGTCCAGACAAAAAATAAAATTTCAACATAAAATAAAATAAAATCTTTTGGGAGTATCATTATATGGACACATATATGTGTAATCTCTTAAAAAAACAAATTATTTATTTAATTGAATAATCATATTTTTTCAGTCTTGCAAAATAGATAATATAACAATATGATAACTCTTTTATTTCACCTCTTTTTTTCATATAACTTTTTTTATGGGGTCATGACAAAAGAAATTATTTATAAAATAATATTTTTAACAAAAACACTTTCTATTCCTTTTTGTGAAAACGATAATCTACTCGATATAGACAACTTTTTTTCCGTCATACTAAGTGTTTTTTCATTCGACCAACTTCAACATTTTTATTATTTTACCAAGTTGTAATTTTTATAAATAAATAAAATGCATAAGTAACTGTAATTGGGTATCTCGATTTTTTTTTTTTATCAAAATTAGGCACCGCTTGGCCATTTTTATCACTTCACTAAATAATGTTTTGTTAAATATATAAAATGCATTTACCAACGCTAATTGGGGTATGTTGAATTTCTCTCAAGATTAAGAACGCTTTGTGCACTTGAGGCTAAGTAAATACTAAGTAAATTCACTATATACCGATGATACAATATAATTTAAAAGTGAAGCACGTATAAAATAATTACGCGCGTAGTATACAAGACTAAAATCATCTATAAACACCAAAGCATATTGTAAACACCAAAAGGAAATGTGAACCCATAATACTTGAATTCGCCAAACTCAGTTGCTTTATTGGTGAATTTGAGTATACGAAAACGAACTATTATATTATATTACCGTATTTAAATTATTTATATGCAAAAATTTGAAAAAATCAAAATTTTATTATATTATTGTTACAAATATATAGAATAATGAATGAAAGCGCATAACCATGTCATTAAATATATTTTTAATAGAATTCATAAAGAATATCTCATAAATAGATAGAGATCGGTAAAATTGAATAATGTTTTATAAACCGACTTAATAAAAACAAAAACATCTATTATAACGTCAATCATCAATCACGCTGGAAAAAAAATACTAACTCTCTTACAATTCTACTATATAGAGATTTAGTGTTGAGTGAGCAAGAAAGTGAAGTATATAGCGGGCTATTTGTTAAATGAAAAATATATATATATTTTAATTAATTTAAGTTTAATTTCCTCCAAAATCTTAAATATCAAATCTAACACTTTTTAGTGGAAGTATGATGCAGGTAAGGTACTCTTCTTCCATTGTTATAAGATCCCTTTCAACATATATCTTTCTAACCTTTTATATCACAGAAAAATCACAATGTTGTGATGCTTTACTAAACGCATAAGTGGCATGACTGGTCCAACTAAAAAACTAAAACTAAAACTAAAACTAAAACAATTCTGAAACGAAACCTCCATCACGAAAGTTGTGCGGTGATTATTTTCCCTTTAACCAATATATAAATTTATGTATATACATATATAGTAGGATAGAAGTACGAAGTTTCTTATACTTCCTTTATTTATTTATTTTTATCTAAATTAAGCGTTCAATATAAGAGCCAATGAAGCAGTTCACAGAGATTATACAAAACAAATTTATGATCACTAAGCGAAATGACACCTGTAAATGTAGGAAACTAGTTTTTTAGTTTTTGTAATTAGTACTATCATGCAAACTTTGGTTAAGACTTAAGAAAGAAAGGGCAAAAATGTTTCGAATGAATTAGATATTGGATGAAAAATGTTTATTACTATTGTTTTCAAAATGTTTATTAGTTGCTTCATTCGAAACATTAGTTTCGAAGGTTTACTACTATTCTTTTCATAATTTTTTTTTAAGAAAATCATTTCTCAAACAGAAACTCACATTCTGAAATATATATCATTTTTCAAAATATATATTGTTTTCAATTTTTTTTCTGAAATATATATATATTTTTTAAATTTATAGTTTTTACGAAAAATATAATTGATTTTCAAAAAAATAATTTTTTTAAGGATTAATTTCACAAAACCCCCTTATACTATTTAATTTTATCACTACGTCCTCTCCCCTCACATTTTGAGTTATAATACATAAACTACTCTCAATAGTATAGGGAGGTATAGTGAAATCAAGCCTTTAAAAAAATATTTAAATCAATTATATTTTTTGTAAAAACTATAAATTTCAAATATATATATATATTTTGGAAAAATATATATTTTTTGAAAACAATATATATTTTGGAAAAAATATATATATTTTGGAATATATATATATTGGAAAAGGATATATATATATATATATATATATATATATATATATATATATATATAATTCGTCAAAATTTATATTTTCGAATTGTTTTAAAAAAATGATTTTTTTTTGAAAAATATACATTATTTTCCAAAATATAAAAAACATATATTTCGGAAAAAAATTATATTATTTTCGGAAAAAATAATATATATTTTTCGGAAAACAAATATTTTTCGGAAAAAATTCATATTTTGGAAAATAATATATATTTTTCTCAAAAAAAGAATTTTTCGAAAAAAATCATATTTTGGAAGATAATATATATTTTTCCCAAAAAAATTATTTTTCAGAAAAAATTCATATTTTTTGAAAACAATTGGGAAAATATATATTTTTGACGAATTATATATATTCCGAAATATATATCATTTTCCAATATATATATATATATATATATATATTTCCTGAAATATATAAATTTCTCGAAATATATATATTTTTTCCAAAATATATATTGTTTTCGAAAAATATTTTTTTCCAATATATATTTATATATATATATATATTTTTAATTTATAGTATTTACGAAAAATATAATTGATTTTCGAAAAATAATTTTTTTAAAGACTTGATTTCACTAAACCCCCCTATATTATTGAGGGTAGTTTAGATATTATGACTCAAAATGTGAGGGGAGGGGCATAGTGATAAAATTGAATAGTATAGGGGGCAAAGTGAACACGGTGGGGGTTAGTTGATTAAATTGAATAATATAAGAGTTTTTTTTTTTAAATTAACCCTTTTTTTAATACTAAATCCTACCTTTCAAAAAAAATAAAAAATAAAAATAAAAGAGGATCCATTAATTATTATGTTTAAGTTGCTTCAGCTTCTAATTTCTTTATGAATGAATGTGATATTGGATGCAAAATGTTATTACTGTGATCTTTTCATAATTAAAAGACTTGAAATTTTATGAAATAACTCTAAAATTACATAGCAACTTCTTTTTGGTATAGTTATACTTGTTTATATTAGTTATATTTAAGTAAGCTTGCATGGTTGAATTAAATACCCTTATATTCGCCTCATAGTTTGTCGTATCGTCCGAAACCGTTATGTATCATCCGGTTCGTAACGTTTTAAGAAAGTGTCGATACCGTTATTTAGCATTGATACTTATTTTAGAGACCGATATTGTTCGAGTCCGTTACATCAATACCAAAACCGAAACCGCAACGGCAAACCATGATTCGCCTGTCTCATAGTAATCCAATTTTTCATATTAATGAATAATCTGAAAAATCAGATGATAAACTGAGCCATAAGAAAAAACAAGTGAAAACAAATTGGAAAATTCCTTTCAATAGTCGTTTGCTGAAAGAATGAAAATTAAAAAGGCTTACAACAAGCAGTCTAAGGAGCTGGAGTTTAATAAAAAGTGATAAAAATTCTGAAAACAAAGCTGATATTTAGTATTTTCATGAAAGTAAAAATTTCTCAAAACAAGGTTAATCAAGCTAATTATATTAAATAATATCAAGCTAATTAAATCTAAAATCTTGACTATGCCCCCTTTTAACTAGTCTAAGTCCAAGGTATTTTACCATACTTATAATTAAAACGCTCAACAGTTTTGTTACAAGAAGAGATAATTATTATTACTATCTCTATCAAAATTAACATGATCAAGCATAATCAAAGCTAGAAATTTGTGGACTTTGAAGCATGAGTAAATACTTCAAATCAAGAAAATGGTCAAAGCTAGCAATTTGTGGACTTCCTAGCTCGTTTCCCCCAACTACTTAAACGAATCAATCTCCCACTTCTCCTACGAAGTACTATTCTCTAATTCCAGTTTACAGAAAGCTAAGCTTGCTTGTTTCACAGACCCTTTCCCCTAACAGCCGTAGCTTCGTCTGCCGGGCTCATCTGTTTACTAGGAAGCATGAGTAAATACTTCAAATCAAGAAAATGGGTGGGTGTAAATACTTCAAAAATTAATTATTCCAAGAAAATGGATGGGTGCCAATCAACACAGCATCTTTAATTGATTCAAATGATATAAATTTAATTTCCTCCAAAATCTTAAATATCAAATCAAAATAGTATGCTGCAGATAGGGTATTCTTCACCCATTGTTATAAGATACCTTTTAACTTATATATTTTTAACCTTTTATATCACAGAAAAATCACAATGTTGTGTTCTGCATTCCTAATCACATAAGTGACATGACTGGTTAAAATAAAAAATAAACACCTAAAATAAAACAAAACGGATCCTCGTCTCACGAAAGTTGTGACGTGTTTTCTTCTCTTTAAACAATTTATAAATACATGTATATCCATATATATTATGATAACTATAATTAAAAAGACAATTGGAAAGAAACAAAGGTAGACTGTATGAAACTGACTTAAACATTATTATCACCTTCATTGAAAATGAAGAAAAATTTGAGACAATATAAAAGATGCGTACCAAAATATTACTAACTATTAAAATCTTCTACAATGAAGAGACAAGACAAAAAGAAGATACAGAAAAGATAAAAAAAATGTATATGATCACTTACTTGCTAGATAACAAATATTGTATCTAAGTTATTAGTCTTATTAACCATGATTAGGAGTTTTCATTTAAATACAAAATTTTTTTTTTATTAAAACACGACCTTTTTCTTTACTTGCATTCCACCTGTAATTTTATAAAAATGTCCAAGCAGTACCTAAGTTTGCTAAAATTTTGAGATACTCCAATTACAGTTACTTAATGCATTTTATATATTTATAAAATATATTATTTAGTAAAATAAGAAAAATGTTCAAGCTCATCGACTGTAGAGTATATATTTAATACTTAATATGCCTACACTACTCTTACCTAACTAAGTTTTATATGATATTACAATATTGATGAGTCCTAGTGCCAGACCTATTGATCATCCGCTTTTTAGAGACTGGAGTAATACGCAATATTAGTGAACTTAAATACCTAACTAAGTTTTATATGATATTACCATATTAAATTATTTGTATTCAAATATATGAAAAAATCAAGCTGTTCTCTATATTATTATAACTAACATATAGAATGTAATACAAATGTACATATATAGTTATTCTCTGACATATAAAAGAAAAAAATATTACACTATGAGATAATGAAATATCTGAAACCCATATTATTAGTAAGAGCAGTAGAGTAGAGGAGAAATGATGCTGAAAAGAATAATTTTACTTGAAAAGAAGGCTTACACAATCCTGTCAATGAAACCGAAAACATTGAAAAGAAGGGTACACAATTGAGGAATTATTGATCAATAATGTCATTCCTGTCAATGAAACCGAAAACATCTCCCGCAGATTTAAATAATTAAAATTTAAATCCTGCAAAATCTTAAATATCAAATAGTTAATGCACATAAGTGACATGACTTGTCACAATTATAAATAACAAATAAAACAACTCTGAAGCACGAACTCACATCATGGAAGTTGTAATCCCTTCCCTTTAATCAATATATAAATATAGTATATATATATATGCATATATATTATGGTAACAACAATTATATTATAAAGTACGAAGTTTCTTTTACTGCCTTTTTCTTTCTTTTCTAAAATTAAGTGTATACTATAATGTTGCGTTTAGTCCGCAAGAATGGAATGAATATGAGAATGAAATGTAAATGTGTTGATGTCATAATTGGGAACGGCCCAACCCATCCCCTTTAACGGCCCAATCTGATAGGCCCAAGGACACTATTAGGAGGCTATTAGGCCCACTTTGGAGGAGGGAAGGCCTCAGTGAGAATTATGGGCTCATAATAGAGAATCTCTCATTCTTCGTGGAAAGGGTCCCGCTCCAGTTGGATGGGTGCTCCCACAAGGGACTTGGATTTGGTACCAAATATCTGGAGCGCGCGTGGCAACTGGTTACTACCCCCTCGGAAGAGGGAGGTATGTGGGGTAGCTAAGGGAAGGGAAAGTAGGAGGAAATCAGTTGACGAGGCCGAGGAAGGCCTAGTCCTGTTGGCTGACATCTCCCTCTTTTCTTTCTGACGGGTACCAAAGACATATTGCGGGAATTTAGGGATTGAGTGGTAAGGTGGCTTGGGGCCAAGGATTTGGTCAAAAGGGGGAAGGGATGACTCCCGCCAGACCTGGAACAAAGGGAAAAGAAGTAGTTAGGTGACCATGCCAAGAGGAATCACATTAATTGAGAGTAGGTGACTGGTAAGACTAGCATTCAATGCGACTCTGGTCCCTAGGCGTAAAACCCATTGGAAGCAGCTGAGTACCATTGGTTATAAAAGAGCCCCCCAGGTATGGGGGCAACGCTCTCCCATACCTAGAGGGTATTAACCAATATGACTAGTATAAATAGGGGCACAAAAACATCATTTAAAGGGGAGACAAAAAAAACATAAAATAAACATATATAAATGCTAAGAGAGGACTTTAAGGTTTGGATTGTGATTCCTTGTGGCATGAACCCTGAACTGCATACCTTCTCTTTCTTATCTTTCATTAATTGAAGGAGTCCCTTGTAACCACATTGACCCTCACCCTAACCAGTTTTCCCTATTTTCTTAAACCGAATTAAAGTCACATAATCCTCGTTTACAAAAAGGACCACAAACATTTGGCGACTCTGCTGGGGAGGAGTGTGCCTTTTCAATGTTGGTGCATAGGGAGAATCATCGTCCCTCGGTGAATGGACCCGGTGTTCATGAGGACAGCCCCGAGGGGGGTTGGAAGTAGCCTACTAGAGGGGGGTACGCAAGGATATACGGTCTTAGTTCCAGAATCTTTTATGGAAGCTCAAGACCATATGTCCCTCCGTCTGAGGAGGGTGGAAAGAACTCAATATGAAATCCTCGAAGCTCTAAAGATAGTGGCGAGAGAGCGACGTTAGGCTGCAACTGAGGCCCGGCGGAGCTTGAGCCACTCCAGAGACCGTGGTGCCCTAGGGTCTGGGGCACGACCAGAAAGAGGAAGTGTCCAATAGGGATATTGGACGCCCCCGCCGGGGGCACGAAGAGGAAGCCCGAGAGAGGGAAGGACACCCGAGGCAGCTGAGCATACACTGTTCACTACTCCTCGAACGACGCCCACTAGGTTGGGGGGAAGTCATCTGCCAAATGATGGGACAATGCCGCGGCCACCTATGGGAGAGGCTTGGCCCGAGGGAAGGCAATCATTTTATGTCACCTTGGCCGACCTACGGGCCATGTTTTGTGCAGAACGCTGTGGAACAATGCAAGACCTGGCGTATGAGCCTCCATACTCACGGACGGTCGCAATGTTGCCCTACCCCGCGGGGTACCTTGTCCCAAAGTTTACAAAGTTTGATGGGAGAAGAGGAAATCCGAGGGAGCATGTGGTACGCTTTATAGAGGCTTTGGGAATGTATAGGAATAATCATGTATTAAGGCTGAGGGAGTTCTCCAAAAGTCTCACTGATCGGGCCTACAAGTGGTATGTTAACTTGGAACCTGGTTCTATAAGTACCTGGGGGCAACTCTTTGCACTCTTCCAGACTGAGGAAAAGATAACCACACTTTCACTCACCAAGAAGGTGCAGCGTCCCGAGGAAGAGTTGATTGAATATGTGCATCGTTTTCATGACCGAGCCATGGAGTGCTATGAAACTAATGAGGATGAGGGACTGGCGAAAATTTATGTGTAAGGAATGCATAAGGAGTACCGAGTGCACCTTATCAACTTGAGGCTGCCAACATTTACAGATCTGATATCAGCGATGAGGAACTAGCCAAGGACATAACATTGTCCCTCCGAGGGTCGGGACCTGGGGAAGCTAAAGGAAAGCGACGTCCTATAGTCTATTCGGCCGAGCAAAACAACAAACGCACATCGGGACCCTCGAGAGGCAAAAGAAGAAACATAGAAGAAATCCTACCCCCCTTTCCATGCATGATGGAAGAGGTTGAAGCTATTTTAAGGAAGTGGATTCAGAATGGGGACATCCGTCTCCCCGAGGTGGTAAAAAGCCAACGCCCCGAGGAAAGAGGGCAGTTATGATTCTGTCTTTACCACCAGCACACCAAACACCCCACCAGCGATTGTAGGGCACTACAGAACATCTTCCATAGGCGGGTTGCTAGCGGAGATCTGGTGCTTCCAACTAGGGACGTGTGAGAGGAACCCTACCCAATGCATGAAAGGGGAACGACTATGATGATCACAGGAACTCTTGATGAGGACGAAGATGTGAGAGGTGAAGGTCAAATGGCCTTAATTGATGAAAGCGAAATGAAAGATTTCAGGCTTCTATAAATGCCTAGAGTGAGCAGGCTGCTGCAAGAGCTTAACTTCTCTACCTTTGCTCAAAAGGAGATACTTAAGGCCACTATTGCAGTAGTCGAGGAGGGCATGGAAAGTGTTTCCTAGGTAGAGGAACCTGAGACACAAGACAACCCGGGGATAAGAAATGAGGTTGCCTTCATAGAAAAGGACAAGTGTGCCCCCACAACTCATAATAAGCCTTTGTACGTAACGACTGTAATCAACGGAACGGAGTACCAAAATTGCATTCTTAGACAACGGATCTTCACTTAAAATCATGCCCCTCGATATCTTCCGAGGAAGCAGCATCCCGAGCGACAGGATGGTCAAGGTCAGGACCAAGATTGTAGGATTTGGAAACGAGCCAACAAGCACAAAGGGGCACATCATCACCGAGCTAACAGTGAGAAAGTTCAAAGCCCAAACCAAGTTTCATGTAATTGACTCAGAGACTTCGTGCCATATTTTATTGGGGAGAAAGTGGTTGCCAAGTTTGGGATAGTGTCATTGTTGTACCATCAGTGCATGAAGGGTACATGGAATGGGAATGTGATTTCGGTGCCATGTTCGGAGAAATCGTTCACCCGAGGGGAGGCCTTCATAGCTGAGGCCAACTTTTTTATACCTCTTGGGCCGGATGAGGATACCCATGAAATAAGGGTCACGCCTCTCCCCAACTGGGAGGACTACGAGGGAGGGGAGTCAATCCCCTCGCCATTACCTACCGCGGAGGATAGAAAGAGGAAATCGACTTGTAAACGCCTTTAGCTTTCTGGAGGTTGCGCTATCTATAGCTTATGACGGGGCGGGGGGGTCGTCCCAAAACGAAGAACAGTCCCCTATAAGGAGGCATGTGGCATGACAGAAGGGGTAGGTGTGAAGGAACTCGAGGATGATGAAGGGCCCTGGCGATCGGAGCCCTCCGAAATAGAAGAGGTGGACCTTACGGACGCCAATGTTCTCAAGCCGGCGTTCATATGCAGGTCTCTTCAGCCAAGAGAAAGGGAGGGCCTTCTTACCCTTTTAGGAGAATTCATTGATGTGTTTGCTTGGACGTATGAGGAGATGCCAGTGAATGATCCCAGAATCGTAGCTTATCACCTCAATGTCAGGCCCTCGGCTATACCTATCAAGCAGCCCCAACGAAGCTTCATGCCCGAGCTTGAATTGAAGATTAAAGAGGAGGTTGAAGGACTCCTAAGGGAAAGATTCATCAAACTTATACAGCACCCGGAGTGGCTAGCCAACATTGTACATGTGCAGAAGAAAATGGGAAAATCCGTATGTTCGTGGATTTTCGGGATCTTAACCGAGCCTGCCCCAAAGATGACTTTCCCGTGCCAAACATTGACATGTTGGTTGACTCTACCTCAGGACATGAAATGTTCTCCTTCATGGATGGGTACAACGGGTACAACCAGATCAGAATGGCACTGGAGGATGCGGAGAAGACGACCTTCCGTACCCCCTTCGGAAATTTTTACTTTATTGTGATGCCTTTTGGCTTGAAGAACGTCGGAACTACATATCAAAGGGCAATGACAGCTATATTCCATGACATGTTGCACCATCATGTGGAGGACTATGTAGATGACTTGGTGGTCAAGTCACTCCACGAGGCCGATCATCTAACCAACCTCCGCGAGGTGTTCGAGAGGTGCTGGAAGTATGGGCTGAAGATGAACCCTTTGAAATGTGCCTTTGGGGTGGGAGCAGGGAGGTTCCTCGGATTTGTGGTACACATAAAGGGAATTGACATTGATAAGTCTAAGGTAGCATCCATCCTAGGGATGCCCGAACTAACTAATGTTAAGGAACTAAAAATCCTGATAGGAAAAATTTCCTACCTAAAGCGATTCATACCAGTTTTGGCAGAGGTCACCCATGTTTTTGGCAACCTCATGAAGAAGGGTGTCAAGTTCAAGTGGGAGGTCAAGCATGAGGAAACACTTAACAGGATCAAGGGGGTACTGACATCACCCTCAACAATGGTTCCACCATAGCACGGCAAGCCGTTAAGATTGTACATCACATCCACGGAAATTTCCATTGGGGCGTTACTGGCTCAGGAAAACGAAGAGGGTGAACGACCTGTTTACTAAATTAAGGTGATCAAGTAAGCTGAGGCGAGGTACCTAGCTATCGAGCGCCACTATCTATCCCTCGCCTTTGCTCTGAAGAAGTTTCGTCACTAGTTCATGGCGCACATAGTGCATCTCATGACCAAGTGTGACCCTTTGAGGTATCTGCTAGCTAAACCTTTACTAACGGGAAGGATAGCTCGGTGGTTGCTCATGATGGCTGAGTTTGACATAACCAGTCTGAGACCCAAGGCGATCCTTAGCCAGGCGGTAACAAATCTCATGGCACAGTTTCCCTCAAAGGAGGTCGAGCTAGTTGAGGATAAGCTGCCCGAGGAGCACTTTGGTTCGGTCTGTTGAGGATAGCTTGGACTTTGTCTTTCAATGGTTCCTCGGTTGCCCAAGGAGGTGGCGCGGGAGTGGTGTTAATGCCCGAGGGAGGGGAAAGTATATCCCTCTCGTATAAGCTTGATTTCGAATGTTCCAACAACACCGCCGAGTATGAGGCATTATCCTTAGGATTCCTCGAAGCCAGACAGCTAGGGGTAAAACATCTGAGGGTCAGAGGGGATTCTAATCTATTGATCAAATAACTAGATGGGACCTACGCAGTAAAGGAACCTACCTTGGCGGCATATCGGACCTTCATCCCCCGAATGGCAGACCAGTTTGAAGAATTCAGAGTTGAGCATGCACTGAGGACCTTGAATCGTCACTTGGATGCACTGGCTACTTTGGGTTCCAAAGTGAGCATGATGGAAGATACCATTCACATCGAGATCCAGTTGAAGCAGAACTCTTATTTGCATGAGCAAGCTAAGGAAGAACCAAAGGACAACGACTGACATTCGGAGATCCGACGTCAGTTGGTCACAAGAGAAGGACCCTTAGCGTTGGTCGAGGTTAAGAACTATTTCATGATAGGGGATGTCCTCTACTTCAGAGCCCCAGGGAGTGTGCTGTCGAGGTGCCTTTCGAAAAGAGAGGCTCGGTAAAGGATACTTGAATCTCATAAGCACATTTACGAGGAGGAGCCCATGAGTCTCTATAGGAAAATGCAGCGAAAGGGGTTCTTTTGGCCCGGTATGGAAAGGGACATCCAAAAAGTTCAGGAAGGGTGCCAGGAGTGTGAGCTGGACCAGGATGTGAGGGTGGCTTTCACCGAGGAGGGAAAGGATTGGTAAGCGAGATATCTAAGGTATCTCAGAGAGGGCATCTTACCTGAAAACAGAAGGGAGGCCTCTCGTCTCAAGAAAAGTGCCCACCCGTTTATGCATATAAGGAAATAAGATAATAAAAAGAAGGTCTGATGGAAGGGATATGGTTTACCCAAGGAATCAAGAGGCGATGAAGGCCTTGGAAATGGCACACCAAACGGAGCACCAAGGAGGAAGGAAGTTATACCACTTATTCCTTCGAATTGGTTACTTCTGGCCCACTATGAGGAAGGATGCCAAGCACAAGAAAGAGGCTGCAAGGAATGTCAAGTTCACAGCCACATGATTCATGCCCCCACGGTAGAGCTACAACACTCATTGGCCCCTTGGTCATTCCACTCCTAGGAAATGGATTTTGTGGGACCCATAACACTAGCTTTAGGAGGCAGAAGATGGATCCTGGTGGCAACAGAACTCTTCACCAAATGGATTGAAGCAATAGCACTTAAAACTTTGACCAGTGCGGTGGTGGTTGGTTTTATTAAAGAAAATATAATCTGCCGATTAGGAACACCAAGGGTAATCATCTCCGAAAATGGTACTCCATTCGTGAACTGGAGAACGAGAGCACTGTTTGACTCTTACCAAATAACACATCAAAAATCCACCAAATATTACCCCTAAGGAATCAGTCAAGCAGATGCAACCAATAAGACCCTCTTGAGGACCATCAGCCGCACGGTGAAGAAAGAGCACCATAAGTGGGCAGAACACTTGAACTTAGCCTTATGGGCATACAAAACTTCCACCAAGAGTGCCACGGGAGCAACTCCCTATGAGTTTGTTTATGGAACTAAGGCAATCTTCCCGATAGAAATCGTCATTCCTTCGGCGAGGCTGGCCGAGCGAAGTGGAGTAGGTGAAGAAACTCAAATGGGAAAGCTGGAAGCAATGGAGGAGGCCCGAGCTCAAGCTTAGTCAAAGGCGACAGTGCATCAGTCCATGGTGGCAAAATCATATAATTGGAAGGTTAGACGAAGGGAGTTCGAGGTATGAGAGCTGGTGCTCCAGGCTGCCCCCCTCATGATGAAAAGAATGGCAGCGCCAAAGTTCACCCCTAAGTGGAAAGGCCCTTACGAGATAAGAAGCGTTGGGGGAAGTGGCTATTACAAAATAGGGAACCGGGGAAACCCAAAGACCTTGGGGGTAGTAAATACAAGGTGGTTGAAGGGGTTCTATGTCTAGGGGAGGCATCCCCTCCCAAACGCCCAAACTTTTTCGCTTTTTGGTGATCTACGCCTACTGACACTTATGTTTTGCTTCTCTTTTTGTTGTTTTACTTATTCTCTTCACTTTGCCTCATTTTTTGTACTTGGGGGCTAATGTGCCTTGTTTTGAGGGTATTTGTGATGTAATACTCAGGTCAAAGCCCTATTGGATGATGGATTGTTTTTGTGGTGCATAATTAATGAAATTTGGTATTCCTTCTCGGTATTTTCCTTTCAGGATTGCAACTATTTTCTAGCACTTTTCTGCGAAAGACTTGTTCTTTTTGGGTAGTTTGTTCTAGATAAAGGGATTGGGTAACAATCGTTTGTTAAGTTGTCAGTGCGTCATTACAAACAAGCACAAATACGCGCAAAATTTAGAGTTCATTCTCATGCAATCAGAAAAAGCTTAAACGTAATAATATGGACAAGTACGAGAATGTCGCAAGTAAAAAAAATTGAATGAAAACAAACTGTGATTCAAAAAAAGAAGGGAATTACAAACGTGTTGTGTAAAGACTGTGTCAAGACATAGAGATTACTATAACACATGACTAAAAAGAAAAGGGAAACAAACGCCACAAAATAATGGTGATCATACGTGAAACAAAACTGTATTAAATTTAGATATATAAAGGACTGTGTCAATGGATGTTAACAATCAAAATGGTCGAGGGACCCAGTTTAGCGCCCTTCAACCTAGTTGCTTCCGTAAGGGAGGCCACGATGCCCCGATGATGCTCCACATCGGCGGTCAACTCTGAGATTGGCCTCGACCTGCTCCAACAAGTGTCTCTCCTCTTCAAGGTTGTCCTAAAGTTGTTTTAATTCCTCGACGACCTTATCGTGCTGCTCTTTCTCCTTCACCCTATTGATTAGTTCGCAAGCCCATTGAATATTGGCATGGGCCCTTGTTAGGTTACTCGTGACCATCTTCAGGAACTCGTAATCCTCGTTTTGAAGGTGCCTTACCCTAGCCTCTCGAAGGCGGGTAATCAGATAATAAAGGAAGTCATAAATGAGCGGGTGAGGGAATAAGGATTGATGCCCCCAACCCTCAAAAGTTTCAGGATGCTTGAGTTTGATTTCTTTGAAGAGAGCAACGCGATCAGAGGGAAATGTATCACCATGTCAAACAACCATGTCCTGAAAGCCAGCCGGTACCATAGGAGATGGCTGCACGGAGAAACTATGAGAAGAAACAGCGAACAGGGAAGGAGCCAATGGACGAATAGCGGAAGACACCACCTCGGTGCCATCAGCACGGAAGGGAATGTACGAAAAAGAGAGAGGAACAGAAGCTTCCTCGGATCCACTGGCGGACGAGCCTGTGGCAGAAACATAGTCATCATTCACCAGGTCTGTGTCATCATCAGATAGCGAAGTTAAGGGAAGGACTTGATGACCCTCGGGAATTTCACTTTCATCTTCCTTGGCCTGTGCAGCATCAACGAGAATCTCGCCTTCAACCTCTAGGGCGTCATCCACTGGGGTGTCGTCCACGGCTAAAAAAAAAGAAGAACATGAGAGGAACCAATGAGTGAGAGGTTATTAAGAGTAGGGGAAGTGAAATGAATGACAGAACAAAGAAAAGAAAAATCCCAACCTTCGCTCTCATCTGATCCAGAGACAGGAAAGTCATCCTCAATTACTTTCCCAGCAGCATCGAGAGTCTTGCCAAGACCACGAACGAGGGGAACTAGTTTCTTCCCACGGCTATGCTTCGAGTGAGTTGGGGGCAATGAAGGTCCCGTGTTAAGGTCGGAGTTCAGTATCTCTCTCGTAGCATTATCGGGGTCCCCAAGAACTTCATCAAGAGTGTGGAGGGGATCCGAGGGAATGTCCAGATTGCCGGAGTCAAGTGTAGGAGGCGCCACGGATGAAGGTCTTTTGGGGACTGAAACATCAGATGAAACCACCACCGACGACTCAGTATGAATATTGGGGGCTGCCTCTAGCAGAACCGAGGAGGATACCACTGCGGGGGCTAAAGGTAAGGTAGGAACCGCTAATGGTATCGGAACTTCCTGGGCAGGCACCGATGGAAGATTGCAGCCAGGATAGGAACTGCTAGTGGTATTGACACTGTCATTATCACCGTTGGTACCTAAAAAAAAGGAAAATGAACTCTAAAGGTCAGGAATTAGACAGAGAGGGAATCAAGAAGTATAAAGGAAAATGACCAAGTAGAAAAGGGAAAGGGGATACCTTCTTCTTCCTCTTCTTAGGAACATAAGGGATTAAGGAGTCTGGGCTCGAGGAAGAATCAACAGGGCCACTCTTGTGTTTGCAAGAATGAGGCAAAGGTCTCTTGATGAAATAGATGATGACATCCAACGACTGCAAGGGCTGTAGTTTGTCTGTCAAGCATGGAACCCCGCGAGAGGGAACAACCCCCTTATTTTTCTTTGGGAGCCTGAACGAGGTATCCTTGACATAGAAAGGATATAAGCAAGCTGGAGGAAGGATCTTCTCGATAAACTTGCAAAAATCAGTGATGCATTGCTTCTAGAAGGCACGAGTGTCATCACCCCACCCACCTTCACGAGAGTTGAAAGAAACCCGGAACTCCTCCACCTCCCCCACCAGCGTTTGATCCATGTTGTCAAAGAAGAGGCGGATGCTGGAAATATAGGACGAGGGACCTTACAACCCAAAGAAGCCTGTGTTCTGAGGAAGGCCCTGGTCGAAGCCGAATTGTCTGGCCACCCGATGGGGATGATAGGCCAACCCCATACCACCATGATGAGGAACAAAAGTAGGAAGGAAACCGGGGGTAAAGAATGCAAGGTTAGTGAAGGCAATGGACTGATGGCTCTCTCGGTCAAAAAGGATGGAGGGGCCTGAAAAGGTCATGTCCACAAGAGGAAGGTAAGAGCGAAGGCTAGCACCCTTGGTGTATGGGCGAGCGATGAAGCAGCTCTCCTTGTCAATGTACTGGGCAAATCTCTTCCGGGTAGTGCCTTTATTCCACTTAAAGGCAGGATGGCCCTTGCTTGAGCCATTAAGCTTGTGAGGCTTTGGGGCATAAAGTGGAAAACGATCGTAAAGGAACATCTGAAGAAAAACGGAGTAGATGGGGGATACCACACAATAGCGTCCCAGGCTCTCAACCAAATGACTGTGCACGAGGTCGAGCTCATTGTAAAGTGCACCGAGGAATATGGGTGCGAGGGGGACACTTCTCCCTCTCGAAAGTTGAACAACCAGGGGAATTAGATCAGCCTGAGGTCCGTCATCGGGGGAACCAGGGAAGATGAACTAAGAGAACCAGGTTAGGAGATAAGCAGACAGGCGATGAGGGTCATTGATGGCTGGGTCGTCAAAAGGGGCCTTCTCGGAACGGTTGCTTGAAGGGTATTCCTTAAAGAAAAATCTTCGAATAGAGACATAGGTGCACTTATCCCCAGTCTCATGGAACTCCTAAAGGGTTCTATCACTGGCGAAGCAAGTACAAACTTTCCCCACTGCAATGACGGATTGCCGAAGGGCGGCCTCCAAGGTTTTATCTTCCTCAGAGGTGACCCATGCTGAAGGGTACTCTTGCTCGAAGAGATTGAAGTTCATCAGCTGCAGCACATCCTCAAGCGTGGGGGTGAACTCACCCCACACTGTCACAAATGTGTGGCTCTTTCGACTCCAACAGGACATAAGGAGCATGAGCCCAACCACGTCCTGGTTAATAACCAGGTTTTGGGTAAGTTCCACCGCGGTGTCTATCCTGGCATCGGTCAGGGTCTGCTTGAAAGTGGCATCTCCCAAGATGGTTGTAGCCCATGCATCCTACCCGACGAGGCCAACCCCGGTTGGGCTAGTAAAGACAACCCAGGAGTGGGGAATTTTACCTCGCTCGATGCAAAAGTACAGGACGTACCGAGGAAGTACCGCGGTCCCCATGTCCCCGAGGTACTCCTGCTCCAGGAGGTACAAGGGGTTCTCGGGAACTACGGCCTCATGAAGAAGATCGGTGTTAGCCCAGAAAGTGTCGTCGGTACCGAATTATGGGGCTTTCCTCCACTAAGGACTCAGGAACGAGAGGAGTATCTTCTGGCTTATGAAGGGCCATTTGCAAAAAAAAAAAAAAAAAAAAGAGAAACCAAAAGGCTCTTTAAAAAGAAGGGGGAAGGAATTGAGAATGTATGGTCACTGACTCCCTCAGATGGCAAAGGATCACCTCGGCAGGCTACTTGCAAAATAAAAGAGAGAGGGAGAGTAAAAGGGTAAAGGGAGTAAAAAAAATGTTGCGAAGTGAAAAATGAATAGTGGGAAGAGGATTTTATACTCAATCAAGGGAACAGTTCAAAACTCTAACGGTCACCAAAATGTTATATGAGGTGATGCGATAGGTGATATGACAGTCAAGCACCTTTATGGCAGAGCAGTTATGAAGCGACGTGTTGGTTGTCAGGCAGTCATTGGGAGAGACGTGCCTCACATTGCATTGAATGAAGCGCCATGATTGACATAAAGACACATTGATAAGAGCACGAGACAAATGAAATGACGTGTCGGCTGGACCACGAAAAGAGCACCCCAAGACATCTGTTTGCTCGAAGGGCCCCCTTGGGTACCTTCGAGCAAAGGGGGCTAAATGTTGAGGTCACAGTTGGGAACGACCTAACCCATCCCCTTTTACGGCCCAATCTGATAAGCCCAGGGACACTTTTAGGAGGCCGTTAGGCCCACTTTGGAGGAGGGAATGCCTCAGTGAGAATTATGGGCTCATATCAGAGAACCCCTCATTCTTCGTGGAATTGGATGGGTGCTCCCACAAGGGACCTGGATTTGGTACCAAATATCTGGAGCGCACACGACAACTGGTTACTACCCCTCGAAAGAGGGAGGTATGTGGGGTAGCTAAAGGAAGGGGAAGTAGGAGGAAGTCAGTTGACGAGGCCGAGGAAGGCATAGTCTTGTTGGATGACATCTCCCCCCTCCCTTCTTTCTGATGAGTACCAAAGGCATTTTGCGGGAATTTAGGGATTGAGTGGTAAGGTGGCTTAGGGCCAAGGATTTAGTTAAAAGGGGGAGGGGATGACTCCTGCCAAACCTGGAACAAGGGGAAAAGAAGTAGTTAGGTGACCATGCCAAAATGAATCACATTAATTGAGAGTAGGTGACTGATAAGACTAACATTCAATACGACTGGTCCCTAGACGTAAAACTCATTGGAAGAAGCTAAATACCATTGGGTACAAAAGAGTTCCTCCTACTTAGAGGGTATTAACCAATATGACTAGTATAAATACAAGCACAAAAACATCATTTAAAAGGGAGACAAAAAAACATAAAATAAACAGATATAAATGCTAAGAGAGGACTTTAAGGTTTGGACTGTGATTCCTTGTGGCATGAACCTTGAATTGCAAACCTTCTCTTTCTTATCTTTCATTAATTGAATGAGTCTCTTGTAACCACCTTGGCCCTCACCCTAACCAACTTTCCATATTTTCTTAAACCGAATTAAAGTCACATAATCCTCACTTACAAAAAGGACCACAAACAAAATGAAATGGTCATTATCACTAATAGGGAATAAAATATTTTTTTACAATACGTAGAAATAAGATGATTGAAAGGGGTTTCCATTTCACTTCATGTTTACCAAACACAACATAAGAGTCAATAAAAGTGTTCAGAAACATTATAAAAATAAAATAAAATTTAGCCTAACTCACTCCATTCTTTTCACGGTACCAAACACAACATAAGATTGAATAAAGTTGTTCAAAAACTTTATACGAAACAAGATTTAGCCTAAGGGAGATGTGATGCAAGAGGATCAGCGCAAGGATGGCAGGAAATCATGATCTGCTGTTTTCCTTTTCAAATCTTTATTTTTAGTTAATTTTTGCTATTTAGGGTAATTTTCTATTTGTCAATTAGGAATTGATTCTGAACCCGATTTGGGCCAGATTTTTGGTAATCTTTTGATTTCTTTCCTTATTTCGTTTTGGTAAGACTTTTAGGGTTTTGCTATTTTTGGTAAAATCCTTGATTTTCAGCTATTTAAACCTGGCTTGTGGGTTGTTTTAAATTAGTTTTGAATATTAAGAATTTTATTGAATTTCAGAGTGT
The DNA here is from genome assembly GCA_963922005.1 of Cornus suecica. Classification (NCBI taxonomy): domain Eukaryota; kingdom Viridiplantae; phylum Streptophyta; class Magnoliopsida; order Cornales; family Cornaceae; genus Cornus; species Cornus suecica. Next base: position 84,077,576 of record OY998239.1, read on the forward strand.
TCTCTAAATTTTGGGTCGAATTTCTCCCTTTTTTCCTTACAAATTACCCGTTGCGCTAGCATGCAGAATAATCTCTATTCTGTCTGGCGTCAAGATGACACCTGTAAATGTAGGAAACTAGTTTTTGTAATTAGTACTATCATGCAAACTTTGGATATAAACAAAAGGGGGCCCACTATTATGTTTAAGTTGCTTCAACTTCAAAAAAATATTCTGAATGAATGAGAGATGGATGCAAAATGTTATTACTACTCTTTTCATAATTAAATGACTTGTAAATTTATGTATCAACTCTAAAATTAGCAACTTCTTTTTGGTACACTTGCATGGTTGAATGACCATTATTATATTCACCTGTCTCATAGAGTCATACTCAATTTTCAAATTATTATTCTCTAAGGGGAAAGGAAAATGTAATTCATGTTAGGTCTCCTAAAATCACCATTTTATTTTATTAAGTTTGAGTTACACTAGTGTGTAATTCATAAGAGCATCTCTTTTGTCATAAAAGTTCATTTCTTATGTTATAAGTTCTTTTTAGTTCAAAGAAAAAGAACACTGTGAATGATGTAATTTCTAATTCTCATAGAGATAATGTTTCTTACTTTTAGAAGATGACACCGCTAAAAAAAAAATTGTCTCCGTTGCTGAAAATTCTCAAGAATCCCATGATTCGAGTGATGAATAATCTGACAAATCAATGATAAATGGAGTGATAAGAAGATAAAAGGGAAAACAAATTGAAAAATTAAAGGCTTCCAACAAGCAGTCTAAGGTGCTAAAATTTAATAAAAAGTGATAAAAAAAAAAAAAATTACAACAAAGCTGATATTCAGGATTTTCATGAAAGTAAAAATTTCTTGAATGCCAGGTAAATTCTATTAAATAATCTCTTATATCAAGCTAATTCTGGTTCTTACTGTTATAAGTTAATTCTGAGCTAGAATCGAAGAAATCACAAAATAAATTAATCTTGATGAGATGATGTGTGTCAGTAAATCTGTAGACCCCTTTTAATGAGTCTCCCTGCAAAGAATTAAGTCCAAGGTTTACTATACCTTTAAAACTGCTTATGATCAATAGTTCTACTACAAGAAGAGAGAATTATAAATATTACTATTATTTTCTGATTTTTCTTCCAAATTATTATTTTGCACAACATAGAGTTCGTGCTAGAAGGCCAAATAGTTGGAATGAACATATGCTTGTGCCAGAAATAACATAGAGTGAAAAGCTATGTTCCTTCATCTTGAATCATGTTTTCTTTATTGTTTTTAGCTTTCTCCCACAAATAACAACCGTGTATATATATACATATATAATACACACACACACCAAAAACGAATCATCAAAAACTGTCACCAGAGCAATGAAAATGTTGTGAGAAAATGAAGAGGGGTTTTATCGGATAATCTCACCGTTCCTTCAAAATCAATGTGGTTTTACTGGTTCTACACCCTCCAAAGCTTGAGTCGGCAAATAATTATGATAGTAGCTTCTGCATATAATGTTAGTTCCTCCGAGAGAATTGAATCAGGGGTTTACTGGTTCTGCACACTCCAAAGCTCGAATCAGCAAATGATCCTGCTAGTAGCCTCAGACTCTAGACATGAACCTGTTGCATGTACTGTTAGTTCCCTCTACAAAGTTTAATTACAGGTGCTGCCAGAAGTTCTTACATCTGAAATGAGGTAATCTGGAAACTTCAATTGTTTGGAACTATTGTATGAGACTCGCCTTCTATTCCTTACTGTCAAGCTTCTATCAATCTTTATCCCTCCCATTGAGTTTCATTAGTTACCGAATTGCAATGTACAAAAGAGCAGTATCAATATGCATATTTGATACTCAAGTTATATATCATCCCGTTAATAACCACCATCTAACCCAACATTGAACTGTAGTTCGCCTCTGAGAGACCTTGAAGGCAGAGAGTTTAACGCTCATTAGTCATTATGCAGAGAAGGCTGTACCCCAAGGTTCTCTAAGACCCTCATTGAAAGACATCCAACAAATCAAATAGACAACTGTTTGCAAGGAAAATGAGCGTACACACTCAGGGTGAGATGTTAAGACTACCGGCTAATACTTTCCAAGAGGAGAAGCAATGGTCCAAAGAGAGTCCTACTCTTTTTAAAACACAACAGAACATTAAACTGCAAATAGAGTAAGCTATAAGAAGAAACTATAACAAAATAACTTAAGGATGATTGAAGAAACAGAGGGATCCGTGACCAGGCAATGTTAATTACACGGGAATAAATATATTGAACTCAAGCAACTTGAGGAACAGATTCTGCAAAATGGTACAAAGATGATGTACAAAAAAACCAAATACCATGGTGGTTGGTATTGGGGATGAATGAGATCCTCCTTAAAGCATCTCTGTGGTGGATTGAGGGGGAAAAAAATGTTGATCATTCTGCTGCAGCAGACTCCCCTTCTGCCTCAGTTTCTGCATCCGAAAAAAGAAATGGGAAACAAATGAGATTAACAGAAACTTCATAATGTATCACGTCTAATCTCTCTTCTGAACTCATGCATGTATGGGCATTGGACCAAAAAGTACGAGAAATCATGCCACTCAAATTAAGCATATGCTCATACTCCTATGCAGATTTCAAGGCTATACAGTCTTCATCGACATAGTGGTCTTGACAATACAAAACACAATCATCTTCATCATCCTTGCCTTAATCTCCCATGAATCGGGTCAGCCCATAAATTACCTTTTTTTTTCATTACAAGCTATCTCTTTCTATTAGCATTGTTAAAGGCGCCTCTAGGTGAGTGCCTAGGCTCCAGGCTCATAGAATCACAAGACTTCGCGTTTGTTGTGCTCTTAGTTGCACCTTTGATAACATTTGCGCTGTTATTACGAAATATGATACTTTAATATTATTTTTATTTTTTCATTACATGTTTTATGGTGTGCCTCAATTCACTCACCTTGCGCTTAATGCGAAATAATTTCCAACAATTTCATTCAACATAAATTTCCAATGTCCTATGCAAACTATTTTTCCACCCTCTATGCAAATTATTTTTCCGCTTCTCTTCGGTGCATATATAGGTCTTCTACGTATATGTCCCCAACTAAATGCTAAGTCTATTATATCTAATGTTGTTACAATACACAACACACAATACTAATCTCTGAAAACAACCAATACATTTTACATGTATATATAATAAGGAAAAAAATTTAAAATTTAAAGAACTAACCTTCAGTGTCATCTTCAAATTCATCATCCTCACTCTCTCCATCATACTCATACCCATACATTTGGTTCAAATACTCCACAGCTTCCTTGGTAAACACCAACTTGTCTGCATTCAAAATATCAAACAGATTCAAAGTCCTCGGCGTCAGCAACTTCAGAGTCCCAATGTTCCGGCTCGAAAGCTTCATATTATCCGAAACCTCCGTCAACAAGAACATCGATTTCTCTTTCGGATCAATGCCCCACCTCTTCATCGCCGCAATGAACTCCTTCGTCTTCGGCCTCTCGAACCTCTCCGACAGCTCCTCCACTACAATGCTGTTCACCGTCGCGCTCGACAGCGCAGTCGAGATGGCCAGTCTCTTCTCCTTGCGGTTGATCTTGATTGTCCAGTCGCGGGGTTTGGGGCCGAAGACCACGCCGCCGCCGGGCCGGAGCGGGGTCCTCTGGGAGCCGCGGCGGGCGCGGCCGGTCTTCTTCTGGGGGTAGGGTTTGCGGCCGCCGCCGCGGACCTCGCCGCGGGTGAGGGTGGAGGCGGTGCCGCGGCGCTTGTTCTGGAGGTCGGTGATGATGCCGCGGTGGACGACGGCGCGGGCGGTGTCGGCGGGGGCCGACTTGAGGTTGAGAGTGGTCTCGCCGATTTTGGCGCCGTCGAAGGAGAGGACGGGGAGGGTTGCGAGCTCGGAGCGGATTGGGGAAATGTGTGTGTGAGAGAGTGTGTGAGAGAGGGGTTTTGGGGGTTTGGGAGAATTAGGGTTTTTGAGGATTTTTGGGGTTTGGTGGGAGGATGTGAAGAAAAGGGAGGAGGAGAAGAAGGAGATTGCAGAGGTTGAGGTTAAATTCGCCATTGTTGAGAGAGAGAGAGAGAGATTGGCCTATCCGTTGAGCTCGAGTGTGATTGCTTTTCACTGATCCAGTAGTGTTTGGAAACGGGGCGGAGTGTATGGCTCGGATTCTGTAACCCGGAACTCATCTTACCTGGGGCTGATTTTAGATTAGCGTAAATTACAATTTGATCATCTCGAGATATGATGTATTACACCACCATCCCCTACCATTTGGTAAGTTATAGTTTAACCCCTCTAGTTGATCAACGTTCAATTCAGTTGACCAGAGCTGTGAAATTATTTAAATACCCATGACTTTTGGATGAGTAAAAATATTTTTACAAATACATGAGAGTATTGTAGTCCATTTACCCATGGTCAACTGGTAAACATTAACTATATCGGAAGTTCGCTAGAGAGGGATTTTTGTTATTACTTACAAAAATTACTCATACCGTATTATTTGAATTAGAATAGTGATACTAGCACCGAGTACATAAGCAGAATTGTTTGACTTATATGATAATGTTCATTAGATAAATGAATGTATGACTCATATACGCTGATAAATATCCTGTGTTACAATTCTGCCTAGCTAATTTCCTTTGAATTAGAGTATGGTTGGAGTTATAGAAGTGATGAATTGTTAGATGAAGACTCAGAGAGACTAGTAAAGAGAAATAATTTGAGAGCATCCAAATTCTAACTCATTATAAGGAAAAGTGAACACATATATGGAAAGAAAAAGTGTAAAAGTGAACAAGGATTACAAAAGTTTGATTCAGTGGCAATCCTTTTTGTTGAAAGTAAATAGCTTAACTTCTAAAGATAATAAAGTGGACATGTCCGTAAACATTCTTAATCACTTCCTCTCTCACTCGCACGCACACACATAATATATATATAACAAGAAGATTAAATACCAAAATGGATTACCAAAAGATTGATCCATTGATTGGTACGACCCTTTTATTTAAGGACCAGATAGAAAAGAAAGCAAATTGATTCCCTTTTGCAATATTATTCTCCCAAAGTTCGCACTCTCCATTAGTCCCTTCTATATCTTCCATCATTGCTTCCATTTTTATTTTTTTTGAATGGTCCACACTCCACACAACAGCATCTTACTTTAAAGAAGTAGCTTACTTTCGCGCGTTTTGTATTTATTTTGATGGATTCTGAATCGTCATGTAGACCTGTGACTGAATATTTTTGTTCACACTTGCCTGCTTCTGTCTCCCAACTGCTACAATCCATATTTTAAAAGCAGATTTTCCTTTTCTTTTTCTTTTTTTTTTTTGTACATGGAAATCTATGTTATCACATTTTTAAGTATCTTACCTATGATATACCTTAACCAAATTAAGCAGTTATGATCTTGTTTCACTACCAAAAAGTGTTAGTAAGGAGAGAAAAAAAATAAATAAGACCATATTATTTTGCATCAAGTGATCTATTAATAGGAAACTTAATAGCAAAGTTGCACCACAAAAATAGATGGAGCATTTAAAATTTCAGTACATTTGGATTGAGGCTGAAATTTATTTTGAATCCCGTTGTGGGAAAAGAAACGGTCCTCTAACATTTTCGTAACAGGACGAACACTTGAGAATTTGACCCAAATTATCAAATTATTAGTTGGGACTAACATCCAAATCATTTATATTTAAGGAAGAGTGTGGGAATATTCCCTTTATGATGTAAAAATAAAATAACCCAAGAACCTACTCTATGTTAATACATCACATATATAACTTTTTTCCCATTGCACATTAATAACTTACCAATTCTTTTTTTTTTTACTCTTGCAATTTACTTTCCATACACGCTTGTAATCTCATTAATTTGGTCAAAAATAATATATGCTTGTAATCTCATTAATTTGGTCAAAAATAATATATGCTTGTAATCTCCACAGAGTAAAGACTTTCACATTGCATATAAATACATACTGTATCTATGGTATGCATAAAAATGGAGAGTTGAGTAGGAGTAGGACCTCATCTTTATTTTTGTGTACTGCACTTCTGTATTCATCCACCCCTAATCCCTATATATATATATATATATATATATATAAAACACACACCACCTATTCCTCACTCCTACCTCCTCCATCTCTCATTGTGTGTTTGAGACACGAATCAACTATTCCTGATGCCAATAAGAGGCGGTGGAAGAGTGTGTTTCAGGCCGTATAGTGATGAGGATAAAGCGGCCATCGCTCACAAGCGTAAGCCGAGTAAAAGTGATGGTAATAATAGTAGAGGTTTTGGAGGGAATTGGAGATTGAGGCTGCCAAAAAGATCAGAATTGTCGCCGGTGAGCATTCTCAAGCATCTCGGTGACAAAATGGCGATCGCGCTGCATTTGGTGTCGAGGAAGAGAGCTTCTCCTCTGGAGAGTTCTTCGTCATCAGGAAGATCAAAGCCATTGGTTGCTCCGGTTGTTGATTCACAGAGAGCTGAAGCCATAGATGATTGTATCAAGTTCATCAATTCCTCTGCCTTGCAGCGATCGAATTCTGTTTCAGCTAATCCTCGGTAGATTAATTCCCTGTATTCTCATATAATCATATAAACTAGCGCAGATTTTCAAGTTCTAATGTTCTCCAAGTAGGAAGATATATATATATATATATATATATATATATATATATGTGTGTGTGTGTGTGTGTTTGGTTATTGACAATATAGCCTTGAGTTCTTTGTAGTATCATATATAAATCTCTCAAAAATGATTGTTCTGTATCTATGAAAATTATTGTCAATAATTCTTATAAACATAAAACAGTTTTTTCAGAATAATAAAAATAAGTTATCTGAAAACACTGGTATCCTAGTTTATAATTATTTTAGAAAATTAAACCAAATAAATTTTCGTATAATTTTTTGATTTTTAATTTTCAAAAAATATAAAATTATTTTCATAAATACAAATCAGACTGGCCTATGAATTTTTACTTAAATATCAAATTTGGGGTTTTTTTTTTCTAGTTGGAAGAGGTTATTGGACAAAGTTGTAGCTCAGCTGCTCAGCATTAATTTCTCCACTCTTGATAGATTCATTGTATTTCATTTCACTATCCTATATATGAAAAGTCCAATGCTTTAAATAGTGTTAGTTAGATCTGAAATGATGTGAATTAATTCACCTAATCTTGATGAGGTTGGTGCTGGTCTAAGTCCAGAGAACTTTATTCGTAGTTAATTTCCATACAATTTTGATTATGAAACTAGAGTATATATGGTTGGAGTCAGTTTCCATACAACTTCATATTGATTAGGTTTGTTTGCTGGTCTCAATCTATAGAACTTCATTGTCTAGGTACTTACCTTAGTTTTCTAGTTTCAGCCTTCACTAATTCCTCCTAATCCTAAATTTTGAAAATTTTATATTTAGATTAGGGGTGCTAATTTGACACGATTCAATCACAACACAAGTAATCATATAGTTTTGCCCACATGATCCTTGTTATAATCTTGTCACAAAATTTCGTAATAACTGAATTTGACATGTCTCAAACACGACAAGAGCAACCATATAGTTTTGCCCACATGATTTGTTATGAAATCTCGTAGTGCTACGCTGTCACATTGACATTTTCGTACCAGAGTAGGGCAAGAATGTGCTAAGAATGCAGAGAGTGTCTGTGATTAGGCTGCGTCATTTATTTTGTCATACATTGGAATGATGGAGACACATTTGGCCATTGTCACACTTTGATATATAGTCTCATATACATATTATACATAGAATCTATACATTTTGGAGCACTATTGAGAGATGCTCAAGCACACCTAAGAGCTAGAGATATGATGTACAACTTTTGTACATTTCCCAAGTGATGACCAACCTCATGGTCATGGTTGTGTGCAAGATTTAAATTTCAGCGGTCCTTTGCTTTTAATTCACACCAGACAAGAATATTAGTAATCTTGCCATACATCACTCAATGAAAAAATTGATTATTCCTCCCCTATTGTGACAGAGTCATGATACTTACATCAAATTGATAAAGCGAATTTATATTCATTCTTAGATAAATAATTGTGGGACTCAAATATCTTTATACATATTTGTGTAACCTTTGATATATATTCACTATTTCAATTCATGCTAATTCGGTGTAACAATCATTTTCTTTGTTACCGATTTTTTTAAGTTCATTTAAAAATCATGTTCGGGTGGATACGCAAGGTATTGCCCAATTTATAACGGGTTGATATCATTACAGAACATCAAATCTTTAACTCTTTTAATATACTTGCATTAAACAACGAAATTGTAAGAATCTATGTTACTGCGATTAAAATCAATATCGCGATTTCAAAACATAATCATGTGTCATTTCGTACTTGATTAACGTTACAATTATTTTCTTATTGAACTAAGATTTTTTTAATTTATTATATTCTTAAATCAAAGTCTAACGTTTTCCTGACCAAGATTACATCTCCTGGCATTCTTGATTTATCATTCTTGATTCTCTGCACTTTTCTAGAATATATAAAAGGGTTAATTTCATTTACATCCTTTAAGATATATTTTTATTTCAATCAGACTTTCTCCAATTTGAGTATCTTCAATCACATTCTTTGTGATTTGAGATTCTCATCATTTACACCCCCTTAACAATTATATCGTTCTAATTTTTTTTGTAAATATCTAAATTACCCTTAATGGGATAACCTAGTGTTGTTTGGAAATAATGATATATTATTTTATCAATTTGACCCCTCCAATAATTTAATCATTTAATTTGTATTAAATTTTAAAAATATATATATATAATTCGAAAACATATGTAAATTTTGGAAAAATTATACAAAATTAGAAAAAATATATAAAATTCAAAAAATATATATAAAATTTAAAAAAAACATATAAAATTCAAAACAAATATATAAAATTCAAAACAAATATATAAATTCAAATATATATATATATATATATTAAATTTCGAAAATAAATATAAAAATCTCAAAAAACATAAAAAAATTGAAACAAATATATAAAATTAAAAAAACATATAAAAATTCGAAAAAATATATATTAAATTTTGAAAAAAATTATAAAATTCGAAAATAAATATAAATTTTGAAAAAAATAATAATAAAATTCAAACATACAAATTTATATTTTAATGTGGAAATAAAATATAAAAGAACTTTATTCATATAAAATTAATAATAAATTTATATAAAATATAATAAAGTAAATAAAAACATTATTTAAAATAATACATATGAAAACTAAAAAATTTAAAAAAAGTAAATATATATGTGTTGCTATAGTAACCACTTAGTGCTGTTGGAGGAATTTCTCTATCAATTTTTTTTTTTTTTTTTAAGATTACTTCAAAGAAATTCAGCAAGAAATTATGATATTCATAAGTAACATATATAAATAAATAATAAATAGATAAATCCTAATTTTTAGCTAGGGATGGGGAAGAGGGGCGACGCGGCAGGGGTGGGGTGGGGCAGCAATTGGGGGTGGCCGGGGAAGGGTGGTGGTGGCCTAATTTATGTGTGTATTTATATATGTGTGTGTGTGTGTGTATGTGCAGATGTGTGTGCGTGTGGGGGTTGGTGGTGGTGGCTAGGGTTTGTGTTATATATATATATATGTATATATATGTGTGTGTGTGTGTTTTATATACACAAATGTTGAATGGGGTTATGGGTGGTGGGCTTGTGGCGGCGCGGCCAGGTGGGGTGGGTGGTGGCTGCGGGTGGTGAGGAGTGGGGTTTGGGGGCGGGGGCGGCAGGGTGGGGCTTGTAGTGGGGGGAGGGGGGGTTGTTTTTAACAGAGGAACTCCATATATCTAGTTGTTGTTGTAACTACTTTGTTTGAAGTTCATTTGACTTAATATAGTTTAGTCTATATTATTACTTGTATTATAGGAGTTAGTTTAGATTCTTCTGTTTACACATCCAACTATTGTATTATATATATCTCATTACATCAATGAAATGATATACCAAAAATATTTTAATTTGCTACCGTAATCTGCTACTATATTATGGTATCAGAGCAATATTAATTACAGCCACATCATCTTAATATTGTTTCTTCTTTTCTCCTCTAAGCTGTCACCAAGATGACCACAAACAGCAATCCCAATTCTATGAGCCCTGCTTCAATCAATCCCAATCGTGTGATTCACAATACCAACGACCCAAACAACACATTGATAACCATTAATATCTTAGCCCAAGATCCCCTCAAACTCACCTCCAATAATTATGTCTTTTGGAAGCTCCAGTTTCATACACTTTTTGTAGGATACGATCTTCTTGGCTATGTTAACAGGTCGAAACCATGCCCAGCCGCCACTCTTACTCAAAACAATACCACCACACCAAACCCAGCTCATATTATGTGGGTTCAACAAGACCAATTGATCCTCAATGCCCTTGTTGGATCTCTCTCTCTCACCATTATTCCATTCATTGCCCGAGCCAAAACCTCACAAGAAACTTGGACAATTCTAGCCAACACTTATGCCAAGTCATCTCGGGGACGTATCAAGCAAATAAAGAGCCATCTCAATAATCTAACCAAGGGATCTCAAAGTGTCATTAAGTTTCTTCAAAATGTAAAAGCTCGTGCTGATGAATTAGCCATTCTTGGATCCCCTATTGATGATGAAGATCTTGCTGAGAAGATTCTTGATGGTCTAGGCGATGATTACAAGGAGTTGGTGCGTGCAGTTCAAGCTCGAGACAATCCAATTTCATTTAATGAACTTCATGAAAAGCTTTTAAACTTTGAGGCATCCATTCAAAGTACTAAGCCTGCTCCATCTTATTTTCCTGTCTTTGTTAACCCAACAAGTCGAACCAATACTGGCTCGCGTTCCTCATTCACTTCAGCCAATAATGGCTGAGATCTTTGTCAAATTTTGGTGCCAATAATACGGGTTGGCGCCCATCGCCCACTTCAGGTCCTCGTCCTCCCGTGCCAAACACTGCTGGAACCAATTCTAGTGCCCGGCCTCCTCCACGGCCCTACCTTTGTTTTTGTCAAATCTACAAAATTCAGGGACACACTGTTAAACGATGTCCTTCGTTTTGCTTAGTACTGGTTGCACAATCCTATAACACAAGTGCAGTAGTATCAACCACACCTTCATCGTGGCAACCAATGGCTCATTTTGCTGCCAATACTTCCAATCCTCCAGCATGGCTTTTGGACAGTGGTGTTTCTCATCATGTCACTTCTGACTTGAGCAACCTATCACTTCATGCACCATACACCGGCTCCGACGACATCATGATTGAAGATGGCACGGGTCTTCCCATAACACATACTGGTTTCACTTCTCTCAAAACTCCTACAACTCAATTTACCTTAAATAATGTTCTTTGTGTACCTAGCATGAGGGGGTGTGATTAAAATAAAAACATACCTCAGAGGTGTAAATGAAATTAACCCTATATAAAATAATTGAACAAATCCGGTAATAGTCTAGAGAGTGATCGAGGCAATCATTATTATTCGAATTATTCGATCAACCTGTCATGGTTAATTCAGCTACGTAGGATAAATGAGTAGAAAACAAGATATAAATATAAGTTATGTAACATTTTAAACTTACACTACAATTAAAAAAAATGCCTACTTCCTAGATTATTATGGTCCTATTTTATTTTGAAGTAGGATTATATTCCTCTTTATATTTTTTTTATTTTCATCAATGGACTTGGATAAAAATGTTCAATATCACCCTCACCCTCGAATTCAAGTGCATAGATTAATACCCATTTGTGATATACACACTCAAATTTTGTTAGAAGAAAAAAAATTCCAAGGTAGTTAAAATCGCAATACTTGGTCGTAGAATCGTAGATCCTAAGACCCAAAAATGACTTAAATCGCACCAGAATTGTTCATATATATAGAATCATAGTAGAATCGCCTAGGACTCCAAAAGGACTCAAATTGCATCAAAATCGTTCATATAGATAGAATCGGGTAGAATTGTACAATTCTACACTATTCTGCTATTTTAGAAATAAATTTGGCTAAAATAGATATAATCCTAGTAGAATTGTGGTAGAATCATGTAAAATTGTACTAGTAGAATTGTACGATTCTACAAAAAAAAAATATTATTATTATTATTATTTTTTTTTTGTAAAAGGTAAGCTTTTCACACACATACCACTTTGTATTCGCTTGTATTTTTTATATTTTTTGGCTAAAATAATAGTTTTAGGGTTGAGTCGTCCATATGAGGCCTACAACGTTAATGATTTAGTCAAATATTTAAATATGTAGCCAAATTTATATATAAAAAAAATTAAAGGTCCAATATATTGAAAACAAAAACTTTAATATGATTTAAAATTTCAAAATAAATATTTGACTATTATGTTAAAACAAAATCAGAACTGAACTACATTAAATAAATTATATGTTCCAATTAATTTCAAATTTTTTATTTAAATTTGTAATTTTATCATATGAATTATAATAATTTTATTTGTTTATTTGTATGCTTTAGTGAAGGAAATTCATGAAATAGATGATGATGAAGAATTTGGTAAGATGAAACATCCATGATGTTGATAATGAGGAGGATAGAAGTAGTGATGTTGACGATGATTGTGAATTAAATAAAGACTTTGACCATAATAATGATCTTATATAACAGAAATGTTGTGTACGAGTAACTTTTTGTTATAAGTTGGTGATTATTTATTATTTTGAGTTAGTATGATACATTGATGAAATTTATATTAAGTTTGGTAAATGATATTTGTTTGGGATTTTAGAAATTGTGTTTTAATTTTAATTATATATTTTTAATTAGTTTTAAAGCTTTTAAGCAAGCAGTAACGTGATATAATTCAAATATTTATACATTATTATGACTTTAAGGTGATATTTTATTTTATAGTATTTTTTGTTGTATTATAGAGATATTATTATTTAAGAAATGAAGTTGAATTAAAATTCTACATATGATTCTACGATTTACGATTTTACGGATCTAAAATGATCCTAACTAGACTCCCCATTTTAACAATCTTGAAATTTTCTAATATTTGTACTACCCATGGGCCTATCAAGTCCATCAGGGTCAATTATTGGTTAAGAAACATTGGGCTTAGTCCATCCACCTGTAACGGTATATGGGTAAATTGGTTGTGTCTAGGCTGACTATAGTTAGGAATGGACAGTTCATTAGGTTGTTCGGTTTGGTTCCCCAAACTGACAATATTGATTAAGTTAGTTTCTCATTAAATTTGGTGCCTTTAAATAAGATTTGATGGTTAAGAAATATTCATATAATCCACTTAATAAAATTAAAAATATAATATTTTTCACAATACATTTATCCAAAAATAATAATTGAATAATATGACCTATTTTTATTCATTGACACTCCTAACGAGTAAAAATGATAATTTTCTCTCATGTTTGAATTATTTACCGTTAATGATACAGATTTGATAGGATTCTAAATTTCATTAAATGAATGATATTTAAAACAAAAAGGAAAAAAAATACAACAACATTGGATATGCATTGAACTATTCCAAACGCGGCTCACTCTAGTAGATAACCAAAACCCTCATCGGATTAGAGCTGGTGGTTGATGTTAATTTAATTATTGTTGAACTATAATCGAGTAATTTTTTGTATTTATCAGGTTGTGTTAGTATAACGTTGCACTAGTCTTATGAATGATGCCTTGTTATGTATGGTGCTTGAACAATTTTCTATGGGTGGGGGTGGATTTAATTTTTTTTTTTTGGGAATATATTCTAAATTTTGCATAAGCATAAAAAATCTATTGAGGTAGGTATATAAGCAAAAGGGTAATTTGTAATCACATTCCTGATATTTCGGTCAATTGTAAGTAGATGATGGTCAACATATTATTTTATATAGACACTTTTTGAGATCTGTAAAGTATTGCAATAAGGTATAAAATGACTTTAATGCCCTTAATTATTCTATTTTTCATGTGAAATATTTAAATTACCCTATTCCTAAACCCTACACTTTACTTATTACACTAATCACCATTATCATCACACTCTTATTATAAAAAAATTTACAATAAATAAATAAGATATACAATATATATAATTTTATTTTAAATATAAAAATTCAAAAACATCAAAAATATTTCGAAAAATATATTTAAATGTAAATTCTACCAGTAAAAGAATTTTATCAATAATAATAGTAAGAGAATCCCATTATTTAATTACTGCTCTTAATTTTTAATATATTACTATATAAATATTTCTCAAAAAACATTAAAGGGTTATATCTAATAATCATTATAGGTATTACATATCTAATAAAATATATATAATTTTTTATGTACAAATAGAAAAAAAATTATATATTTTTATACTATTGTCAATCAATAATTTTTATGAAATTTGATAATATAATGGAATATCTTATTTAAAATATCTTACACTTTACTCATTGTAGGTATTACATATTTAAGAAATTCTACCATTATATTATCAAATTTCATAATATGATGAAATTTTCTTTGGTATTACATATCTAAATAAAATTTAAAATATCTTACACTTTACCCATTGCATATATTACATATCTAAGAAATTCTACCATTATATTATTAAATTTCATAATGGAATGGATATTTTTTAGTTTTACTTATCTAAATAAGATATTTCATTATAAGTATTATATATTTACTAAATAATATTCCATTATATTATCAGATATTCCATTATAGGGATTTTTCAAAATATTTTTAATATTTTTGAATTTTTATATTTAAAATAAAATTATATATATTGTTTATTTTATTTATTTATTATAGATTTTTTAATAATAAGAGTGTAATGGGTAAACTGTAAGGTTTAAGCATGAGGTAATTTAGATATTTCATATGAAAATTAGAATAATCAATGGTACTAAAGTCATTTTATAACTGTCGTTATAACACTTCACAAACCTTAGGAGGTCTGTAAAATAGTGCATTGACCAACATCTTCTTGCAATTGACCGACGAAACCTTTGGGTGTCATTGCAAATTGCCCTCAGTAAAAATATAATCAAATTTTAAGGAAAAAATGTAATAAAAAAATAAATAAATCAGTGGGCTTATCCTCACTGGTCCCATTATAAATCAATCCATTCTTATGTACACCCGATTATCACACATAGAAGCTAAGGAGAAAGAGGTCATAAATTGCAATTAAAGAAGGTAATAATACAATATCTCAGTGTTCGAGAATGATGGGATTAAGATTCAAAGCAATGATATATATATAATATAAAACAGGAGCTAGAAAAATGAACTAACAATGACCATGTTGATCATTTCTTGGCAAAGAGGCCTCCGAAGCCACCGGACTTCTTTGGAGGGACCACCACGGAATTCTTGCGGCCGGTGGTGCCTGTGCCGCTCTTCTCCTCCACCTTCTTCAGAATTGGGTCTGTCTCCAGCAGCTGGTCTTCCTTAGCTAAGCCACCAACAATCCAATCCCACAGCCCCTTCTCCTCTCCGCCGGAGCTCTTCGCTGCGGTGGCGGCGTAGACTCTTCCGGCGGTGGCCACCGGAGAAAAGACTAATGTCAAGGATGCCATGAAGTTGACTCAATTGGGTAGGTGTTTAGATTATGTTTGGTTCAGTGTATGGTAGAGGAAATAGGTATAATTAGAAGCCCAGAGAAGAGAGAATGTGGATGAGATGATATAATTCTATTGGTAGGATGAGAGCCGTTGGATGGAGGTGAGCAATGTGATCTACACAATTCATCTAGTGTTTCTACCACGAGTTCTCCACAAGCGTCTTATCCTCATTCCTTTTTTCTGTTTTTTTATTAAGCTGTATAAATATATATGTATTTATATATACTGATTTCATTTGAAAGGGGAAAAAAGTGGGGCGGATGAGAGCTCATCTTCAGTGATATGGTCACCAATTGCACACGTGGCCCTATGCCAATTGCATACATAGTTGCCAAGTAGCCAACAATTTATACAGTATATTTGTTTCAAATTAATTGTTGAAGTCTTATTTTTTAATTATTTTATATTTTAATTTTGTCTTTTGATAATAGAGTTAATTATAGCTAAACCCTATCGAGATATGTCAAATAATAAGTAAATCTCCTATCGTTCGATAAATTATAGCTAGATTCCCTCAAATCGATCGACGTATATTTACAGTGACTGATAATGTGAATTACATCTTTATCCATGCATGTATTTCATTTAAAAGATTTTAAAATTATTATTTTGTCAATTACTTATTTACAAAGGTAATTTTGGTCATATTATAAACTTTAAACGAGGGTATTTTGATATTTTCACATGTCCTTTGCATCTACATGAGGATATTTAAGATATTTCACATATGAAAATGTGATGACATCAGCATTGACCGAGTTTGACCACGCTGGTAAGGGATATCTGTTACAACTTACAAACTAAAGGGGGTCTAACTCTAATTCACCAAACGACAGGGGATCTACCTGTTATTTGACATATCTCGAGGGAGTCTAGCTATAATTTATCAAACGACAGGGGATCTACATGTTATTTGATATATCTCGAGGAGGTCTAGCTGTATTTAATCCTTGATAGTATAATATAATTGTAATTTTTAGTAGACTCGTTATTTTTTGAAGTTAATAAAAATGAATAATTTTAAAAATTATAAAATTATATTATATTGAGATTCAATTATAAAATAAAAAAAAGTGAAAGAATTAATATGGTACTAGGGAGTATTGAAAGTGTGAGTGGATGTGCATAAAACAATTTTAGGAAAAAAATATTAAATAATAAAATTCATTAACACTTGATAGATAGAGAAATTCACATAAATTTTGCTTCTAAAAAATTTACGCCACGTGTCCACATTATCGGGATAGAAAGAATCTCATCAATTTGTATTTATGGTCTTTTTATAGTCTTATTACCTCTAAAATTACAATGAAGGTTGGCCTTTTATATTGAGCAAAAAAGCATGTATGACTAATTTGTGATGCACCGATATTTGGACATTAAGATCAAAGCATTGTACTAAATTTGGTTTAATTATAAATTGTTATATTGATTCACTATTTTCCAAAATTGATATATTACTCTCTCTGTCCCAAATTATAAGCTTCTTTTGCGGAATCCAACTTTGTAAGATAATGATTTTTATTAGTGTGATACTGAATGAAAATTCAATTTTACCTTTGGTCTCATTAAGTGATGTGATGTTTGTAGTTTATAATTTTTTTAACTTGAATGATTGAAGTGCAAATTGGTAAATTGATCAAATAAAGTGGCATTGATTTTACTTATTTTGGAATGAATTGAATTGTGAATGTGGATACTTAAATTGAGACGAAGGAATTGTTATTCCCATCTTGTTTTCAATAAATGACCTGATCTACACAAGTCATCACTTCTGCCTTATTTTTTTTTATCTTAATTTAGTGGTATTACCGAGATTGTTAAATAATCAATTGAAGTTCTTTAAAAGTACAGAGCGCCTAAATTTATGCAAATGAAATCGTTTTCAAACTGTTCAGAATACTTGCTTCATGTTTGGTACGCAGGAATGGAATGGAATGTCCATTCCATTAGTTTAGACCCATTCTCATGTTTGGTACACAAATTTAAGACGAGAATGATCATTTAAGTCATTCTCTGTGACTGACCATTCCATCAAAAAACATTTCTAGGTATTCCACTTTCTACCCTATGGAATGCCCATTCCATTCCCAAGTAAGATTAATTTTTTTCCAAAAACTCCAAAATACCCCTTGCCCATATGCTCCGCGCTTCTTTCACCGTTTGCCGCTTCTTTCATTCTTTCACAACCTTTTGTATTCTCTTTACAAATTTTTGAAATTTATCTCTCAAACAACAAATTTCTCTCTAACAAAATTTCTCACAAGCTTATCTAGTTGCAGGTATTTTTTTCATTTTACTCTTATATATATTATCTCTATTCCATCTCTATCTCTATATTTTTTTGTTGAGTATATGTATTTTTTTGTGCTTGAATTTGGATATGCTTTCTTGAATGAATATTTATTGATTATCTATAAATATTACCATCTCTTATCTTATTGTCCAAAGCATATATTTGGACCTCAGATAGAGTTATTTGTTCTTTCAAAGTATATTATTATTATTTTTTATATAGTTTATTGTGATTTAATATGGAAAGTGACAAATAATATGAACATCTCATTATTTATTTGTAAACGTGATGGTGGAGAGGATGAGATTTTAAGTGGTTTAGTATTGTTAGGAGATCCAAAAAGTCCTGTAAATTTTATATACTCTATGATTATGATTTGTACTGAAAACAAAAAAAGTCATACATAGTCGAAATTTCCACCTTATAAGCCTCTGTTTTGATGTTAACATATTGAGTTTGGATTTCTATGTATTAATAAATGTTCATGAGATGATAAACTACACGTATATGTTGGCTTGTTAACAAATGAAATAAAATTAGAATAAAGTCCAACCAAAATGAGAATAAAGTCCTAATTTTCGCAACCCAAAGTCTTAAACATTGGTTGTGACTTGAATGCATGCCATTGAATAGATAACTAACATGAATACCTTATTTTTTGGACCGAATCCCAGGTTTTCAACTTTGCTAACTACCTCACTAAACCAATCAGTTTTTAAGATGTATGTACCAAAAGTGTTATAATGTAAACTAAGCTTAAAATAGAATGTTAGCTTAGAATAAAGTGTTAATTAGTATTTGATAGTTTGATTGTGATTGTAAGGTTTACATCAAGTAGTACAAAATATTATGTAATTATTTTTTTTATTGATTTGTATCTCTTTATTCAGTTTTTTACCAGATATGGCTCGTCTAAGTTCTCTGGCAAGGAAGAGGATAAGGGAAACAAAATTAGCAGTAGTTAATTTTACACACTTGGAACTTTTTGGTGGTGTTTGGCCAATAAATTAGTAGGATTATTTTTGGATGATTGGTACGTAATTTTTATTTTTTGCTACTACATCTTTTGTAATTTCTTTCTTTTGGTTAATCTGGTACTTGCTTGAAATTTTGGGATTAGTTTTGAATATTATTGCAATTTGATTATGGGTTTTCTTAAAATTATTTGTTTGGCCATCCAATATGAACTTTGATTGCATTAATAGAATGGCTGATTGCAGAGATAGTGAATTTTGGTCACACATTCATTTTTGTGCTCTTATGTCATGTAGGTGAGAAAGGGAGGTTGGTGAGTTGGGTTTGGAAACTAATTAGTTGAGTTATGTAGTGTAATAGTCAGAATAATTCATGGCCCAACTAGGATGGGCCACAGGACTGATGGGCCGAAGACGGATGGGCCTAAGAAATAAATTGGCCCATAGAATTCTATAGAAGATGAGTGATCCATAAGTCAGGGATTTGTCCTACTTATGGAATAGAGAGTCCAAAAAGGAGTAGAGTTTATCAAATCCCCTTATTTAAGGGATTGATAAACTTGGGTAAATGGGCTTGACCCATTTACCAGAATTGTGTATAAATACAAGGCAAAAGATTGAATAAAGGATCCAATTTTTAACCCAATTATTATTGTGTATTTTTCTGCATCTACACAATTGGCGTCGTCTGTGGGAAACACCATTATTGAAATATTTTTCAATAAGCTTCCCATTCTCTATAAAAAAGCTGAGATTTATACCATGAATGGCGGTGATCACCCGTTCATAACAAACTGACTTACCTTCGAACGGAGGCCAACAAGCTGAGGATCCGATTAGGCGAGCCCTGAAGGAGAGGACCACCGAATTGGAGAGGCAAAAAGCTGAGCTAGTTGCAAAACTGGCCCTACTTCAGAACCCTTAAGAGATCCAGAATGATGAACAATCCAGCTAGCACGAGCGTTCTATAGGCCACCGATCAGAAAGGGACAACCACCAAGTAAAATCCAACAACGATCAGGAAAAACACGCAAATTCGTCCCTACAGGTGCTCGGGGGACGCAATCCCGAAGAGTTTCTGACCATGAAAAAATTGGAGGAAATTATGACCAGATTCCAGAAGGAGATGCTTAAGGATCTGAAGGTGCAGACCTCTATCGATTTAGCCTCCGAGGCATCCATCAACGCCGTACAGACTCCATTCACCGTGATGATCACCAATGTGCCCTACCCGGAGAGGTTCAGACTACCGAAGTTCACCCTATTCGACGGTACGAAAGATCCAACGGAGCACATCTACCACGTTCATACCAAGATGAATGTCTACAACGAAAATAAATCCTTACTCTACAAAGTCTTCCCCACCAGCCTAATCGAAGCGGCCCTGCTCTGGTTCAAAAAGTAACCACCCCGATCCATTGGAAGTTGGCTCAGACTCTGTGAATTATTCATTGCCCAGTACTTCGGCAATAAAAGGCAGAATAATACCATATCCAGTCTATTCACCATGATCTAGGAAAAAGGCGAATCCCTGAAAAGCTTTGTCTCGTGATTCAATGTCGAGATGTCCTCAATTGATAATTGTGACCAACATTCAGCAGTCGAGGCCTTCAAAATGGCTCTGATCCCTGGAACCAAGTTCCATCAGTCCTTGGTCAATAGGCCACCAACAGACATCGGAGAACTCAACTCCAGAGCATAAGGGCATCTCCGAATAGAAGAGGAATTGGCCATACGCCAAAGAAGGACAACCTTTGCAAGCGTAAAGGCAAGGACAACCGAACCTTCAAGGGTAAAAGATCGGGCACCAGATCGGAAGCGACCGAGCGCTCCTCCTGCACCCTCCCTAGTCCCAGAGAAATGCCAGAGGTTTAAAGATAAAGTCACCCCGTTGAAGGTTACCCTGGCCAAGCTGTATCAAGAGACCAAGGGTAAAGGAATTTTCCGATCACCACCACCCATTAGACAGCCAATGGAGCAGCGGGACATGTCAAGACACTGTGCCTTCCATGGCGAGTACGGGCATCACGCCAACGAGTGCAGAAGCCTTAGGAGACAAGTGGAAGCCATGATAGCGAAATGAGACTTGACCGAGTACATTGCAAAGGAGGGCACCTGATCAGACCAAACGTCACATGCATCCGCCAAGGGGGCAATGGGACAGCCCGTAAGAGTCATTCACATGGTTCACGGAGGACCAAACTAGTCAAAAGTGGAAGAATCCCGTAGATCTCAGATGCGACAAGCCCAAAAACTACGAAGGGTTGGGGAAGTCAGCAAGTTTCGAAGCCCGAAAGAGTACGCCCGGATAACTTTTTCTTCTGCGGATATGCGGAGCATTCAAACACCACATGACGACCCTTTGGTTATCTCCCTCATGGTCTCGAACTGCTTAATCAAGAGGGTGATGGTTGACCTAGGGAGCAGCGCCAACATTATCACCAAATGGGCCTTTGAGAAGTTAGAGATCAACCCTTAGGAGATAGTCCCTTATAGAAACCTGATAGCTGGATTTGATGGCAGAAGAGTGGAACTAGTGGGAGAGATCCAACTGCCAGTGACAGCAGCAAGGCGCACGCTCAGAGAAACGTTTGTGGTGGTGTATGTCAAACCCTCCTATAATCTCTTTATGGGAAGGGGATGGATCCATCGGATGCACGACGTTCCTTCAACCATACATCAAGTCATGCGGTGCATCGATCCGAACGGAATTGATGTGATTGACATCAGGGGCGATCAGGTCGCAACTAAGGAATGTTACATTGTCACCATGAAAGGTCTGAAGAAGAGGGCTGAACCGGAATGGGAATCGCAATCCAAAGCGGTACCCGGTGATCAATAGCAATTACAGGAGGAGGGTGCGGGGTCATCAATAGTAGCTGAACCTTTGCTTGAAGTTTGGATCTACCCTGATCACCCTGAGAAGTTGACTTATATTGGTTCTGGCCTCAATGTTCAAGAAAAGGAGGATATGAAGGCCCTCCTACGCTCAAATGCTGACGTATTTACCTAGGGCCATATGGATATGACTGGCATCGATCTGTCAATAGCCCAGCATTCTCTCAACGTGGATCCTGGTGCAAAACCAGTCAGACAGAAGCAGAGGCGGATGGGGGCTCATCGAAACCAGATCATAGCTGAGGAGGTCGATCGAATTCTCCAAGCAGGATTTATTAAGGAAATACAGTATCCTTCCTGGCTTGCAAACATGGTCGTGGTTCAGAAGAAGAACGGGAAGTGGAGGGTGTGCGTAGACTTCACTGACCTGAACAGAGCATGCCCAAATGACTGCTTCCCTTTACCAAAAATTGATCAGATGGTAGATGCCACCGCAGGATTCAAGCGCCTGAGTTTTCTGAATGCGTACTCTAGGTATAACCATATACGAATGAACTCGGACGACGAGGAAAAGACTGCATTCATCACTGAATCAGGTACATATTGTTACACAGTTATGCCTTTCGGACTAAAAAATACAGGTGCAACCTTTGAGAGGTTAGTGAACAAATTCTTCCAGGGCATGATGGGATCTACCATAGAAGCTTATATTGATGACACGGTGATCAAAAGCAAGGCGAAAAGTGACCACCTGGCTGACCTACACCAGGTGTTCAACACCCTCAGAAGGTGCAAGATGAAGCTCAACCCATCCAAATATTCCTTCGGAGTGTCTTCAGGCCAGTTCTTGGGACACATAGTTGATCGAATGGTAATACAAGCTAGCCCAACACAAGTCAAGGCTCTCATGGAGTCAGCATAGCCAAGGTCCCGGAAGGAAATCCAGGTACTAACCGGAAGGGTGGCAGCCCTCAGCCGCTTCATCTCTCGCTTAACCGATCGGTGCAGGCCATTCTTTCAAGCTATAAAGGCAGCAAAAGGAGAGGTCTGGGGGCCGTAGCAATCAGAAGCCCTGAAAAAACTCAAAAGCTACATGGCAAAGCCTCCCATACTGGCAACCCCAGAAGCCGACGAGCCGTTACACTTGTATCTAGCCATATTTGCGACATCTACCAGCGCCGCTCTGGTCAAGGATGGCAAGGGGTACCAGATACCAGTCTTCTACACCTGCAAAGCCCTTGATGATGTAGAAACCCATTATTCGAAGCAGGAGAAGCTAGTACTATCATTGGTCAATGCAAAACGACGTCTTCGACATTATTTCGAAGCACATCCAATCGTTGTGCCGACTACAACCCCGATCAGATCCATAATGGCGAAACCTGAGCTATCGGGGAGAGTATCCAAATGGGCAATAAACTCGGGATTTTTGACATAACCTATGTCCCCCGAACTGCCATCAAAGGCCAAGCAGTAGCTGGCTTTTTGTTGGAAATATAAGCTACAGATTCTTTAGAATAAAATGAACCTGGCTTATGGGTTGTGTTCGTTGACGGATCGCCAAATGTCAACGGAGCAGGGATATGTGCAGAGCTTTTGACACCAAATGGCACTAAAATCCAGCAGTCAGTTCGATTGGAGTTTCCTGCCTCCAACAACGAAACCGAGTACGAGGCCCTTTTAGCAGGGATTTGGTTAGCCCGAAACCTTCAGGTACAAAAAGCAAAGATACAGAACGATTCCCAGTTGGTAGTACGGCAGTTGAATGAGGAGTATGAAACCCAAGAGCCTAAAATGGAAGCGTATAGAAATTCGGTACTGAAAAAGGCCGAGGAATTCAAACAGTTGACCTTTGAACAGATCCCCAGAGGAGATAAATCATAGCATATCATATGGCTAACCAGGCCTCCGCAGCAGGGGAAAGTATGACTCGAACGGTACCAATAGATTTCATCGTTCGATCAAGCTTGGAACCTCCCGAAGACGTTATGATCATTCCATGGGAGCCAAGCTGGATGGACCCTATAGTAAATTATTTAAGGACCAGAGCATTACCTGAGTCAAAACCCGAGGCCCGAAAGATAAGGATGAAGGCAACCAAATATGCTCTGTACAACGGACAACTATATCGCAAGTCTTTCTCCGGGCCATATTTGAGATGTCCCACGCCATCCGAAGCTTCGGCAGTCATGGAAGAGATTCATGCAGGAGCATGTGGCAATCATTCCGGAGGGAGGTCTTTAGCCCATAAAGTTCTCACCCAGGGATACTTCTGGCCCTATTTGTCAAGAGACGCTAAAGTCTACACCCGACACTGCAAAAAATGCCAATTTCATGGAGATGTCATCCATCCACCTCCGGAGTTACTGAACCCAACAATTATCCCTCACCCCTTTAGCTGATGAGGTATGGACATTGTGGGTCCTCTCCCGCAAGCCATATGATGTAACACTCATGTTCTTCTGGCTACAGATTACTTTACCAAGTGGGTAGAATCCGAGGCATACTCTACCATCAAGAGTAGTCATGGTATAAAGTTCATCTGGAGTCACATCATTTGTAGATTCGGTCTACCCCAAACTATAATGATGGATAATGGCACTAATTTGGATAACAGGAAAGTTCAAGCATTCCTGACAAAGCATGGGATCAATCAGAACACTTCTTCTCTTGGCTATCCATAGGGAAATGGGCAGGCTGAAAGGACAAACATAACCATTTTTTATACACTCGGGAAAAAGCTTGAGGAGGCGAAAGGAGCCTGGTTGGAGAAGTTGCCCGAGGTGTTATGGTCCTATCGAACTACTCCAAGGCAACCAACGGGAGAGACCCCTTTCGCCATGGCTTATGGGGCCGAAGTCGTTATCCCAACCGAGTTTAGAGTACCTATTTTAAGAAGTCAAGCCTGGGAGGAAGGCTCAAACAATCAACACCTAGCCCATGATTTGGACCTACTAGAGGAAAGAAGGGAAGTTGTCAGGATAAAGCTGGCTGCCTATCAACAACAAATCAGGGCACGGTTCAATCAGAAAGTTAAGAGAAGAGAATTCCATGTAGGCGATATGGTACTCAGAAGAAAGATTGGGATTGTAGGAAAACTACGAAAGACATATGAAGGACCTTACACAATTATTGAGGTCATCGAAAACGGAGCTTATCGGGTTCGGAAGAATGAGACAGGCCGCATCGAGCGCAACTCTCAGAATGTTTATTGGCTGAAGAGGTATTATCCTTAGGTAGTTTCTTTTTTTTGATAAAGCAATAAAGTTGTGTCTCACTTATGACACCTTCTACTGATTATAATAAAGCATTTGTGCCCCATGTTTGGCACTTCTGTTTCATGATTCACAAAGTTCATTTCAATAAAGATACATTATATTTTTTGCGAGTGTTCCGTGTTGGAGTCAAAATTTTCCTAAGTGTTGAGTTCAAACCTGATTTGAACTAACCAGAGGGCAAAAACAAAGCCTCAGGGGCCATATGCCCGAAGGCTTATGGATTGAAATTTTCTTAAGTGTTGAGTTCAAACCTGATTTGAACTAACCAGAGGACCAAAAAAAAAAAAGCCTCAGGGGCCATATGCTCGAAGGCTTAAAAATTGAAATTTTCCTATGTGTTGAGTTCAAACCTGATTTGAACTAACCAGAGGACAAAAAAGAAAGCCTCAGGGGCCATAAGCCCGAAGGCTTAAAAGTTGAAATTTTACTAAGTGTTGAGTTCAAACTTCATTTGAACTAACCAGAGGACAAAAAACAGAGTATCAGGGGCCATATGCCCGTAAGATTAAACTATTACATGAAAACAAAAACAAAATAGACACTGAGATGGGAAAAATTCTTTTTCATTAATAAGAAAAGAAATTACAGAAAAAACCCTTCTGAAAAGGGTAAGTACAGATAAACTTAAAACAAAAACACCTATCCTAATCGGGAGGATGATAGTCTTCTCCTTTCAGAATGGCAGCGAACCTCTTCTCATTCTCAGAAGTATGAAGGGTTTTGTAAGGAATGGACACTCCCATGAAGGCATCAAATTCCTCAGCAGTCTTGAACTCCCGATCTGCTAAAGGAATATGCTCTATTTCGTGCCTTTCCTGCCACGCTCTGACCGTTCGGATATCACAGATGGTGGTGTACCGGCTATGCATGTCCAGGCCCCCCAAACGACACACCTCAACCTTGGACCACTCAAGAGCCAGAAGGTTATCTGACTCCGCTTTTTCAGCAGCCATCTTCTGGTAGGTTGCCTTTACCTCTTCAAGCTCAGCAGCTAAGGCTAGCTTTTCGGCAGTTAGAACCCTCTTTTCCGCTTCGTCGGTCTCCAGAAGGTTTTTCTGTTCAGAGACGCTCTGGCAAAGGCCATCTGCCTCTTTGACCAAAGCGACCCCATGCTCGTTATTGTGTTTGATCTGGGCCTTCATATTGACCATTTCCTTGACGTCAGACTCCACAACATTGTTGAAGGCCTGGACCCCATAAAGAAGCTGCACAGAAAGGACATGTTAGTACATAAAGTGGTAATAATAAGGAACCAAATTACAAAAGGAAGAACAAGTATATACCTCCATGACCATTATGGAAGTCTTCTTCACAAGATCAGTCCTAGAGATTTTTGACTGAGCAGCCCTATCCGCTGGAGTCCAAATCCCTTTCGCCATAACTCGAAGAGATTCTGGCTGGGTGATGGTGAGCTGATCGACGCAGACCAGAGTCCCATTGGGTAGAAGGAACTTTGGCTCCCAGGGAATAGAAATATGGGGGACCTCCTGAGCTTGGGGGGTTTCGCTCGTAGAGGCATCAGCAGCTTGAGTCCTGGGCCTCTTGTTGGCCGCTCCACCGCCTATACCGGATTGGGTCTTTGTCACTGGAGGATTTGCAAGAGGAGGCCGAGGCGGAGCTACCGGACTCTGGGTTGGCGGAGGTACTGAAGGCCCCGGAGGTGCTGTTGAAAGCGGCACAGCATCGACCAAGGTAACCCCTTCAGGAACTTGAGGGCGTTTAGCAGAAAGAGGTTTGTCGGGGATGTCCATCCTGACAACAGTAGCGCCCAAGTTAGAAATGAACTCCAGGTTTGCCGGAGTCAGAAGGTCTGCAGCAGATTGAATATTATCCCAGATCTTGGTTTTCAGAAGGGCTACACGTCCTTTTATAAGGGACAAGGGGATTTCTCTATCCTCATAGCCTAAAAACTTATATGCATACTCCCCCCGATGAAGATCACAGAAACCACAAAGACAAGAGGCCTTTTGGAGGGGACGGTAGACATGTAAGCGAATGGCACCGAATGTATTGGGGATCGGGAATGTATGAGAAAAAGGGTAAGACCAATTACCGCTCATAACTACCATTCTCTCTTTCCACCCCTTGTCAGACTTTTCGGTACCAGAGCATATACTCCGACCATGGAAGGGGAAGAGGTTGTATCCACCCTTACTTTCTCTAGCATTCTGAAAAAAGTAACAAAGAAGTAAGTCCATTAAACCCAGGGTAAGGTCCAAATCCCTATTGTATAATAGGAGCATGGACAGAATCCTAAGGCTGTTCGGGTTGAGTTGAAAGGGGTGTAAGCCTAACATGAAGAACACATAGTGGAAGAAGGGGTGAAGGGGAAACCTTAAAACTTTAAAGTGAACTGCCAATAACAGAATGCTACCGGGTTGGAGTCCCTGACTCTTGGTGAAATCTAAGTAGCCTGGGTAAGGGTCCACATCTACATCCCCAGGTACATGGGTCTCTGTCCAAAGGTGTTTGACATCTACTTCAGGACGGACTTTCTTAAGTGGGGCCACTACGAATGGTTCGGAAGACTTGGGGTCCACAGGTTCATTGGGACCCCTTGAAATGGGTGTTCCTAGATTCGTTGACGAACCCGAAAGATCGGCGTTTTGGGGAACTGTTCTTGGGGCCCCTTGACGGGTAGATGGAGGGTTGTCGCTACTGGTAAGATCGGTGCCAGTAGTAGAGGACAAAATGACATCTTCAACTAACCGGGTGTCGTCACTATCAGACATGTTTCCGAGAAAGGTAAAAGAGACAGATAGGGGGCAGAGGTGAAAATTGAAAAAAGAAGATTTTTGTCCAACTTACTTAGCTTGTAGTGGATAGTCAGGGAAAGCTTCGGGTAGCAACAGACTTCTGTTCTGCTGGGAGATCTGAATTGACCGACAGAAAGTATTGCAGGGATAAGGAAGAGATGAATTCCAGAGACGAAAACTGAGAGAGAAGAGCAAGAAGGAAAAAGCTGTGAATGAAAAGATTGAAGAAATGAAATGAATTGAGGTGGGTTTTATAGAAGAAGCATGCCAAAAGATAGCACAAAACCCGAAGGTCACACAACCCACGAGGAGCCATCATGGTGCGAGAATTGAGGGAGTAATGGCCTTGTATTTTGAAAAGCCATTAAATGCTCAATAATGACATGACAACTCATATCCCTCATTTCCTATAAAGTACATGTATATATATATATGTGTGTGGGGGTATTCAATTTTTGGTCATGGGCTTTAAAAGAAAATCATAAGCCCATAACCTCAGGGGCCTGTGTAATAGTCAGAATAATTCATGGCCCAACTAGGATGGGCCACATGATTGATGGGCCGAAGACGGATGGGCCTAAGAAAGAAATTGGCCCATAGAATTCTCTAGATGATGAGTGATCCATAAGTCAAGGATTTGTCATACTTATGGAATAGAGAGTCCAAAAAGGAGTAGAGTTTATCAAATCCCGTGATTTAAGGGATTGATAAACTTGGGTAAATGGGCTCGACCCATTTACCATAATTGTGTATAAATACAAGGCAAAAGATTGAATAAATGATCCAATTTTTAACCCAATTATTATTGTGTATTTTTCTGCATCTACATGTAATCATTTGCTTTTGAAGTTTAATTGGAAATGGACTCCATCTTTTTCCTACTGATTACCTATCCACAAAAGTTAACTCTAAAAAACATGTGTGTCTTTTTATATATGTACTATTGCATATTTTACATAACTATATATATCATATATACAATAAATATACTTGTTTGGGGGCAACGAAGATGTACTAACAGATGCAGTGAAGAATCAAGGGCATTGTTCCTTTTTGTTCTCAACACTTGTGTTAAATAAATATCATAAATGGTATTTTTGAGAAAAAACATTCCATTCCAAGTTTAATAATGGTCTAACCAAACAAGAGAATGATAATAAGTATTCCATTCCAACATCTTTACATATGTAAAATCAAACAAGTCCATTCTATTCTCTTTCCCATTCCATTCCTACTTAAATGATCATTCCATTCCATTTCATTCCTGCGTACCAAACATGCACTAAAAGTACAGAGCGCCTAAATTTATGCAAATGAAATCATTTTCAAACTGTTCAGAATACTTGATTCATTTTATCTATTAAGCAACGATATTAACAAACTGGTGAATGTTAAATAAAAAATTTTCGACATATATGTTATGTACAATCCGGTTCCTAAAGTTTTCATGAGATTCGAGTTCGTTTTCTGTTATAGCATATTTTCTTTCATAATTATGTAGGTATAACAAACCAACACATTGTTTATTAAGGGTTAAAAAGAAGAGCTATTATCAGAAAATCCAAAAATCAATTAACCCCCTCCGGTTCAAAAAATTCCATGTGGTTTTAAATTTGATCAACTTGCCACCTCTCCTCCAATTTAAAGATAAAAAATACCCTTGAAACCAGATGGGATTTACTGATGTGAAACTATGAGGGGTTTACTAAACCCTAAACCCTAATCAAAATAAAAAAAAAGTACTTAATATTTATTTATAACTACAAACCTTAAAAAAAAAAAAAAAAAAAAAAAAAAAAAAAAAAACCTTAATTGTAATTTTGAAAACTATATAGAACCGAACGGAACTGGAACCAACCCGATTTTTTATTTTTGTTTTTTATTAGTATTATATTTTTACTTATATATAATTAAAAATTATAAATCAATATATAAGGTTATAATTTTAGGATATGTAATTTTGAAATAATTACTTTCATTACACTAATTATACAAGTGATTTTCAGTTTGTAATAGTTGAGATATGATATGTGTCAATATGAGCATGAACAGGAAGTGGAGAAGATCTTGTCAAACAAGACTTAGTCAAGTCTGTTTTAGTATGTTAAGTTGAATAAGTTCA
Source organism: Cornus suecica (assembly GCA_963922005.1). Lineage (NCBI taxonomy): Eukaryota > Viridiplantae > Streptophyta > Magnoliopsida > Cornales > Cornaceae > Cornus > Cornus suecica. The sequence goes on from OY998239.1 coordinate 84,107,534, forward strand.
ACATGTGCTAATATCCAGCAGAGTGGTAGTTGTTTTCTATTTTTCAGCATTGTTTGTTATATTTTCTTAGCATTGTTAGGCTATATATGTAATCTGAACGGCTGGAATAAAATCACTGAGTCATTTACCAAAAACTCTTCTCTTCTTCCAATTTTGTTCATTCTCCTTCTCTATCAAATTCATATTCATTAGTGGTATCAAAGCGCGGTTCCGATCATGGACACTCGCGGCAAAACGAAAGCTGAATTTCGTAATGATATTAACAAAATCTTAGCACGACATGAGTCAAGCTTCGATCAGGTTAATACCGCCCTACAAACGTGTTAACCGAGCTTCAAGCTCTTCGAATCTCGCGTAGCCCAAACACTAGCCATCCCAAAACCAACCCATTTGCACATGAAGAATCCTCACACATGTTAAATACTTCTCGCACTAATACCATCAATGACCGCCCCCATCAACACCTCAAATTATCCTTCCCAAAGTTCAATGGCGAAGACCCAACTGGTTGGGTCTACAAAGCAGAACAATATTTTGATTTCAAAAAGATTGTACCTAACCAACAAGTTCAACTAGCCTCCTTCCATTTAGAGGGCATCACCCTACAGTGGCACAGGTGGTTGACGAAATTTCGCGGACCACTCACATGGGATGAGTTCACCAAAGTTGTACTACTCCGTTTTGGTCCAACCGATTATGAGGACCCGTCGGAAGCTTTGACTCGCCTAAAACAAACCTCAACCATGGCAGCTTATCAAGAAGCTTTCGAAAAGCTCTCCCATCGAGTTAACGGCCTGCCTGAAAATTTTCTAATTGGTTATTTTATTGCAGAACTTCGAGATGACATTCGCATAGATGTAAAAATTAAACAACTCAGTACCCTTGCGGATACGATAGGAGGGGTTATGCTATTATTGTGACAAGAAGTTCGCTCCAGGACTTCGTTGCGAAAAGCCGCAATTATTTATGATAGAAGATTCACCTCATTTGAGAATCGATGATGTCGATGACATTCAACAAGAACCAAAAATCATGAAGCTATTCCCGAGATTTCATTTCATGCAATTACAGGTACCGAACATCCATAGACAATACGCGTTCTGGGCAAACTGAAAAACAAGAATGTAACAGTGTTAATAGACGGCGACAACACTCACAACTTCATCGATCAGACCATTGTCTATAAGTTCAGGTTACTAGTGATCCACGACAAGAAATTTCAAGTTATGGTTGCAAACCGAGATAATATAGAATGTGTTGGGCAGTGTCAAGCGCTCACCCTCACCATTCAAGGTCATTTTGTCACAGCAGACTACTACATTCTTCCCGTTGCAGCGTGTCAGTTGGTATTGGGAGTGCAATGTCTTGAAACTCTCAGACCCATCGAGACAGATTACAAGCAGCTAACCATGACCTTCAAAGTCAGAGGGGTTTCCCACACCTTCCAAGGATTGGGACGTGCCAGCATCGAAGCCTTAACTGATAAGGAATTCAATGGATTACAGGGCACTGGGCTTTTTTTTCAAATAATTCCAGTGCCCTGTAATTTGGTTTGATAAGGCCTAGTAACAACCCGTTCTCATTGCCGATTTTATTAGTGAAGAAAGTAGACGGAGCTTAGCGGTTTTGTGTGGACTACCGGTCAAAGATAAATATCCAATTCCCGTGATTGATGAACTGTTGGATGAGCTTCATGGAGCCAAATTTTACTCCAAATTGGATTTGCGGTCTGGATATCACCAAATTCGAGTGAAAGAGGAAGAAATTCCGAAAACAACTTTTCGGACGCACGAAGGGCATTACGAGTTTATAGTAATGCCATTTGGCCTCACAAACGCACCCACAACCTTCCAGAGTCTCATGAATGATCTCTTCCATCCCTATCTCCGAAAATTTATTTTGGTTTTCTTTGACAACATTTTGGTATATTCGAAATCATGGGAAGACCATCTCACACATTTGCAAACTGTTTTAAAAATATTATCAACTAACAGTTTGTTTGCAAAAGAATCGAAATGCCGATTTGGTGTTTTACAGGTCGAATACTTAGGTCACATAATTTCAGAGCAGGGGGTGGAGGTTGACCCAACCAAAATACAAGTTGTCTACTATCGGAAAAAGGGTCCGCGGATTCCTCGGTTTAGCTGGCTACTATCGGAAGTTTATCCATAATTTTGGGTGCATGGCAACTCCTTTGACCCGACTCTTAACGAAAGAGGCATTGACTTCACCACCAATTTTATGTCTACCAGATTTTTCTCAACGGTTCGTGATTGAATGCGACGCAAGCGGAATCAAAATTGGTGCAATCCTTTCCCAGCAAAATCGACCGGTGGCTTCTTTTAACGAGGCATTGAAGGGTTCGGCCTTGGCATTGTCCACCTACGAGAATGGGATGTTGGCTATCGTCAAATAAATCAAGAAATGGCATCCATATTTGCATGGGAAACCATTTACAGTCTGCACCGACAAAAAAAGTCTCAAGTACCTGCTGGAGCAAAGGATTACAACACCGGCACAAACCCGATGGCTGCCAAAGATACATGGTTATGATTATGAAATTGAGTATAAAAGGGGGCCTGAAAATCAAGGTGTGGATTCTTTGTCGCGTGTCGTTGGATTTCAATTTTTATTAATTTCTATGCCACATGCAGATTGGTGGCCAATTCTTCAAAAAGAGTTCAATTTTTATTAATTAAGCACAATTCTCAAGAAACTGTGCTTAATGAGGGAGAAGGTTTTATGAATCCCGACGGGACTCATTTTATGAAGACTTGATCAAAAAGAGTTCCACCCAATCAAACCATCAGTTGCTCCAGCGAGATGGAGTGTGGTTCAAACAAGACAAAGTTTATTTGAGCTCCACCTTAACATTGGTTCCCAAAATAATTGTCGACTGCCATTCATCACCGATCGGTGGACATTTTGGGTTTCATAAAACCTTCTCCCGCATTAAGCACAGTTTCTTTTGGTCTAGTATGCGCCAAAAGAATGTGATATATGTCAAACGTACAAAACCGATTGTATGAGGCCTGCGAGGTTGCTTCAGCCGCTACCAATCCCTACTCAAATGTGGACCGATGTTTCGATGGACTTTATTGAAGGGTTACCTTCTTCTAATGGATATACTTTCATCGTGGTAATCGTTGATCGATTGACGAAGTATGCTCACTTCGTGGCCTTGAAGCACCCGTTTACCGCCGTGACTGTTGCCAAGGCATTTGTCGCCAACGTGGTTATCCTCCATGGCATTCCGGCGTCAAATGTTAGCGACCGGGACAAGGTGTTCATCAGTTCCTTTTGGCAAACACTGTTCTAGTTCAAAGAACTAAGTTGTGCATGAGTTCGAGTTACCATCCACAATCCGACGGCCAAACCGAAGTTGTATATCGCACCTTTGGAGCAGTATTTGCGATGTTTTACAGGTGACCAGCCACGGAAATGGCTTGAATGGATTCCCTGGGCCGAGTTTAGCTACAACACATCAGTTCACTCTTCCACCAAAATACCGCCCTTCGAGGCAGTTTATGGCATTCCGCCTCCAAGTCTACGGGCTTATGTACCAGGCACTTCCCGTATCCAAGCGGTAGATGAGTACCTGCGTGACCGAGATGCCATTTTACGTGAGATGTGTCATAACCTTCTGCTAGCTCAAGATCGAATGAAATATCAAGCAGACCAACACCAGCGAGAAGTCTCTTTCATTGTGGGAGATTATGTGTATTTGAAACTACAGCCATATCGATAGACTTCTTTGGCTTTTTGAGGCTCCACGAAGCTCGCCCCACGTTTCTTTGGTCCATACCAGATTATTGAAAAAGTGGGTTCGGTGCCTTATAGATTGGTTCTGCCTACTGGCTCTCTAATCCATAATGTGTTCCATGTCAGTTTGCTACGAAAGCATTTGGGACTAGTAACACCTGCTTCTACCCAACTCCCACCAATCTCAGATACTTCGACCATCCTTCCATAACCCGAAATTGTTCTCGATCGGTGAGTGATCTGCAAGGGTAAATACCGTCCAAAATCTGAAATCTTTGTCAAATGGGTAGGTGCTCCAGTGGAAGATGCTACCTGGGAAAACGAGTGGCGTTTTACCAAGACATCCCGATTTCATCCTTGCAGACAAGGATCTTTAAGTGGGGGAGAATGATATGTGCCACTATGAGCATGAACTGGAAGTGGAGAAGTGGAGAAGATCTTGTCAAGCAAGACTTAGTCAAGTTTGTTTTAGTCTGTTAAGTTGAATAAGTTCAACATGTGCTGATATCCAGTATGAGTGGTAGTTGTGACGCCGAATGGAATATAGATTATTCTGTACGCTAATGCAATAGGTACTTTGCAAGGGAAAAATAAAAAATATTTGACCCAAAAATTCAGAGAATACTCTGGAATTTTATATAATTATTTATAATCAATAATAATAAAAAACAACCCACAAGCCGGATTTAAATAACTGAAAATCGAATTCTAATGGGATTTTTGCCAAAAATAGCAAAACCCTAAAAGTCCTACCAAAAGAAAATACGGAAAAAAATAAAAAGATTGCCAAAAATCTAGCTCAAATCGGGTTCAAAATCATCTCATAATTGACAAATAAAAGATTACCATAAATAGCAAAAATTAACTAAAAATAAAGGTTTGAAAAGGAAAACAGCGGATTTGGGGCTCGAAACGATGTGCACCGAGCGTTGCTCGGTGGCCACGACGTTCGCGCCGAGATTAGCTTTCCGAATTGTGGTCACAGGCGCAAATCCGACACTTGTAGTTCCAGTTATGGCCAAAAAACCGACGCATGCACGGAAACTGCCCCAAATTAGGCTAGATCACGATTTCTTGTCATCCTTGCGCTGATCCTCCCGCTCCAGGTAATCCAGTGCTATCAATAAGCAATCTGACAGTTCGGTATCGTCTGACTCGGATCCCCCTGCATCAAGTTGTTTCCTATTTTTCAGCATTGTTTGTTATATTTTCTTAGCATTGTTAGGCTATATATGTAATTTGAACGGTTGGAATAAAATCAGTAACTCATTTACCAAAATTCCTACTCTTCTCTTTTCCCAATTATGTTTCTTCTCCTTCTCTATCAAATTCATACTTATCACATTATGCCAAGAATGCGTAGAATAATAGTTATATTATATATATTAAAGTTTTTTATGGCTTGTTGTTATAAATATATATATATATATTGGATACAGAATATATATTAATGTTTTTTTTTTAAGGCCTGCAGTTATAAATAAATATTAAGTACTTTTTTATTTTGATTATGGAAAAGGTGTTATACTAATTTATTTATATCAGTAAATTCTCTATAGTTTCATATTAGTAAATCCCTCTATGGTTTCAGAGGTATTTTTATCTTTAAATTGAGGTGATATGACAAGTTGATCGAATTTGAAATTATAAAAGAATTTTCTGAATTGGAGGGATGCTGGTTGATTTTTTTGTGACGCGCGTTTTTCTAACATCGTTGGACAAATATATATATAGAGAGAGAGAGAGAGAGAGAGAGAGAGAGAGAGAGGTATTTGTCCAATGTGGGTATTCGAAAGATAATTAATTACACCCTTTGTTCGCAACATTCCTTCCAATTTAGTTTTTCTCATGATATCATTTATTTGCCAAACAAGATGTAAACAAAGAATTTAAGGACAATTTGGTGATATAAAACTAAAAAATTGTCACATCAACTTAAGCGTAATTTATTCTTTTCGAGTTCAGAATACATGCTTGCGAGTGTGTATATATGTGTATAACAGTATATAACGCATATATATACATATACCTACCTGGGTCTGATTAAGAGTTCAATTCAAATAGTGAACTTATTGGTTGGTGCCGGTTACCCCAAGAAAGGAAAAAAAACGCAACCTTAAATATTCCTTTCGCCCAAAGTTTCCTTCACTCTGAACTACTCCTCCCTCTAGTAGTCAAACTCGTGTCCTCTCATTTTCCTTGGTACTCACATTTTTTTCTAATTTAATTTTCTCCAGAATTTGGACTAACCCCAATTTCTCAAAGCGGCTCAACAGACTCTAACCACCCACAAGCACGCAGTTTGATGGACCAATGTTCAAATTATTGGTACACTTTGGTTATTTTTTTATGATTATAGTGGCACAGACCGATTTTAACTTTTCAATTCACCCATAAAGACAAAGGCCCAAGCAGACCGGGTCAGGGTTATTGGTGTGGACCAAAGTCATTAAACTTAGGCTCTCTTGGATAGGTGGTTATTGTTCTATTTGATCTGGTTTAATCTTGGTTTTAGAGGTCATATCATGTTTGTTTTGAATTGGAATCGGACCAAATTAAACCAAAATCACAAATTTGAGATCAAGGTTTTTGGTGGGTCATGGTGGTCTGGTTCACAAAATAATTAACCAAAATCAGAAAAAAAGCAGACCAACAAAAACCACTTGTCGCCTCTCTCTACAAACCCTAGAACGAGAATGACTACCTCTTCTCTCCACCACTTCGACCAAGCACTGTCGCCACCTCTCTCCTCCAACACTTCGACCGCCTCCACCACCACCACCACCGGCGCTACCTCATCTCCCTCCTCGCCCCTTTCCACCTCAAAACCCATCGCCAGCATAACACCTTGGCTCGATTGAATCAGTTTGATGAATTTCGATTGAATCAGTTTGGCTCGATTGATTGAATTGACCAATCAGTTTGATGAATTTTGATTGACCAAACACAACACCTCAAAAACCATTGTCAGCCTGATGCAGGAGGATCAACGCAAGGATGGCAGGAAATCGTGATCTACTATTTTCCTTTTCAGATCTTTATTTTTAGTTAATTTTTGCTATTTAGGGTAATTTTATATTTGTCAATTAGGAATTGATTTTGAACCCGATTTAGGCCAGATATTTGGTAATCTTTTGATTTCTTTCCTTGTTTCGTTTTGGTAAGACTTTTAGGGTTTTGCTATTTTTGGCAAAAATCTCATTAAGGGTCGATTTTCAACTATTTAAACCCGGCTTGTGGGTTGTTTTTTATTATTCTTGATTATAAACAATTTTATTAAATTCCAGAGTGTTCTCTGAATTTTGGGTCGAAATTCTCTTGTTTTTCCTTTGCAAAGTACCTATTGCACTAGCCTACAGAATAATCTCTATTCTGTCCGGCGTCAATTGGTATCAGAGCTCAGCATCTTCCTGGCGGTATTTTCATCAGTTTTCAATGGCTGGTGGTCGTGGTCGTGGTGGTCGTCGTGGGCAGGTTCCGATTGAGAAAGTCTCGCACTGTGATCGTAACGTTCAGGATGTTATGATTGAGGATTTGTAGAGGCAAGTGGCAGAGTTAACCCAGCGTCTGGCGGCGCAGGAAATCGGTAATCATGATGTGGAAGATTCTGATACCGACAATTCCACCTTCGAAAATCCGTATCCACAGTTAGGGCCAATATTTTCGGAAGATTCTGATTCCGAAGATGATTGGTTGAAAACCAATATTTTTGTTGGAGAGCCAGTGTATGATGAAGAAGGAGATGAGGATGTGTTCAATGCAAGCACGGTGACTGAAGTTCAGTGGACGCTTCCATACCAGTGGCCGGATTATGAAGTCAATAACCTCGTTGAAGTTGATCAGATGGAAGACATTTTCTTGAACTCCTTACTGGAGGACGATATAACTGGCATGGAAAATCTTGAAATCCCATTTAGCAATCCTCCTAAATCTCAGCAGAATGTGATCCCAGCAGCAGGTCCAAAGAAGGAAACTATTTTTATGCCTTGTGGAAATAGTGCAACAGGTGAGGTTTCAGAATTACCCATGGAGGTCCAACAGCTGTTTTCGGAATTCTCTGTTTTGATGCCAGAAGACCTTCTTTCTGGACTGCCGCCAGAATTACCCACGAGCCGTTTACATCCTAGGGCAGGTGAGTTGGCCCAACATCTTCGAGGCATCCATGAGCAGGTGAAACTGGCCAGTCACGAGAGTAATGCCAAGTACAGAACTCGAGCGGACAGTCATCATCGTCAGGTACTTTTTGATATCGGTGATTTTGTTTGGTTTGTATTAACTCGTGATCATTTCCCTGTTGGCGAGTATAATAAGCTTAAGGAGCGGAAGATTGGACCCTGTGAGATATTGCAGAAGATTAATGACAACGCATACAGGTTGTGTCTCCCTAGTCACTTGAAAACATCTGATGTCTTTAATGTGAAACACCCGAGTCCTTGTTTTGCGGATTCTGCTGATGCTGCTGTGAACTCGAGGACGAGTTCTTTCCAACCCGGGGTGACTGATGCAGGAGGATCAGCGCAAGGATGGCAGAAAATCGTGATATGTTGTTTTCCTTTTCAAATCTTTATTTTTAGTTAATTTTTGCTATTTAGGGTAATTTTCTATTTGTCAATTAGGAATTGATTCTGAACCCGATTTGGGCCAGATATTTGGTAATCTTTTGATTTCTTTCCTTATTTCGTTTTGGTAAAACTTTTAGGGTTTTGCTATTTTTGGCAAAAATCCCATTAGGGGTCAATTTTCAGCTATTTAAACCCGGCTTGTGGGTTATTTTTTATTATTCTTGATTATAAACAATTTTATTAAATTCCAGAGTGTTCTCTGAATTTTGGGTCGAAATTCTCTTATTTTTCCTTTGCAAAGTACCTATTGCACTAGCCTGCAGAATAATCTTTATTATGTTCGGCGTCATAGCCCCTTTCCTCTCAATTCAATTGAATCTTGGCTCGATCGATACCAAAAGTTTGATGAAGAAAGCCCTAATCTCAGATTAACATAATATATATATAAATATATACACACCAGAATAACATATATATATACACACATGAATATAATTAGAAAAAAAAAAGGATGAATATAGGATTGTTGATGGAGGGTTTGGACCCAGAGTTTGACAAATATGGTTTGGTTCCAGTTTTCTCAGACAAAGATCATTAGATTAGATCGTTTACCAAACAGATTTTTATATCAGCGACCAAACCGAACCGGACCAAACCGGTTGTCAAACAGGACCTTACTGAGAATGCATACAAATTGTCTCATTATACGATTTTTTTTTTGTGCGACAAATACTTTGAGTTTAGAAAAGCTTTTTATAATTAACATTTTTTAAAAAGTTAAGCATTACTCACACACCCTACTTTTAGAGAGGCTTGAACCCTAAGCCTCCCAATTGAGAGTTAGGGCTTAGTACGACTTGTTGACTAAAGATGTTTACTTATCATTTTAAATCATTCTAGAATTTTTATCTACATTTAAAAGATACAAATATAATTAATGAGATTAAACCTTATTCATTGTTTTTTTGAACTTAAGCAGTAAAAGATTTAGGGCTTGTTTTATAAAACTGAAACTTAAATATTGAAAATTTTAAAATCTGAATTTTAAGTACTAAAGATTTTAAGAGGTGCTTAAAAAATTATATTTTCTCATATTTTTGTTAATTTTTAGTCTTAAGACTTCAGTGTTAAGTGGTGATCCTATCATTTAAATTTTTATCTCATTTTAAGTGTCATTTAATACTTTAAGTGATGTTCAAATTTCTTATCAAACACACTTAACTGAATAAGTGCTAAATATTTTTATATTTAAATAATAAATAAGCATTATCAAACACACTCTTACTCGCGCACTATCTCTACAAACTCAATACCTCCAATTTGAAAGTAAGGGTATATATATTTTTTCCATTCAATGTGATAAGATTAGATAGCATTGAATGGTATACCTCCTAAATTTTCAATCATGGATTGTTACTCTAAGCGCGCGCGCGTGTGTATATATATATATATATATATATGTGTATGTATGTATGAATGTTCTAGATGCATTGCTTTTCGTTAATTAGTTCAAACACATCTTAGTGAATATAAAACAAACAACACTGTATGTACACAACTACTATATGTTATATATGCTTTGATGCTTCAGGTAGAAGTGTCACCAACTAACCATCATTAATCAAAAACTGTATACGGTTTCGTAGGTAAATAAATAAAGTCACAGCACAGTTCCTATCAACCAAGCATCAACCCTAAATAGCCCAAAATTCCCAACAACTCTCTCCTAAACCTTTCTCATAATATCACTCTATATATATCACTCGTCAACCTCTCTCATCCATTCACTGCCAAAAGTATAGAACAGTTTCATCTTCTCTCCATTAATCTATTTTTCACACTATCATGGAAACCCTAATTCTCATCTTCAGTCTGGCAGCGGTTTATCTCCTCTGGTTCTACCTCCTAGCTCGAAAGCTCACCGGTCCAAAAGTCTGGCCGGTCTTGGGAAGCCTCCCAGATCTATTCATGAACCGGAGTCATCTCCACGACTGGATGGCCAAACACCTCCGCTCAAATGGCGGCACGTATCAAACATGCACCATTGCTCTACCTTTCTTGGCGCGCAAGCAAGGGTTCTACACGGTTACTTGTCACCCTAGAAACATAGAGCACATCCTCCGGACCCGGTTCGACAACTACCCGAAAGGTCCCACGTGGCAAACCGCCTTCCATGACCTTCTAGGGCAAGGCATATTCAACAGTGACGGCGAAACATGGCTGATACAGCGCAAAACCGCCGCTCTGGAGTTCACGACACGGACACTGCGACAAGCCATGGCCCGGTGGGTGAACCGGACCATCAAAACACGCCTATGGTGCATTTTAGAGAAGGCCTCCACGGAACACACCCCGGTCGACTTGCAAGACCTCTTGCTCCGGTTAACCTTTGACAACATATGCGGCCTCACCTTCGGCAAGGACCCGGAGACTCTCTCGCCGGACATGACGGAAAACCCGTTCTCCGTCGCGTTTGACTCAGCCACCGAGTCGACTCTGCAACGGTTCATCAACCCGGGTTTTCTATGGAAGCTGAACAAAATTCTATGCATTGGAGCTGAAATGAGATTAAAGAAAAGTCTTGAAGTGGTCGAGAACTACATGACGGATGCTCTAACTTCCCGGAAAGAGGCTCCGTCCGACGACCTCTTGTCGCGGTTCATCAAGAGGAAAGACGTGGACGGAAAGCCATTTCCGAGCTCTGTCCTCAAACACATTGCACTCAACTTTGTCCTCGCCGGACGTGACACGTCATCAGTTGCTATGAGCTGGTTCTTCTGGCTTGTCATGACACACCCTCGCGTTGAAGAGAAGATCATAAATGAAATATCAACGGTTCTGAAGGAGACCAGAGGAAATGATCGACGGTCATGGATGGATGAGCCATTAGTCTTTGATGAAGCTGATAAATTAATTTACTTGAAAGCTACATTGACCGAAACTCTTCGTTTATATCCATCAGTGCCGGAGGACTTTAAGTATGTCGTGTCCGACGATGTTTTGCCGGACGGGACGCACGTGCCGGCCGGTTCCACGGTGACCTATTCGATATATTCGGTGGGGAGGATGAAGAGTATATGGGGTGAGGATTGTTTGGAGTTTAAACCGGAGAGGTGGCTTTCGAGTGAAGAGGACCGGTTCGAACCGCCCGAGGATGGGTACCGGTTCGTGGCGTTCAATGCCGGTCCAAGGACTTGTTTGGGGAAGGACTTGGCTTATCTGCAGATGAAGTCGGTGGCCTCGGCCGTACTGCTCCGATACCGGTTGTCGCCGGTTCCCGGTCACCGGATTGAGCAGAAGATGTCTCTGACTTTGTTCATGAAGAATGGGCTTCATGTGTACTTGCAGCCACGTGTGCTTGGGGCTTCTGGAGCCGCCACGTGTGCATAATCGGAGGGTGTTTTTGTCTTTTGGGAAAGCTGGTCTCTCTTCTACTTGGTGGGGGCAATCTGGTCATTCAATTGATTTGCTACGAGGTGTTGGCGGTTCTTGTTTTTGTGGTGTCTTAAGAAAAGGGTATTTTGCTCATTAAAATTTATTTTCTTTGTTGCAATTGTTTCTAAACCTGTTTGGTTGGTTGAATTTAAAACATGTATACTTGTGTATACTAGTAGTGTCTTGGTCTATACCTGAAAAGGATATGTCGATTTGTATGGATTTGGTATTTAAAAGTTCAATTAAACTCAAAAAGTTACATTCCTAATGCCACTTGTGATCGAATATCAATTATCAACGATATATTGTGTATAATTGAGGAGCATGTGCTTGAGTATTTTAATTCTTTTTTTTTTTTTTAATTGGACCCTATATTTTGATTTATTTAATTGATTGAGATGAGTAATCAAATCAAATTATTATTCAAAACTTCTTATGAAATTGGTGAATTTCGAAAATGAAATTTGAGTACTTCCTCTCCAACATTTATACAATATGTCTGAAACTCATATGGTGGACCATAACCGGTAGGCGGTCTTTGTGGTCTGGTCTAGTCTGGTCCGGTCCGATTCGATCTGGTCTGGTCTAATATGATCTGAAAAAGTCTGTTTGGTAAACGGTCTAGTCTTACTATTTATTTATTATTTATTATAATATTTATTTATGTGTTATTTATTTCTTTATTTATTATTTCTTCACTTTATAATATATTTTATTATTTTATTATTTATATTATTATTTATTAATTTATAAATATATTCTATTTATTTATTATTATTTCATTATTTAATTCATTTTATTTATAAATTATTTATTCATTTTTAATTATTTAAAAATATATTTTATTAATTTAATATTAATTTATTATTATTATACTCATCTTTTATTATTAGTATGAAGTATTTATTCATTATTATATTTACTTATTATTTATTATTATATTTATTTATTATTATATCTATTTATTATTTTTTATTATATTTATTTATTATTATTATTATTTATTTCATTTTGTTTATTATTTTTATTATATTTTTAAATATGTTTTATGTAATTTATTATTTTTTTTATTATTATTTATTATTTAGTCCATTTTTTATTATTATTTTATTTATTATTATTGTATTCATTTTTTATTATTATTATGTTTTATTTAATTTATTATTTATATTATTAATTATTCATTTTTAATTATTTATAAATATATTTTATTATTTATTCATTTTTTATTATTATTAGGTATTATTTATTTCATTTTGTTTATTATTTATTATTTATATTTTATTTTTAAAATATGTTTTATTTAATTTATTATTATTATTATTAATTTATTATTATTATTTATTCATTTTTAATTATTTATAAATATATTTTATTAATAAAACCAGACCGGACCACCAGGAACCACCTTTTTCTTTTGTCTGAAATGAGACCATTTTGGTCTGATTTGGTCTTACTTGATCTAACCAAAAATTTGGGACCAATGCTACCAAACACGGTCTGGTCCCATAAAACGCAAGACCAGACCAGACCACCTACCAAACAGGGCCTAAGTTGATTTACAAACTTCACTTAAAATGATACTGAGATGAATAGGCCTAATGCAATTTGATCTCAAACTTCACTTAAAATGATACTGAGATGAATAGGCCTAATGCAATTTGATCTTAAAGCCTAGTTTCTCCAATCAAAGTTGCTCAATCAAAGGTTGTTACTTGTAAAAATTAGACCTATAACAGCACAAGAGCTTTATAGAGGAAAAAATCATACAATGCCAAGAATGAGATAAAAAATAAAATTTCACTAATAATCACAAAATTGGTGTTACATTTTGTCGTGTATACAACATATACAGGCTGTGTCAAGGATGGTTTTATGTATTAGTCTTTCCTCAATTGAGATGGCATGAGAGGGAGCCACTTGATCAAACTCAAATCAGCTATACATGTAACTTTACTTTCCAGCTCCTTCCATGGTGTTAAAAAAAAATTCACCTGTTCTTCAAGAGGAACAAAGCACATAAATCAACTTGCTTTCCTGCATTCACTTTCTTCCTTTTTCCTTCAACTGCACCCTTCTTCTCTAGCTCATGCTCGATGCATCCTTCTGATATCGGTTACCAGTATATCTAAGAATTAATCCACTATTTTCTCACCCGTCGAAAAGAGATTCCAGACAACTGTCCCAACGAGATAGAGTCCAACTGAAACCTTGAATACGTCGTCCCAAGAACCTGAGAAAATCATCAGTTTAAAGAGGGTAATATAATCATTCATTCTACAGTATGTGGTAGAACAGATCGAAAGTGCCTTTTTATGCATATCGTTTGAGAGATCCTGAGGGAGCAAAATATATTAAAGAATAGAAATGTAGAAATAATTTTTTCAGCTCATTCTTCCGCTCTTTTCCTTAAATTCACTGAAAACAGATTAGATTTTTTCATGTCGCCATGTTTGTGTCTTCCTGTATCCTCGTATCCGTTCTTTTGAGGCAACCGATTTCCAGTGGTGAGTCTCACATTTAAAAGCTCCAATGGAGTAGTTTCATTTTGTCAATGATGGTGTCGCTGGGGGCCTCTCAGAGACTCCTAATCCACCACCGATGACATGGAGTTGGTTTATGGCCATCTTCATATATGCATCAATTGTGTTATCATGATAGTTTCCACACCAAGTCTTCCCCAGTTCAAGATTTGAAAAACTAATGTCTGTGTTCAACTGAATTTTAAGATACAATTTCATATAGTAAAATGTTGGACATTTAGTGGTTTGAAAAAAAAAAGAGGACATGAGATCAAACCATGCTGCAAAATATAACCAGTTGCAGCAGTTCCAAAGACGCCAGCCAATACTCCAGCAGTGTTGGACATACCCAGCAATACCCCCTGCAAAACAATAATAATAAAATTAACTCCTTGCTAGTGAAACGGTGATAGTACCAGAAGAACCCCATGATGGTGCAGAAATAATCAAACACCGTCGTAAGGGAACCCTCGGCCAATTAGTTCATGGGTCAATGTTATGATGGCACGATTAAGTTCACGCCCACCATTCAGACCCCTGATGAACCACCCTATGGTACCAATATTTCCAATAGCAAGCACCATCAGTGTGACAAACATATATATCAATGGTAATAGAGATACTAACAGAATATCGAGGGGCGATGTCCTGATGGTTTGAATATAATCCAGACTGTGAGAATGCATCAGTTCCCTGTGTTGCACAAAATGGAAAGTATGGTGAGGTTGGGTTTAACTAAATATCTAAACCATAACCCATAATCTGTTTTAGTCAGAGAGAAGGAATAAATTATCTACAATCTCAACAAGTATCCTTATCTGTATTACAAAGTCAAGACACATCCACAAAAAATTAGTCCAGTGACACGCAAGTTGGATTTGAAAAAGCTAATAAAACAAACAATAAAAAATAAAAGACGAAATATTGGGTGAGGAATACCGCCAAGCATGATCTTGAGTGGTATCACCTCCACATTCCCGGAAAGGTAGTTGCAGGCTCAACTTCCAATTCAGAAAAAGTGGGTGTACCAGTGTACCTTACCTATAGAGAAAAATAGTGGGGAAAAACATATAAATAGAAAAAAGAACTTGTATGAATCTGAAGTTGGAAGTTTGACAGTAAAAGAAAGAGTTTGAGTTTTTCAAATAACAAGGATGTCATCAACCAGGCTGGAAATGATTTCAGATAGCTATGCTAAGAATCTGAAAAGGAACAACTAGGGATAGCCAAAAGCCTCTGTAGAGCAGATTGCTAGAGGGAAATCAAACTACACTCAGTTTGGTATCAATTTTCATGCCCACTTTCTGGACCAAATAAGTTGTTTTAAAATACAAGGCGAATCAGCTCAAATAAACATAAAAGTTGTGCCGGATGCCAGATCGAAGGAAAATGTATGAGTTCTCCCCAAGTCCCTCCCGTCTTCTTTTAATTTGGGATTAGGTAAGTATATAATTCAAGATCTCAAGATACATTTATGATGCTGAGTTTTGTTTACGCATATCAATGCTTGGAATGAATTTAAATTTCAATTTGTCATGTAGAAAATTCAAGTATACAACTTTTTTAATCCATCTTTTTACTTCCATGAGGAGCAAAAAGCAAACCTGACTACAAGCCATGCATAAAACAGCCATCGCAGGGGAATGAATATGGCTCAACTGAGTTAGGAAGAAAGCAGGGCCGAGAAATCCAATTGTCTGCATGATCTGCAGAAAAACAAATATCAGCATTTCAGATACCTTAAACAATAAAAACATCCAAAGATGAAAATCTTCAAGAGATGCACCACGCTGAGATTATCGCAATGGAAAAACTCAAATATTAACTAATAGCCGTTCTGAAGAAAACTACCAACTTAACATGAGCAGCACTACGAGTGGGGGTCAATCTAAAGATGGAGAATTGAGAAACATGCTAAGGACGTAAGAACTAGACTTCAAATCACCACATGATAACGTATCACTTTCTTTCTTTCTTTTTTGCATAAATGGGGTGACTTCATTGAAAAGATTTGGCCTTATAGTAAATAAATCCATTTCCAATCGACATGAGAAAAGCCTAAAATGCAACCTAAGAAATAACATCTTGAGACCTTAAGACTTGCAGCATCAAGAATTAGGAACCAAATTAATGAAGCAAGAGCTTGAACTAAAGAGTTCCCCTGTCTCCGAATACCCCATAAAATGACATGAAAAGCATCTTAAACAGCTTAAAATCACTATACTTGATCACAAACCAATCAACCAGTTGAATAACATTTCACCTTTGTTTGGTAACCACCACTTACATGGCACACACCATGTGCTGAGGAGACACGAAGTTCTCTAATTATTAACAGTTCTAATTGAGTAACAGGAACGTAGATGCATCTCTTTTTGACAAATGTAACTCTGACATGTGAATCTGTGATGGATCTTGTTTACTGCACTCTACTTCGCTATACTGCATGCCTGTCACTTGATCAGCCAACACAACTTATATTATACACCTTCAATTTGTAAGGCAAGAACACGGGTCTCCTTAGAACCTACATTTTGACTAGAGTCTAGAGCTACTCAATTGCATAGTATCGTCTTGAGGTGAATTTTACTGATATATACCCCTTGAAATATCATATTAAACTATATTACAACAAAGTTACTTCTCCAGAGTAAAACTATGACTGTTAGTAAAATAATAAGATTGAGCAATACCTTTCGGACCGTAGTCACAGAATAACCTTTGCTCACAAGTGTGTCTGCAATCCACCCTCCAACATTTGCAGAAATTGCCATTGTAAGCCAGGGCAATACACAAAACAGCCCAGATTCTGTCAGATTGAACTTCAAGACCTGAAAAAGAACATAGCAAAGTGAAAAGGATATATCCTCCGGTCAATAATAAGGCAATCAAACATCCTTTTACAAAAAATCAAAATGTGAATAAAAAATCACACTAAGCTGAACTTTAAAGAAGCCTGAGAAATTATCTCGAATTATACTTTCAATACTATTGCAGCAAAACCTATTAAGAAGAAAACAGAGCTTTGGCAGCACTGTTGTCCAACTATATCAGCATAAGCTAGTGTAAATTGAATATGCAATCAATACAAGGCAACAAGCAAGCCAGCTAACGACTCACAAATAGCAATATATTACAGAAGCAAGTAATAACTAAAATTTCTGTTAGAAGCCTACAAATAGCAAGAAACAATCAAAGTTACCTGATTGTAGTATGTAGGCATCCATGTGAGAAGAATGAACGTCCCCCAATTGTGGCAGAAGTGACACACTATTAAGGCCCATACAGGTGGTTTTGACAAGATCAATTTCCAAGGTATTGTTTTAACGGGTTCTTTCGATACGCTGCTGCTAAGAATCAGTTTCTTTTCTTCAGGCCGCAGTAAAGGATCCTCAAGAGGTGAACTGTGTGCCTATTGGGGAAACTCAGTTCCACATACTTTGCAAGAGAACTTATTTTACAAAAGTCGAAGAGTTCAAAAGTTACCTTATTTATCCATACTGCAAACCAAATTGTGCCTATAGAACCAAAGGAGTAAAAGACAGATGGCCACCCATAATTATGTATTAATAATGGGGAAAAAGCCAGGCCAGTTACAGATCCAAGGTACATTCCACTGTATACAAGTGCCAACGATCTACTTCTCTCTGCTACAGGAACCCATTTTGATAGAAGATTATTCATGGCTGGCATTGCAACACCCTAGAAGAGAACAAAGAACCCTAACTCATATCAAAATGGAAGGAAACTAATACCAGGTAAGAGAAAGACAACATCATCATTGTCAGTTCATCATCCCATTAAATATGAATAGATTCTAAGCATCTCAAATTTAATCTTTGTTTTAAAAAATGGAACAGAAGAAGGATACAGATGTAAGAGTGAATTGGGAAAACCAACCTCACCAATCCCCATGAAAGCTCGAGCAACTAGTAGAAAAGGTAATCCTAGCTTAGCAGCGACTGGAGTGAGAACTGTAGCAATAGACCACCAAATAACACCAAAACCCAATACAACCTTCCCACCAACTGTGTCTGCCCAAATACCTCCAGCAATCTGAGAGCAATATGGCAAGTGAGAAAGAAAAAGAGACCAAAAAGTTGTAATATTATGTTATAAGACATGATGAATGTGTCATTGGAATCTAACAGAGAAGAGTAATCCACTTATCGAGAGAATACTAGCATCAATGTGTAGAAAGAAACCAATTATGAATATGCTAGGACTTGAGTCATCAAGCTAGAGTCTAACCCGTAGGCTTGTAAAAGAAAAAGAAATGTTTGACATATAAGTCAGAACTAAAAAAACAGAAGTGAACAAAAAGGGCTTGCTGGTCACCTGAGTGAGAAGGTAGCCCCAGAAAAAGGAAGATTGTACCAAACCAACAGTTGTTGGATTCCAGTTGAATTCTTGGGACATTGGAAGTATGGCAATGCTCATGTTTACCTGCAAAACATATCTGATTAAAGTGTCTAAATGGAAGAACTAGTAATTAACCAGTAACATGACATCAATTGTGGCATACATCACAGAGGAATTAAATTCTTAGTATGTTTAAGTTAACCAATAATATAGGAAATAAGTTACGAGAGATAGAGAGAGAGAGAGAGACTCTGTTTGTTGTCCGAAAGACAGAAGTACTTTAAACCTCTCAGTCCTATGCCCCATGTTGGGACCCCTTAATTTCCATCAGCTAAGATTTTCTGGCTCACCACATAAAATATTTGTTGGAGGATTATTCAAATCCCGTGACCCACTCAATGTCTGGTGGGAGTTAAATCCCACCTTCATCACTAACCAGCCGAAACATCATCACCTCATCAATCACCTAAAGCATATATGGTCCACACGCAACACAAGACTTTACATGGTTCACTCAACAACCCTATACATCTTTCTTCTCTTTCATTTGTCTCTCTCTATCTTCTCCCCTCATGCTCATCTCTATAAGCTCATTC
The DNA here is from genome assembly GCA_963922005.1 of Cornus suecica. Classification (NCBI taxonomy): domain Eukaryota; kingdom Viridiplantae; phylum Streptophyta; class Magnoliopsida; order Cornales; family Cornaceae; genus Cornus; species Cornus suecica. The sequence goes on from OY998239.1 coordinate 84,126,773, forward strand.
CATGTTAGAGAAGGATCGAGAATTCACCATATTCACCTTCAACTCTAAAATATATCCTTAATATGATAAAATCTTCTCTCCAAGTCTTCATGCTTCAAAAAACAGGAAACTGCCTTTCTGTACATGTCAGGCAACTGGAGCTGATTCAGCTTAAAAGTGCAACCAATTTTACTTCTCCAGACTGAGTCTTCAATCTGCCCAAATGGAACCAGTACGACTTTAATTGTAACCAGTTGGATGTACTCTCTAGAACAACATCCCAGCTGAAATTTAAGCCACAAGCCCAACTATATTTGGCAAAACCACCAGTCCATCTTTGAGGGATTTGGCATTATCCAGATATAGTTGTTAACTTACTTTTTTTACTTACTAGAGACAATGGCATCCATTATGCATGGGTGATCAGTTACCTACGGTAGTTGATCATCATTAACAAATATGGTCTTTCAAATGGACACGTATTGGTAATTAGTAGGAGTTCCCACTTTTTATAACATAATCCAATCGAAATGCACCCGTTTCTTTTGCATTGCTCGATCGGAGTGGAACAATTGATCTAAAGATGAACAAAGGTTAAAAATAACATAAAAGATTCGGCCTCAAAAGTCATTAGCCTTTCAATTATAACCTCTCTTAAACGGTAAACAATATGAAAAACAATAAGGAGGCCTAGATGGCAACAGAAATCATATCCCTTAACACTCCAAACTAAGTCATCGAAAGTTCACACATGGGGCATTCTTCAAATTGATTGAGTCAACAAGTGAGAATACCAAATTACCAATTGTTTGGAAATTAGGTTTATTGAAATATAAAATAATAAGAACAAGGAGCATAAAACCTTAATTGAATAATTTCCATTCCTAAAAACTTCACTTCCTCAAAGAAATTAAGAGTTATGCAACATGAAGCTGACTTATGTTCAATTATAACATATTTTAAATCTCACAATCAATATCTATGTGTATATATCTATATGAGTGTGCATGAGGAATTTGTGCAGAAATACAGAGCACAGAAGCTTACTCTATCCATATTGCAGAGCAAAAAAGCAGAGAAGCACAAAATCACAATGACCCAGCGTTTGGGGAACTGTTCCCACCAGGGAATCGAACTATCAAACTCGTCATTCCCCAATACGACGTCGCCGAGGGCGTCCTCGAACTTCGCCGACTCCGGCGAGGCCGACTCGGATATTTCGTAGGGCTCCGACTTCACGTCGGCCCAAACTTTTCCGATCTCTCTCAAACCCAAACGCTTCCCAATCCCCGAGACATGAATGGTACCTGCGCGTTCTAGAGAGAGAAAATGGAATCGGAACCGGAGCTGCGCGCTCGAGTGCGAATTAGAGCAGAAAAACTTTCTCAGCGGTGGGGTTTCCGGCGAATTGGGGTGTTTGGGTGGCGAGAAAGAGATGAGAAAAGTCATGGCGTACGAGAGAGAGAGAGCTGTTTACTTAGTAACACACAGTGAGTGTGTGTGTTTTCTGTTATGAAATAAAAGATATTTTTTAAAACGTTTGGGGGAAGATTTTCATGGGGGACATGGGAGTGATATTTATGGGTAATGGCTCTGTTTTTGACACGTGTCATTTCAGTTGAGAAGATTGGATAGGAGAGCATTATACAGTTTTAGAACGTCGTTTTATATTTGGCACTTATGGGCCGAGAGTGCAAAGTTTGAATATGGGCCTTAAATAATGGCCCAATAATTTGGTTCAAGCCTGCGGCTGAAGTCTTGCAATTAAAACGGGTCTTGTTAATTCTCAGTTTAACATTTTTTTCATGAACTTGTGACATCCTATAAGACCTATACATTTATGAACCTATACAAACCTCTATTCATAAACTTGCCCCTCATGACCATCTTTTGGAGTTTATTATTCATGAGGACCAACGTTAATCTTTAAAGTGCTTCAAATAGTCTTCAAAATATACTTTGCTACTTCCCTTTACTGTCCATAATCGTACAATGTAACAAATTCGAATGACATTACTTTTAAAATCAATGTCACTACTATGTATTAGGAAACAATCTTCATGATTGAATAATCCCACCAATTGTGCAGCTCCAGCCTTGTACTTTGTTTATAGTATATTTGTAATAATAGAAAAATAGTTATTCTCATTCATTGTATTTTAATACATTTTATTCTTTTATATCTATTACTCAAAATAGATATTGCGTATATATGTATTATAAAAGGATCCATAATAATATCATTTAGCTTGTACATCATTCTCTTTATGGTATTAGAGCACTCCTAGCTCCAACGAGTCTCTTTTTTTTATCCAATTTTTTGCCCTCTCCTTCAGTCATGACATAAACCATATCCGACCAAACTGAGTCTTCCAGCCTTGTTGTGAACTCGTCTCTTCCAGCTGGGCTCATCTCCATCAACGCCTCCCAGCTTCCTGTCAAACTATCGCATACCAACTTTTCTTCGTGGAAATCCCAGTTTGACGCACTACTTTTTGGCTACAATCTCCTCGGGTACGTTGACGGCACACACCTATGTCCACCAGCAGAGTTATCTCTCAACGGAAAATCAGTTCCTAATCCCGACAACCTGTTGTGGAAATGACAAGACCAACTTCTCAAAATCGGAATCATGACTTCCCTAACCGAACGCGTTGTTCCCATGGTAAGCTCTGTGAAGACGTCCAAAGAGGTGAGGGATCGCCTCGCCACTGCATTTGCCAATTCCTCATCTTCATGCATTATGGGACTCACTGGTCAACTATCCACCATTGCTCGTGGGTCTATGAGCATCTCGGAGTACATTGGAACAATTCGGGACCAAGCCGATGAACTTGCTCTTATAGGCTCTATTGTCCCTAACACCAATCTTATCCTCCATGTTCTCAATGGCCTAAGACCCAAATATAAAGAACTAGTCGTTATTGTTCGGGCTCGTGACACACTGATCAGTCTAGAAGAACTACATGACAAAGTTGTTGAATACGAGTTGTTCCTCAAGCAACAAGAAACCAAAAACATAAGCGGTTTCCCTTCCAACTGTTACACTGTCAATGCAGCCCAATTCCACCGTAATAAGTCTTCACTCTCTAAGTTGAACAACTATACTGATCCACATTCCAATGGAGGCTTCAAGAAAGGTGGTAACACAAACAACTACAATTCCAAGCAGAATATTTTTTGTCAGTTATGTGACAAACGAGTCCACGCCGCAAAAGAATGTTACACTGCCAAACGAATGATGGGTCTTCCTTTACCTCCGAAAGCAAACCCAACCACAATTAACATCAATCATGCCCCTTCTCCAAACTGGCTTCTTGACACAGGGGTCTCTCACCATTTTACATCCTACTTAAGCAATCTTTCGATTCGCCAACCATATGAGGGTGCGGATGACATCATCATTGGCGATGGTTCAGGTTTGCAAACCACACACACTGGGCACTCTACTCTCTCCACCCCCTCACACTCCTTTAATCATTCATATGTTTTATGTGTCCCTACTATAAAACAAAACCTTATATTTGTTTCCCAATTTCGCAAAAATAACAACACCTTCATTGAATTTAATCTTTCATCTTTTTTTGTTAAGGTAGTCACGAGGGCACCCCTCGCCAAAGGAGTGAGCAGGAATGATGTCTATGAGTGGGTCTTCCTCCGCAACAAGTCTTCACTCTCCAAGTCGAACAACTATATTGATCCGCATTCCAATTGAGGCTTCAAGCAAGGTGGTAACACAAACAACTACAATTCCAAGCGAAATATTTTCTGTCAGTTCTGTGACAAATGGCGCCACACCGCAAAATAATGTTACATTGCCAAACGAATTATGGGTCTTCTTCTACCTCCGAAAGCAAACCCAACCACAATTAGCACCAATCATGCCCCTTCTCCGAACTGGCTTCTTAACACAGGGGCATCTCACCATGTTACATTCGACTTAAGCAATCTTTCGATTCGCCAACCATATGAGGGTGCGGATGACATCATCATTGGCGATGGTTCAGATTTGCAAATCACACACACTGGGCACTCTACACTCTCCACCCCCCATACTCCTTTAATCTTTCACATGTTTTATGTGTCCCTACTATGAAACAAAACCTTATATTTGTTTCCCAATTTTACAAAAATAACAACACCTCCATTGAATTTAATCCTTTGTCTTTTTTTGTTAAGGTAGTCACGGGGGCACCCCTCGCCAAAGGAGTGAGCAGGAATGATGTCTATGAGTGGTCGACAATCCGAGAAGTCCAACCAACAATAAAGCGAGCATGCTATGGTGTTTCCACCACTGTCAACCAATGGCATGACAGTTTGGGTCATCCATCCTTCAAAGTCCTTAATCACATTTTATCTTCCCAAAAATTACCTATTCAGTCGAGTTCCTCTAAATTCACTTTTTTCAATTCTTGTCAATGTAATAAAAGCCATAAACTGTCATTTGGTACTTCCAGTTTACAAAGTCGATGTCCTTTAGATTTAATTTATATCGATGTATGGGGACCTTCCCCAATTCGCTCTATTGATGGACATTCCTACTATCTATTCTTTGTGGACCATTTCTCAAGATATTCTTGGCTATTTTCTATGTCTCATAAATTTGATATGTATTCCATTTTTCCAAAATTTAAAGCTATGGTTGAAAAATATTTTAAAACATCCATCAACACAATCTACTCTGATGGTGGGAAAAAATATCAAGGCCTAAGAACACTTTTTGCAAATAATGAAGTTTAATATCTTGTCTCCTTACCATATACTCCCCAACACATTGCATCCGCTAAACGCTGCCACCGACACATTGTTGAAATTGGTCTTACACTCTTACATCATGCCTCTTTACCACTTTTTTTTTGGACATATGTTTTTCATGCGGCGGTTTATCTCATAAATATATTACCCACATCTATTCTTGATAATAAGTCGTCTCATGGTTGTTTGTTCCACTCTCTCTCCAACTATTCCAAGTTACGCGTCTTTGGATGTCTTTGTTATCCTTGGCTCCGACCATATACCCATCACAAATTAGAAGAACAATCCAAACCATGCATTTTTCTTGGCTACTCCAACCTTCACAATGCCTACATCTGTTTTGAGCCCGCTCATCACAATTTTTTTTTTCCCGTCATGTCCAATTCATTGAAGATCAATTTCCCTCTCTTCCATTCCTTATGAATTCCAATTTGGTCAATTCTAACATTCTATCTCATTGGTCTCACTTTTTTTCCTCCCTTTATTCTACTCTACCTCCAAACACACAGCCCATTTGTATATCTCCTTCACCCGAATCACGGTCCGCCAATTCCTCTTTCTCTCCAATAGTCAACGACCCACCAATCACTCATTTCATTTTCATTCAATTAAGTGATTTGAATTCTCCAGTAGTCAACGACCCACCAATCACTCCTTTCATTTCCATTCAATCAAGTGATTTGAATTCTCAATCACAACAACAATCTCGTCATCACTTAAATTGTGATATATCAAATTCTAGTCAAATATTGCCATTCACTTCCTCAAATTCCCCTTTGTGTCTCGCCGATACCGTGCATGATAGCTGTGAATTGGAGGCTGCACCAATATTGACTTTTCCCACTCAAGATTCTCTTCCCTCTCGATGGGCACCCACATGACTCTTCTTCCATCCCTATTACCTCTTACATTCACAAGCCACTTAGTAAGGATAATACCCACACTATGACCACCCATTCTAAAAACCATGTGTTTAAACCCCTCAATAAAATCTCATATGCAGCCATGACCCATCCCTTACCACCCACCATTGAGCCCATCAATATTACCCAAACCCTTAAATGTGTGATGAGATCAATGCTCTTCGTCGGAATGGAACATGGGTGTTGGTCCCTCGTTCAAGTGGTCAGAACATCATTGGTTGGAAATGGGTCTATTGTGTCAAACGTTACCCGGATGGTAGTGTGGCCCGTTACAAAGCCCGTCTTGTGGCCAAAATCTTTCATCAACACCCTAGTGTTGATTTTCACGAAACCTTTAGCCCCGTCATCAAACCCACTATGATCCGCGTGGTACTCACTCTCGTATAATCTCGTGGTTGGCCTATTCATCAACTTGATGTGAATAACGCCTTCCTCCATGGCCATCTCTTCGAAGAGGTTTTTAAGTCCTAGCTCCATGACTTTGTTGATAAGACCAATTCCACTCATGTGTGTCGGTTGCATCGCTCTCTTTATAGCCTTAAGAAAACACCTCGTGATTGGTTTGACGAACTCAAGCGCTTCGTTGTATCCTTTGGTTTCATTAATGCCAAGAGTGACACCTCTCTTTTTGTATATACTAATGGTGATTCTTTGATGTATTTTTTAGTTTATGTTGATGACCTTTTACTTACAGGAAGTTCTTTGACTCTTGTTCGCTGCTTTATCGAGATGCTCTCTCGTCAGTTCTCTCTAAAGGACCTTAGTCATCTTCACTACTTTTTGGGCATTGAGGTTCTCCCTACTACACGCGGCATCTTTTTGTCCCAACACCAATATGTTCGGGACTTGCTCATTCAGTTTCACATGGATGGGGTCAAGGAGTCTCCCACTCCTCTTAGCACCTCATCCACCCTTGTTCTTGATGATGGCACGCCTCCTGCCAATGCAACTCATTACCACAGTCTTATTGGGGGGTATGTAATACCTCTCCATCTCTCGTCCCGATATTGCTTATGTTATCAACAAGCTTGCTCAGTTCATGCATCATCCCACTCAATCTCATTGGATTACGGCTAAGCGGCTCTTATGGTTTGTTCTTGAACTGCTCTACTTCATGTGCCCTCACTTTTATTTCTACATATGTTGTGTTCCTTGGTTCCAACCCGGTTTCTTGGTGCTCCAATAAGCAACGCACGGTCGCTCGCTCCTCCACTGAAATAGAATATAGATCAGTCGCCTCTGTCACTGCTGAACTAATGTGGCTTCGCATTCTCCTTCGGGAACTTGGTATATCTTCTCCTTGCCCTCTGCGACTCCTTTGTGACAATTTAGGTGTAATTTATCTGTGTGCCAATCCGGTGTTCCACTCTCGGATGAAACACATTGCCCTCGACTACCATTTTGTACGCGAACAAGTTTCTGCTAGTTAACTCGATGTTGCGCACTTCTGTACTGATCACCAACTTACGGATCTTCTCACCAAACATCTTGCCAAAGGTCGTTTTCAACTTCTTCGTACCAAGATTGGTGTTTCCAATGTAAGCATAATCTTACGGGGGCATATTAGGAAACAATCTTCATGATTGAATCAATCCCACCAATTGTGCAGCTTCAGCCTTGTACTCTATTTATAGTATATTTGTAACAATAGGAAAATAGTTATTCTCATTCATTGTATTTTAATACCTTTTATTCTTTTATATATGTTACTCAAAATAGATATTGCAAGTGTATATATGTACTGTAAAAAGATCCATAAGAATATCATTGAGCTTGTACATCATTCCATTACTCTCTTTACTATGTAAAAATATTGATCCATTGCAAAATAATTTTATTTAATGTGTCGAGGAATAGGGATAGCAATGGGGCGGGGATCATACTCCTCATCCCTATCCCCGTTTAATTTTGTCACCTCCATACCTTCCCCATAACCGATTATTAGACGGGGCGGGGGGGGGGGGGGGGGGGGGGCAAATTTTCACTTTAAAAAAAAATCTTATGTAAATAAAAATAATGTTAACTTCTTAATTAAAATTTTTAACTTAATATTATTGTACAAGTATCAAAGTAATACATGTAATTTTTTACATAGTTAAGATGAGATTAAAACAAGAAGAGTGAAGATGTAAGAAAACTAGGATTTGGTATGGAATGAAAACTAAAATAAATAAATTAGGAGATTAATGTTTACTTGTGAATAAGTATTTATAGACGTATATAAGTGTAATATATATAAATTAATAAATATAAATATGTAATTTACTATGTAAGCGGGGCGGGATAGTATAATTGAGGCTGGGTGACTCTCCCCATACCCACCTCGGAACTCCGCCAAATTTTTTTCTCCTATTTCATGCTCACCCCTATTTATTTAATCGGGTTTCCAAACCCGCTTAAATCGGGATAGTGCGGAACGGTTCCCTAGTGGTAGGCCTGCAACTTGGGTGGGCTCAGCCTAGCCCAGCCCGAGAATTTTTGGGCTTGGGTCACTAAATTTGCAAATTAGGCCTAAATTGGGTTGGGTCAACACGGGATTCAATATAAATCGGGTTAGGTTGGGTTCAATCTGAACCCAACTCGAAACCCGATTTTTTAAAAGGTGAGTGATTTGAACCGTTGGATTGCCCAATCCAACAGCTAAAATGGAGTTATCAAATGTAACCCAATATATATATAAATATATCTATGCATATTATCAAACCCTAGCCCCTAACCCTCTTTTTCTGATCGACTTTCGCCCTTCTGTCCATTGTTCCGCCGCATCTCCCCGTCGTTGTCACGACCGGCTTTCTCCCCCCCTCTCTCTGTTTTCTGCTATATGTATATATGTATATAAATATTTTCCATATACGTATATCGTTATATTTTGATTTGTATGTAAATATATAGATGTTGTGATTTTTAACCAAAATCTATATACATATCATAGTTGTTGGTTTTGATTTGTAATACTATTTATATACATAAACATTTAAGTGTAATATGTACATAGAAACAATAAACCCATATATATATATATATATATATAGATATACAAGAATAGGAATTAGATATTGATTTATTTATTTATTTTTTATAGACAAAGATTTTTTTTTTTTTTTGAAAAGTTAAGAAAAAGAAATTATTTGTAGTAAAGTAAAATTTCTTTATTCTATTTTGACATTATTCATTACATTTTTTTGTTATCTTAGAAGTTGATTTTTTTTTTTTAACAAATTTTTTTCCGTTTATATTTGTATATCCAAATTTAATTTTAAATGTTTTTTATATTTCAATTTTTTGGGGAAAAAAAGGGTAATCCCTAAACCCGACCCGGTCCAAGTATGTTGGATTGGGTCTAACAATCCGGATTGGGTCAGGCTGGGTTCATATACTCTTGGGTTTGTGCTGGTTTGGATTGGGTCCCTACCTAACAGGACCAGAATTTTTGCCATCCCTTTCGTTGATGCAACAAACCACGTCGTCTAAGGCCCTGTTTGGTAGGTGGTCTGGTCCTAAGTGGTCTGGTCTGGTCTTGCGTTTTATGGGACCAGACTGTGTTTGGTAGCATTGGTCCCAAATTTTTGGTTAGACCAAGTAAGACCAAATCATACCAAAATGGCCTCATTTCAGACAAAAAAAAAAGGTGGTTCCTAGTGGTCCGGTCTGGTCTTATTAATAAAATATATTTAAAAATAATTAAAAATGAATAAATAATAAAAAAAAATTAATAATAATAATAAATTAAATTAAACATATTTTAAAAATAAAATATAAATAATAAATAATAAACAAAATGAAATAAATAATACCTAATAATAATAATAAATGAATATAATAATAATAAATAAATGAATAAATAATAAAATATATTTATAAATAATTAAAAATGAATAATTAATAAATTAAATAAAACATAATAATAATAATAAATGAATACAATAATAATAAATAAATATAATAATCATAAATAAATAAAATAAATAATAAATTACATAAAACATATTTAAAAATATAATAAAAATAATAAATAATAAACAAAATGAAATAAATAATAATAATAAAATATATAATAAAAAAATAATAAATAGATATAATAATAAATAATAAGTAAATATAATAATGAATAAATACTTCATAATAATAATAAAAAATGAGTATAATAATAATAAATTAATATTAAATTAATAAAATATATTTTTAAATAATTAAAAATGAATAAATATTTTATAAATAAAATGAATTAAATAATGAAATAATAACAAATAAATAGAATATATTTATAAATTAATATATAAATTAATAAATAATAATTTAATAATATAAATAATAAAATATATTATAAAGTGAAGAAATAATAAATAAAGAAATAAACAATACATAAATAAATATTATAATAAATAATAAATAAATAGTAAGACGAGACCGTTTACCAAACAGACTTTTTCAAATCAAATTAGACCAGACCAGACCAGACCGGACCGGACCGGACTAGACCAGAAAGACCGCCTACCAAATATGGCCTAAATATCTTGGGCCAAACTAATTCAACCACGTAAATCAATAATTCCTTTTAGTTATCAACTATCATAACCTAGAGGAATAATCCAATTCTACCCACAAGCAATCAGTGTAACTGTATACTGTGGATATGCATTATATATATCTTCATAGACTAGATATTTTAAGAAGATGAGAAGAAATTAAAGACAAAGTACATCTTCTTCTTTTTATAATCTAGAGAGATATAAATTGTACAATCGTGTCCTTGAGTTGTCCCCTAATAAATATAGACTCGCCTCCAAATTGGATAGATGGGTTGTCCGTTAGGGCTCTAATCCAACCAAGTTGAACCGAGTTTTAGAATGTTTAAAATCGATTTATTTATTAAATGAGATTAGAAAATGTGTTTAAATTTAGCTCATTTGCTTAACAAACAAGCCCGAGCCGAACGTCATATTTAACTAGTCGAGTCCGAGCTTGCTCACGAACGACTCGTTTCAGTTGCAACATATATTATTCTTGACAATAGCTGCCTGAATTGAATTATTGTATGTCTATTTTTAACATATTTCCACTAGTTATGAATGATTTTTATGTTATGCCCGCATAATTCCTATAATCTTTTCATAACAATCTTCATAATTTGTTTAAATTGAACATTTTTTTTGTCAAATATGAGACAATTTTATTATTTAATTTAGACGAGCATGTTCACGAGCTTAGTAATGTTCAAGTTTGACTCGTTTACTAAACGAGTCTAAAAATTGTGCTCAAACCCGGTTCGTTTACTAAACGAACGAACACGAATCCAGCTCTTAACGAGCCGAGTCTGCTCACGAACGGCTCAATTCATTTGCAGCCCTAATCCTGGGCATATAATTAATGTATCCTAAATTCATTTTGAACTCGGTTAAAGTTAAAGGTCACAAAGAGAATGCACTCAAATTTATTCTCCCACTTCTCCATTTATTTTGTATTACATGTATGTATTTCTAATCAATTTTTTTTTTTAACTTCTATATTTTTTTTTATAACCGTAATATCCGAATCAGCTTATACGCACATCGACTAATTCACGGGACTCGTGCAAGACGCTTCTCCCATGCATGAATAAGGTAAGACTTGAACTATATATGTCCGCGATCGTGGCCCTAACTTCTACATTTGGCATCATGCAAAAATATTTTCAGCAAAATTATTGCATAAGACCATCATCCATTATATAACTCAAATTAAGTACATTCATTACTTGAAAAATCACTTATAGCTAAATCCTTAGTGGGTGTGAATAAAAGAGTCAATAATATTGATTTAAAAAAAATTACCACTTCATATAGGCATTCAGTAACTACCAAAATTTTAGTGTAAAGTTAAAAGCCAATTTCAGTAAACTCATATTTTATGAATAATATTATTTGGAGGATTATTCAAATTGTTTAACAAATTTATTCAACACTAATTGGTGTAAAGTGTGATTATAAATTCCAAAGATTGAAGAACAATATAAGGATAGCTCATTTGATCCAGTGACCCGACAGTGGATTGAAATTACTTTAGGGCCCTTAGGGTAATTTTTCATACATATTTGCTCACCAGACAAAATCAATTCTTCTATGTCACACGTGGGGTCAATCAGACGATTCGATCGCAACTCATTAAGCTCCACTACACCACACATTGTCCCATACACAAACATATATACTCTTCCCTTAGTTATGGATTTTGCTTCCTTTACTTGTACTTGTTTCAAATTAATGATTCAGTTTTGAATTTTAATATAATATTATTATATATTTTTAAAAATTATTTCTCTTCATTAATTTTTTTAAAAAATGGTCTCATAAAAAACTACAATCATACTACATTATAAATGACAAAATGAAAAATATAAAATATCAAAAAAATCTTCTAAAGTCAAACTTAGACACTTAAATTATAACGGACTGAGTATCATATATGTATGTATATATATATATATACTGACTAATACACAAACATATACGGAGTATATCATATATGTACATATATATACTGACTCATACACAGTAACACAAACATATATATATACAGAGTATGCAATCAACAATGTGCGGCCAATATTGTGGACCTTGAGCTTAGTCATGATCACACTTATGAATCATGGCACATGCATGTAGTTTCGCTCTGCCAAGTTTTGCAGTATGTAGTATATGCACTATTCGTCTTTATGGTCTAAAACAATGTCGGTAGCTTTTGGCCAAGTGGTGGCAACGAAATGAAGATAAAAGATGGACCAGATCAAAGAATAAGGTTAAATCAAAAGATGAATGACAGAGAAAGGTACAAAAGCTTGTGTTCTACTACTACTTTTTGAGTCAATCAACCACTACCTTAGTCAAAGTCTTAAATTTTTAATTATCTAATATAGCTTGAGGGTGGTGTTATCTAATTCAATTAATGCAATTGCGACAGTAGTTTAATAAATTGGGATAATATAAATCTTAAAAATAAATGCTCTAATAATATCAATATTTTTCAAAAATATTACAAATCAAATAATACAGTGGAAAATCAGGTTTTCGTAAGTATTAATTACCTGTTTTAGTTTTGATAACATGATTAAAAGGTAATTTTCACGCTTTATAAGGTATACATATATATGGGTAAATTACTCTGACCTCCCCTAAAATTTTACATAATTATTCTCAAATTGAAGTTTTTAAAATATGATATTCAACCTCCCTCACTCGACTCTGGGTACCCCCGCTTCCAAATGACAATTAAATTTACTAAATTAAGAAAGAACAAAAATATTAAAATCCAAAAGTACTATTGAGAGTGACAAAATTTATTAAAATAACCTCATCAACTAATAAATTTGACCAAACTACCCCTATATACTCTCATATTAAAGTTTTTGAGAAAGGAAAATGTGTGGTTATGATTGCTTGGGAAGTGATAATGATATTTTGGGTGTTGTCAAATTATGAGTATTTTAGTAATTTAAATGATAGGATGACATTAGACATGTAAAACATAAATTAATTCATTTTTTGTTGGGGGCATTTTAGTAAATGCACAAAAATATTACTTTAACATTAGTCTGACAAAGGAGACCAGAATAAATTTACACAAAGTTTAATTTGAGAGTAATTATATGAAATTTTAAGAAAGGTTAGAGTAATTTAACCTATATATATATATATATTGTATATGTGTCGTGTTATTACCTCCATTGAGTCTCTTTTGATCTTGCTATTTGGTTGTTTCACAAGACTCAAAATAGTATGAAAACAACTCATTGAAATAGTAGGTATAATTTGGATAAAAAAATGGTTGAGAACTCTACTTTGTTTCCTCTTTGTGCGTTGTTAAAGTTGAGAATCAAATTAAACTTTTAATATTTCCTTTCACTTTAATTTTCTTACCAACCATAAGACCATTGCTACATCGCAATGGATTCTAGCGAAATGCTTTTTAATATTTATATGGTGGTGATGATTAAAGTCACAAGGAACGGCTCAATATTGTTAATAGGTTATTGGGTAATTTGCATTGACACCCCCTGAATTGGTGAAATGACTAAAATGCTCATTTAATTGTTTCACTTATTATATTAGGATAATATATAAAGTATGAAATTACCCATATGCCCAAACATTTCACCCTCTGAAATTACTAATTACACTTCCACCCCTTATTACAAAATATATATATATATTACGAAAATTACAATTTAATTTTTTTTCTTTATAATATAATTTGTATATATAATTACGAAAATTAAAATTATGAAATATATATATATATATATATATAATTTGTAAAAAATATATAAAATATATAAAATTTGAAACAATATATAAAATTAAAAAAAAACATATAAAATTTGAAACAAATATATAAATTTCGTAAACAATATATAAAATTCGAAAAACATATAAAATTCTAAAAAATATATAAAATTCAAATATATATATATATATATATATATATATAAAGTGTGACTGAAGTTTAAGTGAACAAGCCTCAGAGTCATTAGCCAAGGTAACGGATCATCTCCAACTCTCTGCAGAGCTATTTCAATGGCCACGATGGCGACACATGCCCCAAGATGGTGACCGAAATCGGAATCGAACCGATACTTTATTAAAATATTTTAATCAAAATTAAATATATTAATATTTGGATCAAAATTAACGGTTCGGTTCCGGTTCTCATTTTTAAAGAACCGAAAGTATCGGTTCGATTTAGGTTTCGGTCGGAATCAAAAGCGAACCGCATCGTGAATATATTAATATTTGAATCAAAATTAACGGTTCGGTTCCGGTTCTCATTTTTAAAGAACCAAAAGTATCGGAACTAAACCGTTAATTTTGATCCAAATAAAAATTTATTTTCGGTTCTTTAAAAATGAGAACCGGAACCGAACCGTTAATTTTGATCCAAATAAAAATGATAACCAGAACCGAACCGTTAATTTTGATCCAAATATTAATATATTTAATTTTGATTAAAATATTTTAATAAAGTATCGGTTCGATTCCGATTTCGGTCACTATCGTGGGGCATGTGTCGCCATCGTGGCTATTGAAATAGCTCTGCAGAGAGTTGGAGATGATCTGTTACCTTGGCTAATGACTCTGAGGCTTGTCCACTTAAACTTCAGTCATACTTTATATATATATATTTGAATTTTATATATTTTTTAGAATTTTATATGTTTTTAGAATTTTATACATTGTTTACGAATTTTATATATTTGTTTTGAATTTTATATGTTTTTTTTTAATTTTATATATTGTTTCAATTTTATATATTTTTTCAAATTTTATATGTTTTTTCAAATTTTATATATTTTTTAGAATTTTATATGTTTTTAGAATTTTATATATTGTTTACGAATTTTATATATTTGTTTCGAATTTTATATGTTTTTTTTTAATTTTATATATTGTTTCAAATTTTATATATTTTTTCAAATTTTATATGTTTTTTCAAATTTTATATATTTTTTACAAATTATATATATATATATATATATTTGTAATTATATATACAAATTATATTATAAAGAAAAAAAAATTAAATTGTAATATTCGTAATATATATATATTTTGTAATAATGGATGGAAGTGTAATTAGTAATTTCAGAGGGGTGAAGTGTTTAGGCATATGGGTAATTTCATACTTTATATATTACCCTAATGTAATAAGTGAAACAATTAAAGGGGTATTCTAGTCATTTCACCAACCCAGGGGTGTCATTGCAACGAAGGAGGAACCTCAGGGGGTGTGAGTGCCAAAACAATATTGACTATAATCTCATTGTCATTGACCCTAACCTCAGGGGTTGTCAATGCAAATTACCCTAGGTTATTAATATCCCAACATATTTAAATCACACTCTTTAAACTACTACTCAAAATATTATTTGGATATCTGGGCAGTTGGCACTCATGGCCCCCGGTAAGTGAATGTCATCTCAATAAAGTCATTGATGGATTTAGGGATCGTGTCAGTGGGTTAAAAAATTTTATTTTTATTTTTGGGGTATAAATGATATATATTTATTTCAGTGGGGTTTAAATCAAATTTTTAGTAAGGCCTTATTTATAAATAAATCTAAATTATGTGGTATTTAAAATAAAAAAAAATTTAGTGGGAGTTAAATACTAAATATCTAAACTTTTAGGATAAAAAATTTATAAAAAAAATTTCATTAGGGGCCATTGAACTGGATCCGTCCCCTGTCACTTGTATACACATGGAATACAAATACATAACCCATTTAGTTACAAGAATGCAATATTCATAAAATATACCGGGTCAAATTTAAACAATTTTATCTTGAAAATACACATCAATATACATACATATACCATTAAGCAACACATTTATTTATAGAAATTAATATTAAAAAAAAATTGCACCTAGATGGAATTCGATAATTTTCTCTTGAAAAGACACTTTAAATAATCGTTAAACAAGTTTAAGAATATTACACTTTTACGGTTTTACCTGAAATATAGTAATATTACATCTTTTGTGTAGACAGAGTAAAACTTTTAAAAGTTGTATAAAATTTGGATTAAGCTTGCGTGATTCACTTAAATGAGCTGCTTCCCGCATGTTAGAGATAATAAATTAGATGAAATAAAAAGATATGACACGTAGAATAGGCTTACTGGTAATATTTTGCTTGTCCTGTATATGGTATTAAACAAATAAATGATTAACAATACAATGTAATACTTAGTTATGAGAAATTAACTAATGATTTAATTGGGTACATTAAAAGAATAAACATATAAATTAGGAATTATAATTGCAACATATAAGAGATAAATTTTAAGACCCTGTTTGGTAGGTTGTCTGGTTCCACCGGGTCTGGTCTGGTCTTTATTTTCAGGGACCAAACCATGTTTGTTTGGACTTGGTCTCAAAATTTGAAACAAGACCAAATGAGATTAAATTGAACCAAATGGGGTGTTTTTGGAACTAGATTTTTTGATTGTTCAACCTGGGCCGGTGTGGTCTTATTAATAAAATATATTTATAAATAATTAAAAATAAATAAATAATAATAATAAATAAATAATAAACAAAATAAATTAAATAATACCTAATAATAATAATAAATATAAATATATATTTATAAATAATTAATAATATAAATAATAAATTAAATAATAAATATTTTAAAATAAATAATAAATAATAAACAAATAAAATTAAATAATACATAATAATAATAAAAATGAATACAATAATAATAAATAAATATAATAGTAAAAAATGGACTAGATAAAAAATTAATAAAATATAATTAAAAATTAATAAATAATAATAATTAAATAATTAAATAAATAATAAATTACATAAAACATATTTTAAAATATAATAAATAATAAACAAAATGAAATAAATAATAATAAATAAATATAATAATAAATAATAAGTAAATATAATAATAAATAAATACTTCATAATAATAACAAAAAATGAGTATAATAATAATAAATTAATATTAAATTAATAAAATATATATTTAAATAATTTATAAATTAAATAAATTAAATAATAATAAATAAATAGAATATATTTATAAATTAATATATAAATGAATAAATAATAAATTAATAAAATATATTATAAAGTGAAGAAATAATAAAGAAATAAAGAAATAATACATAAATAAATAGTAAGACCAGACCGTTTACCAAACAGACTTTTAAGTTCAAGATCCAGATCAAATTAGACTAGACCGGACCGGACAAACCGCCTACCAAACATGACCTAAGCCAATGGACCATTATTACATATAGTAATAATCAGAGCCGTCTCAATAAAATTGGAGGTCTTAGACAAAAAATATTAAAGGAACTTTTGGTACATTATATATTATTTTTAGTAACACTAATTTAAAAATCATCCTTCTCATTTTTTGAGATGCAAAATTACTAATCAGATTATTGTATTCAAGTGTTGATAAAATTTATTTTTCAATAGATAATATAACCAATCCATTTAATCTTTTTTGAGACATTGTTGATCTTATATATGATTTTATCAACTTTAATTTTAAAAAACTCATTTCTGCTGCAACAACGGTTAACAGTATTGTCAATAATATTCGGTAAGCAATGCATGCATTTGGAAAAAAATCTAATTTTTTTAATGTAATTTAATATTTCAATTGAATTATGTGATTTTATTACTAAAATTTCTTTGAGAACTTTTAATTATGAAAATAAATCAAAACCATAAATATCAGAAGATTCATTATGTTTTAAAATTTGTTTTAAATCAAGACAACTTTTTTTAAAACTATCGTCACTTAATGATTTTAGCTTTTTAAAATTAAACAGAAAACAAAATATATCTGTGGTCTGGAGATAAAAACAAGGTCAAACCAACCAATTAAAGATGATGGTTTCACCGATCTACGAACTATATAGTTGTTTGTGACTCTCAATTGATGAATTAAGAGATAATTCAGTTATAAGAGTCTTGAGAGAATAAAATTTGAGAGATTCATGCGACAAAGATGGAAAAATAAGACAATAATATTTTGAGAGAATTTTTTTTTTGAAGAACTCTGATTTGATTAGACTAATGAGAGTGAGAATGAAGGAGAAAATAAAAAGAGAAATCCTAGCAGCCCATGCCTTTTCATTTTGCCCAAAAATTTCAAATATAAAATCATTTTGTAAAATATATGTGTAATAAAAGTAAAAATCTAATTTATATGGAGACCCATTCTAAAAAACATTATTTTACAACATTATAAGAAAATCTATTCTAAAAGTTTATTTTTTTTTATAACATTAAAAGAAGACTCATTATAAAATTTTATTTTTACAACATTATAAGGATGCACATTCTAAAATTTTAATTTTTACAACATTATATGAAGACTTATTTTTTAAAAAAAATATATATAATATATTAAAAAGATTATATATATATATAAAACCCCCAAAATTTTGGAATCTTCCTCTCCGACGAGGCCTTAAACGATCGTCTAAATCGTCTTACTATCGAGACCACCCTAATAAACATTAGAAGTTCAACTAAATATATCCAATATATATCCCAACATGGGAATGTAGATTACAGGAAAGTGGAGATATATCACATTTGCCCTCTTGGAATTCATTTTACAGAAGGGAAGAGTTTTCCTCTCCTTTCCTCTCCCAACCAACAGTGAATTTTTTTTGGGTTAAAAAATATCACTTTGCTCCCATTTTATATAGAAAACTCCTTTTCACTTATCAAATTGTATCAGTTTATTCTATTTTCTATAATTTTGAACCAAAATACTCCTGCGATTTAATGAAAAATAATTTAAAATTCAAAAAAAAACATATAAGATTCGAAAAAATATATAAAATTCAATATATATATAAATTTCAAAAAAATATACAAAATTCAAAAAAAAAATCGAAAATATATATATAATTAAAAAAAACATATAAAATTAGAAAAAAATATAAAATTCATAAAAATATATATAAAATTTGTAAAAATATATAAAATTCATAAAACAATATATAAAATTCAAAAAAACATATAAAATTTGAAAAAAAAAGTAAGAAGATGTAAAAACAAGAGAATATATTAAGATTACAAGAGAATACAAGTAAGAATATATAAATTTTGAATTTTATATATTTGTTTCAAATTTTATATATTTTTACGAATTTTATATATATATTTTCTAATTATATATGTTTTTTTTTAATTTTATATATTTTTTCGAATTTTATATATTATTTTAGAATTTTATATGTTTTTTTTAATTTTAAATCATTTTCATTAAATCTCAGGGTGTTTTAAATCATTAAATCATATTTTGAATTTTAAATTATTTTTACAAGTTTTATATATATTGTTTCAAATTTTATATGTTTTTTTTTTAATTTTACATGTTTTTTTGAATTTTATATATTTTTTTCGAATTTTATATATTTTTTATTAAATTCAATAATATTTTGATCCAAAATTATAAGAGAGGGACAGATACAGTAAAACTAACACCGGGTGGGGACTACTGCTTTCCCGCCAATTTGGGGGGCAGGTTGAAGGACCATAGCTTCGGTGGCTGGCCCACTTTGTGAATCTCCGAAAAAGGCCCTGTGATTATATCGGCACGGGTTTAACAACTGTTGCAGTTTCACTCCTTTTAAGTGGGATTAATTAACAATAAAATATTAAATTTGACATTTTCATATACGCAAGTGGAATTAATCAGAGGACATGGCTTAAATAAAGGGGAACAAGGTGGGATCAAGAGAATTTTGATGGGCTAGCACGAAGATTACACTGGCCCACCCAGCAAAACAATTGGCGCCACAATTTTATTGCAGATCGTGTGGCCCAAATTAATATTATGAATTGAAAAACAACCTTAAATTACTACCATAATAACAATCTTTTTGGAAGTAAATTATGACAAGATTGACAATATCTAGTGCTTATTTTGAAAAGAGGAAATGAAATGGAAAATAATTTCTGATTAGGGAGAAATGTTGAAAAGTATTATTTAAAAATTATACTAATCATTCTTTAATAAATAATAATAATATGTATCTCATCATGTGAAATGAAAATTTCTTTTCTTAATAAATTCAAAATAAAAATCTATAGTTTAAAATCATTCAATATTAGATTTCCCATCTTACATCTTAGCATTTGGTGCACTTGGTGACATTATCGTTGTTTGAAAGATGTTCATTACTTATTTATTTATTTTTATTTTTAATTTGATAGTACTTTTTTTATGCTAAAGTAATCTGATAAAAGATTAGAATATCAATTGATTTTTTATATAAGAAATATATTTGAAAGAACAAGTTTAAGAAATTGTGATTCGGAATCGGAACGAAACAATCTTTTATGGTTTGGTTTGGTTTGATCTAGTTTGTTGACTAACGGTTATGGTTCTGGTCTTATTTTTAGGAACAGTTTTTATGAGTAGAAAAAATTTCTTTATATTATGCAATATTTCTCTATACAATAGTTGCCCTATTTGGATAATCCTTTCCATATATACAAGATGAAGTGGGTAATCCTGCAAGCGCCATGACTTAGCTGCCAAGTAAATCCTTATGATTTTCTTTTGTCCTATTACGATTGTCCCTACCTAATTACAAGAATGCCATAAGAATTTACTTGGTAGGTAAGTCATGGCGCGTGTGTTGTAGGACGCGAGAATTGCTTCTAGAGTTTTCTACTAGAGCTTTATATCTCTCGTTTCGCATGTAAACTTGATGACGAAGGCTATCTCGTGCCTGAAGGATTCTACCATGGGGATCGCTTGAGAGCCCCATCGGCCAGGGTCGTGGCAAACATCTGTCTTGCCTATAGTTCGTACCCACGTTTTGGCTTATGGAGGTCCTTTGAAGCGATGGTGCTCTGGTGACGCAAAAAGCCTCTCTTGTGGCCTTTTCGTCAAGCAGGCCTGGTGTTTTTGACGGGTCTGACACTTTCCACCTTACACATTATTAATAATGATTTGATTCAAAATTTAATGAGAACCGTACTAAACCGTGCATCCCACTGGTTGAAAATGATAACAAGACTTGTTTTTCTATCGGTTCTGTCAAATATAGTAAGGTCACTTTTGACATTTACTTTACCTCTTATTCATGTAAAAAATAAAATAAAAAATAGGCATATATGTATATTGACTCAAGAATTTGGTTAATATATTACAAGTACCATTTAAAAAATGTGTAATTTTATCTGCTTGAAAGCAGATTGACTCAAGAATTTGGTAATTCATTTAACATCAATGGAGAAATATATATATATATATATATATATATATATATGACAATAATATATGTACTTATATCATTACATATAAATTACAATATATCTATTCATAAACTCCAAACCATGCACAGACGTGCAAACATAATCGGACAAAACCATGTGTTATTTTCTTCATATCCGCCAGTGAGCACTGTTCACAACTGCAGACATTGGATTCCATTTGGATATATAGCAGAGAAGAGAACTGTCTGTCAATTTATTTACTCTCTAATAAATACTTAATAAACAGGTTTAGGAAATTAATGTTAGTTACCAAAACTTGATTATGTAACAGCTTACGGAATTGGAATAAATTTTATTAAATTTCGAATTAAATTTTGTTCAATTCTGAATTTAATATGTTCCGTGCTCTCAAACGTAATTTGAAATTTGGGTGGGAGTAAAATTACCTGCAGCTATATATATCATCAGATATATATAGATAAAGCTATATAAATTCACAAATTGGAGAACAAAATCCGCAAAAAAAAAGAAGAAGGAACAACCCTAATTTTTATGAAAAAACTTCAAAATCATTTTTAAATAACATTTCATACAATGTTGAGTAAAATGAACATATAAACCTCGCGTGTTTCTAATATTAAAAAGAATATCATGATAACTTTGGACCATACCCTTTTTCTAATATTAAAAAATAAAAAAGTAACTTTTTCATATTTTAAATTGATTAAACTGAACCAAATAAATTAATATGGTCTCATCATACCATGTACAGTGTAGTAATGGAAATTATTATTCATTAACAAATTAGTTTATAAATGTATATACATATATTAAAAAGAAAAAAAGAAAAAAAGCGATAGAGACTGCTCCGTAAAATTTGAAGTGATAGTAACAAATTTCCCTGTTACAACGACGATATACATATACACATATATAGAGAGAGAGATACCTTGAAGTTGCGTTCCACCTAACATTAGCTTTATTCTTCCATTCCTCTGCCCTCCTCTCTTCTCTCAGCATTCTCTCTCACTCTTACTTTCTCTCTCTAAACTCCTCATTCATGGCAGCAAAATCAGCACACCTCCCATAACAATGGCCTCCTTACCACCACTCTTCACCACCCTAACCTCTCTCCTCTTCCTCCTCCTCCTCCACCTGGGTTGCTTCATCTTCCCCTCAAACCGCCACCACCACCAATCCAAGAAACTAAAACCCAAAACCCCTTCTCGTCTCAAACTCAAAACCCACAAAGCCTTCTCTTCCTCTTGGTCCTTACTCAAACGGATCTTCACCTCCAAACCGGGTCTCCCCACCCAAACCCACCCGAACCCGACTGCTCCATCTCCATCCCTCTCCTCCTCCGCCAGATGCTCCCAACATTCCTCCATCATCTCCGTCCCACCCACCGGGTCGGCCCAAATCGAAGATTCGGATCCTCCCCCACGCAAGAGAAGAACATCGTCGGGTCAAATCGAAATCTCCGCCGATCACCACTTCTTCCCGCTCCGAAACGACATCTACCCATGCCCGATTTGCGGTGAAGTCTTCCTCAAACCCAATCTCCTCGAGCAACACCAGGCGATCAAGCACGCAGTTTCGGAGCTCTTCGACGGCGATTCGGGTAAAAACATAGTCCGGATCATTTTCGAAACGGGTTGGCCCGGTCACGCGAAGAACCCGATAATCCTCCGGGTCCTTAAGATCCACAACAGCACCAAGATATTAACCCGGTTCGAAGAGTACCGAGAAGCCGTGAAGTCAAAAGCCGCGCGAAACGGCGTCGTTCGTGTACGGAACGAGAGGTGCATCGCCGACGGCAACGAACTTTTGCGATTTCACTGCACGACGTTATTGTGCGACTTGGGGCAAAATGGTAATTCCAGCATATGTAATCATCAGTACTGTAGTGTTTGTGGGATTATAAAGTCTGGGTTCTCACCCAAGATGGACGGAATCTCCACGCTATCGACGAGCTGGAGGGGACACGTGGCGATCCCGGAGGAGATCGAGGAGGAATTCGAGTACATGCACGTGAAGCGCGCGATGCTGGTGTGCCGGGTCATAGCGGGTCGGATCGGGTGCGATCAGGAAGCGGTTGAGAAGGATGATTCCGGGTTTGATTCGGTGGCAGGTCGGGGCGGTGGGGTCCACACTAGGTGGGACGAGGAAGAGGAGTTGCTGGTTTTTAATCCGAGGGCTGTGCTTCCTTGCTTTGTGATCATGTACACTGTGTGAAGTGTGTGTGACAATTGTTGAGTAGTGTGATTCACTTGATTTTACAGTGGTAACTTCTGTTGTTTATATTAAAGGTTATTTTTATTTAATTGTTTTTTTTTTGTAAGTGAGCATCGGGTTCCATTTTCCACAACTATAGGAAAAGTGTGATGTGCTATGTGTGTAACAGTTTTGGTTTTATAAAACAATTAATTAGAAATAAATTTGTTAAAAGTATAGGGTCGTTTGGATACGAGAAAATAGTTTTTTTTTTTTACTGTTCACCCCGTTAAAAAAAAAACACGTTTGACAAACGTGTTTACTGTTCATTTTTTTTTTCCCAAGAAAACTGTTTTCTGTGAATAGTGTGTAAAAGTAGTGAAAACACAAAATACAATTTTTAGTTGTTTTTTGAGTTTTTTCACTGTTTAGGGTACTGCCACCACCAACCACCACCACCCCCCACCGGTCGCTACCGCCGGCCCCCACCACCTTCGATCGCCGCCGGTTCCCGCCGCTGCCACCTTCGATTGCCGCCGCCAGTCACCGCTGGCCACCACCGCCGCCCACCAATACCATTTTATTTTTCAATACAAATTTTCATCCAAATGTTTTTTTGTTTTTAGTTTTTTGCTGAAAAAAATAAAGACAAATACAAAAACAATTTTTATATTTGAAACAGTCTTTCCAAACGCACCCATAAAGTTTTTATGGGGTGTTTAAAATGGAGCATTCTGTGGGAAGATTTGACCAACTATTTTCCTTTTTTTTAATAGAAGTTATACTTTTTAATTTCTTCAATTATGTCATTTGTTGTTGAGGGTGTAACCCTTGTTGTCGTTTTTGTTATTGTTTTTTCCACTGTTCACAAGAACAAAAATGTGTTTGAGAGCCTAAATTTTGTTCTTGTTTTTGTGAACTTAACAACATGTTTTTTCCGTCTTAGTTCAAAATTTAAGATGTTCTTGTTCTTGAAAAAAAAAACAAAAAAAAAACCAACAACCAAAAATACAAACTTTGCAAAACCTCTCCTTTGATCCCCTTCTCCACCACCACCACCCCCACCCGCCGCGGCCGCCACCACCACATGGACAAGAACGAATCGATCTCGGCAGAGGAGTTGCAGAATGTGATGAAGAGCATCAGAGAAGAGTGCTCCATCACCGAGTCTCATAAGATGATCAGCGGCGTCAATACCGACAGCATACCGACGGCAATGGTATGATCAATTTCGATGAGTTCAAGGCTATGATGATGATGGGTTCCAAATTCGATGCTATGGAGTCACAAAGAACCCCAACCCCCAACAATTGACATTCTCATTCGATGCCTTGAGCTCTTCTTACATTTATTGAATTTTGGATTTGGGAGAGAATAATAATAAATTTTGATTTTGCCCCAAATAATGTCTTGTTTTTTTTGTTTTTAGGTTGAGAAAAACAAAGACACGAACAAGAATTGTTCTTGTTCTTTCATTCAAGAGACAAGAACAAAAACAACCCATTTCCAGACGGGCCCTTATTCGTGAAAAAAATGTGTTGGCACCCCACCTAGCAGTGAAAAGACTATGGTTCACGGTATCCTCCGTTACATATTGTTGAATTCGTAACATTTTTTAAAAGTGTTGATATTATTATTTAAAACAACACACATACTCATTCGATATTTATTTTTAAGACCGATATTATTCGAGTCCCAATACCACGGTCGTTATTGAAACTGATACCGCTACGGCGAACAATGGGACATACCTACTTTCCAAAAAAATTGAGTACAGTCAGCATCTGGACCTCACTAGAAATAGACCGGTGAAAATATGCAAGATATTTTTGATGTTTTGTGCAGAGTAAGAGACCCTCATGCAAGTTGTAAAGGATTCAAGTTGTTAGTACTTCTACTTCAATTTAATTTATAGTTTGGTTTATCCTAGCTCCTCGTCAATCTCACTTTTTTTTCAATTATCGTTCATTATTTTTCCATGAATCTTTTATCATCATAAATTGGTTAGAGATCTCACGGCAAGTTATATATTTTCTTCAATGCCAAGTGAAATTATTAGTGTTAAAATAGAATCCAATTTCTATCGTAATCCATAAAAATTGTGTGAATGGTCAACATTCAATTCGTGACATTTGTTGTAATCGAATTATGGGAATGAAACAACTTGAACAACTGACATCATATGTGATGAGGATTGAAATTGTGTCACATGTTCTTTGATTTTGTGATGTGTTGTAACAAATTATCTAGCAAATTATTATTATTATTATTTTGGTAAGAAAATAAATTAACAACTACTGACGAATTCATGATCAAAGCTATTGGATTTCAAATGGGACCCAGAGAAGTTTGATACACACATAGAGTGTATTTTTTGTGATTGTGTATTGACTCTCGACTCCGGAGTCTCTTGACCTTGGACACTTGAACTAAAACTTTTTATTTTTATTTTTATATTATATATATATATATATATATATATATATATATGGGAAACTACACTTGAACTAAACTTGTTGTAAAGCTAACTGGTACTCATTACCAACTATATATGGTGAATTAGATATGATTGATGAAGAAATGTTGACCTTGAAAGAGAATGTGATAATTGAAACATAGACTAGAATGATCTAGTGAACTATGAACTTCACCATGTCTAGCTCTTGAGCTTTGCATAACACCTAACCAAATGGGTTTTTTCTCACAACTCTTTTTCAAAATCTCACTTTGTTCAGAAAATATATTAATCATATTAAAATAACTTCATATTCAAGTTGTTTTCAAGGGACAATTCAGTCATTATTGTAGCTTTTTTCTCGCAATTGATTTTGAAACCGTAGCTGAATTTGATCAAACATACCCTTATTAAAGAGAGAGATGTAATACCATATGTGAACTCTATAATTGGAGTACTTGCAAACTGAGATGAAAAATAAGAAGATTTTTAATACTCTTCTTCCTTCTTTCTTGGTAAAAAATCCAAGCTCATAAAAGATAGGGTAAATTATACAAACCACTCCTCAACTTTGTCTTAATTACAGCTCTACCCCTAACATTTCATTAATATCAGTTATCACCCTTAATTTTTGTTCCGTTGTAACATTTCCCCCCTCCGGTAGAAGTCAACGCTAGAAAATTCAAATATTCGTCAAAGTTGAATTTTGTGGAACTGAAAACCCTATTTTACCCTTACTAGTTACTATCCATACATTTACATTTTAGCCATTACTTTTGTAATGATAATTACTAGAATACCCCTACTTAATTCACCATATTATATTCTATATAACTTCAATCTTTTGGATAATACATTATCCAGAAAAATTAAAACAAGAGACCCTTTATAATGCATTTCTGTTATTATATGTAAAATTCGGAAAAATAGAATTAGAAAATTCATATAAATTCAGTCATTTCCCTACTGCTAATAGTTTTCTGTTATTATATGTTAATTTGATAAAACAAAAATAATGTATAAAAATATATATTTATAATTTGGAAAAAAATACTTTTAATATACATTTTATAAAAATATATAATTTCGGAAAAAAATATAAAAATATAAAAGTATTTTTATATATTAGGAAAAAAATATTCGGAATATTTCGGAATATTTTTTTTTTCCGAATATATAAATTCCGGAAACTTTTGAATATTTTTTTCCGAATATATAAAAATATATATAATTTCAGAAAAAATATATAAATTCCAGAAAAAAAATATAAAAAATATATAAATTCGGAAAAAAATATAAAAATATAAAAGTATTTTTTGAATTTATATATTTTTCCGAATTTTATATACTTTTTATAATTATATATATATATTCTGAAATTATATATTTTCCGAATTTTAAATACTTTTTATAATTTTATATTTTTTTCCTAATTTATATATTTTTTCAGAAATTATATATTTATTCACTATTTATTATATATGTTAATTGCATTTCTGTTATTATAAATTTGAAAGCTATTAGTAGTGAGAACAAATTTGATAAAATTTATATTTTGTATTATCCAAAAGATAAATTTTTGAGGGTAATTATGTAAATTCATGTGGCTCTAGAAAACTCTTGAAATATTTTCACATATATGAGGGTATATCAGTCATTTCCCTACTACTAACGGCTGAATCACTATTCCGATGCAGTTAAGGGTGGTGATTGATATTAATGAAACATTAGGGATAAATATTGTAATTAGGGAAACGTTGAGGGATGGTTTGTGTAATTAACCCAAACAGATATTGTGTAATGTGAAATTATGCTTTGGGCCTACTTAAATTCGGCCCACCATAGGCAAACAAAATTACTAAATTAGTTTAAGTTCAAATGGGTTCTTTGTACAAATCCAAGCTCTATAGTAATAGTGTAATACCCTTTGTATAGTGTAAATTTATACATTGGCCTACTTCAATTTAGCCCACCATAGGCAATGCAAATTAGTTTTAAGTCCAAATCCACTTCAAAAGGGTCAACCATTTGACATTTATCAGAAAAAAATAATAAGGATAATTATATATATATTATCAAATATAATTTTCCCAATGAGAGTAAGTTGTAAATTTACTCTCAATTGAACATGGTCTTGGCTCTTTAATACTAAGGCGTTGTGTGCATTCGCTTTTCAAAAGTTATTTTTGTTTTTTTTGAGTGAAAATTTATTATAAATAGTGTTTGTTAAATTTTTTTAGAAGAATTTATATGTCTTCAAAAAGCGTTTTGAAAAAGTTAGAGGTACCACATTTTCAAATTAGCTTATATTTCTCTTTTTCTTCTGTATAAAAGTAAAAACAGAACTCTGCCAAATAACACCTAAGTATGCTATTCTTCACAAAATTCAATAAATTTTAAAAATAATCTACACCCAACTTTTAGAAACGAAGCACAACAAACACATTCAAATTTGTTCAATTTTTATTCAAGATTCAACAAATTTGAAATATCATGGAACAACATTGTCTCATATCAAACTTTCTTTTATCTTTGATAAAAAATTGTGTTGACACCCAAAATGAGCCAACACGTAGCATAAGAATTTGCGACGACACGACAATGGACCGAATCAAGGTGGGCCGACCAAATCAGGGCGAGACCAAACCAAATTGGGCTGAGAGAGAGTAGTGAGTCAAGGAATACCGAAGCCCGGTTGAGAAAGATTTCTAGTAGAGTTATGATTTGTTTTGGGTTGTGTTTCTTTAGGAAAAGAGTTGTTAGAATTGAAGTGTATCTAAATACTGAGTTAAATTAGAATTAGGGTTTGGATAATTATTCAATTACTTGTGAAACAATCAATAATTTAGTATAAATAAAGGAGAATATCTCAATTTTAGGAGTCCTGCGCCAAACACAATGTTTCTGCTACATTAGTTGTCTTTATTTTCATTATGTTTCCTTTATTGCACTTCTCAATTATCGTTCATTTCAATTTCTTGTTCTGCATTTTCAATATCATTTATTTTCCATGCACGAGAATTGAGTTTCTCTCTCATAATTTGCCTCATTCTATCACTTCTCTTCAAAAGAGACGAAGACTCGTTTCTTTTGAACCAGTTAAACTTCGTCACCGATTATAGCACGCCCGCATCTCATGGAAAATACAATCGGCTAGTCCGATCGATTTTTGAAGCGAACAACTTGTATATGTTCTTCCTCATTCACAAAATATTTTAAAAGAGACAACGATTCGATTTAAGTTTAATACTCAACTACTTTTGAACCTCGAACATCAAAGAAATAATTCATTGATGTGTAAAAAATATCTTAGTGGCATGTAGTCATCAATTTGTATAAAAATCAAATATAATTTATTTGCTCCACATGTTGTTATAAATTTATGATACAAATTTGTACGAATTTCTTACTCACCGGATAGCAAGAAAACACTTTATTAGAAAAATATTACTTACTCCAAATTGTTAAATAGAATTGAGATTACAAAATATAAATATGTTTGGGTTCCACAATAATCCATTCAACCGTTCATAAACTATTCAATCACTCAATTATGTGTAACAATTCGGTACAAGTATTATTGATCTGAAATTAATTTGTTAAAAGAACAAATTAATTAATGAGATTCTTGCGATCCGACCCTTTAACAAAGTCTGGTGAGATTCTTGGTCAGGGTTACGATCCGACCCATCAACACAACATTGAAAATGGTGCTATAAGCAGGCACGGCCCACCATATTCTCCGCGCAAAAATGTCAGTTTCAAAACTTTCAGCGCTGGCTCTCTCAAATTCACCCCCAACTTTGCTGCTCATTACAGCTTTCTCCATGTTTGTACAACACATTAACAAATACACACACTGTGTATACACATAAATTTATATATATCTCCATTCTACTTAAAGTGAGTGAGTCGAGGATGGATCATCTGAAGCATTTGACTTCTGGAACCTCGATAATAGTTTCGATCTCAACCTCCTCGATTCGCGCCTTCTGATGCTCTCTCTCTCTCTCTCAAAATTCCACTTTCTCTCTCCAAAGCATCTAGGGTTTTTTCTTCCTGTCCCCAATTTTTGTTCGCACATTCATATATAAACCTATATACATGTGTATATATATATATATATATCTGTAGACTTGGCTTCTTGACATCCACGCCCTTCCTTTTCCACTTGCTTTGCGTGCCCTGCAAAAAGATTGACATACACGTCTATTTCATGACCTTTTTCTGATTTTGTGCTCCGAGTCTCAGGTGATTGTGAATTCAAACCCTATTGTCATTCTTATTGCATATTCAATTTTCGTTATCGAGTTATTTAATTGCGTTAATTAAATATCGTGTATGTCGATTCAGTATAATTGTCTGTATGAAGTAAATTACTCTGCCATTTGTTGAGAGCGAGCGAGCGAGGGCTTCTGAAGAGACCTATCTGAATCGCACCTTTACTGGTTAGCTTTTCCACCTTGTAATAATTTATTTGATTTGTTTTGTTCTTTGATTTCAATTTTCAAATGAAGACTCGCTCTTAGTTTTTATATC
The DNA here is from genome assembly GCA_963922005.1 of Cornus suecica. Classification (NCBI taxonomy): domain Eukaryota; kingdom Viridiplantae; phylum Streptophyta; class Magnoliopsida; order Cornales; family Cornaceae; genus Cornus; species Cornus suecica. The sequence continues at coordinate 84,157,388 of OY998239.1, forward strand.
TTGTTTCAAAAAACTCTGTTTGTATTGCAATATCATGATATTTTGTGGCATATGTGTTTGAGTTTTGCGATGGGGTTTCGAGAGTGTTTGAATGTTGTATATGTTACATCTTATTCCTTATAGTGGTTAATGCGCTCTGCTAGTATTCATGAATTAACTGAATTTGATTTATGTAGTTTGTACACTGCTTCAATGTTCTTATGTTTCTTGAAGATATATGTATATGTATATATATATATATATATAGTCCCATTTGGTATCTAGGTACTGCTTGTAAATTCAATAGATGAGATAATTAATGCTACTTTACTAGATTAAGTGGACATCTAAAGTTCAGTGAAAATGGTTTATAATATGGGATCAGGGTTTAGGCTTCAGAAGTTACAAGGGCATCTGAGTAAGGATATATGAACTTGGAGGAGAGAAAGTTTGATGAATTCTGTTTTCCTATGAAATCTTGCTGGTCCATGGTCAAACACATTAAAAAAGCTCCAAGATTGGCTTGTTTAAACTCATACTGTATTGATATCGTTTAGAATTTTAATTACAAATTTATCATTTGGTATGACTTGTGTGCTTTTGAAAATTTCAAGTCGATTAAAGATCGAGTTCAACTGCTGGAAAAGTGTAGGGGATGGAGGGGTGAAGAACTTTAATTGTTACAGCTGCAATACTTCTACCATATTGGCAGGACATTCTTTGATGCCCCCATTTCATCTTCTTTTTGCAGATGTTAATGGAATTTAGTTGAAGCTATCGAATTACTGAATTGATGCTTAAGTACCTATTTGATATTAATCCAATGTAATTAAATTGGGTTCCATGGTTTTCTACTAGTGGCAGGTCAATGCCATGTCGTCTGATTTCAAGTTAGAAGCAATCATTACAAGTGATCATAAGGGACCAGAATTCAGCTCTTTGAATGGGAATGTGACATTTGAACGGTCTAATATGGTACGCAAGATTTTTAATGGTTTCAAAAGGGAAGATAACAGGTCTGTTAGTAACATATCTACAAATGCAGAACGCAGATCGGCAAGCAACTGGTAAAATACTTCTATCTTCTAGTCCATGAAAGTTTCTTTCCAGTTCATCTCATAATTCTGGCATTATGGAATTGTTTTCCACTGTAAATTTCTATTTTAGACTCATTCAGTTTCCAAGTACACTTCATATTGGTGATTGGGTTTTGCCATTTCTAGTTTGAGGTCTTCCAAATTTGAAATGAAGATATCGTGTATAACGAATTGTGGACATTTTTCTTAATTTGTTTATTTTTTACTTTTTTTTTTTTTCTGTTATTTATGTATTTATTTATTTTACCTTTGAAACAACTTTTTTTGATGGAAGGATCATTTCCTTTGTTCCTAGGCTTCCTACTGTTCTTCCATTTATATGGATTAACAGTTGTTCTCTAGTGAATGGTCAAATTAAGTGTTTTCTCTACTTCTGAAGACACTGTTTACAGAATCTACTGACTGAGAAAATTAGAGAGTACTTAATTTGGAATTTACTAAATGCACAATGAACATTTCCATTCCACTTATTGTTAAATGAAATCGATGAAACAGGTTTTCTAGAGGTAATCGAGTGTCAAGTGATAGTGCCAATCAGTCAGTTGATGGGGCTGAAAAGTCTGAACATGGATTGGGAAGAAAATCTGGACCTCTGGTGTCTGGAACAGCTTACTGCATTGCCTCTTGCAGCATGATATTACTGAACAAAATTGTTTTATCAAGCTATTCTTTCAATGCAGGAATCTCATTAATGTTCTACCAGGTATCTTCACTACTGTGTGATTCATCTTTTTATTACTCAACTCAATTCCAATAAACCTTTTCCCAACTATTTGGCCCTGGCCCCTGGTACATAAAATCAGTTTTACCATTCCGCTCTGTCTAGGCTGTAATTACATTCAAGCGAAACACTACCTTGACTTTGCTAACTATTTCAACTCACACCATCTTTTGTCTTATTATTGTTGAGTCATAGAAACAAAATTTTCATTATTATATATGTTAATTATATATCCAATATTTAATTGGATATTAGTGCATCCCTTTCACTTTATTTAATTGGAAATTACTGCAGCCTGCTCAGTGCTCTTATTGAAATGTTTTTCTGCATATTGGAGACCTTGTTTCTCACATATTGGATGATATCTTTCCCTTTTTAACTTTGCTTTCTAAGAAGATATTGAGCCAACTGTGAAAAAATTATCTATTACCTTTACTTCTTGCAGAATTTAATCAGTACTGTCATAGTTCTGGTCTTGGGCTTCTGTGGAGCAGTTTCACTGGAGAAGCTAAGTTGGAAGCTAGTTAAGGTCTGGATCCCTGTAAATGTAATCTTTGTTGGCATGCTTGTATCGGGCATGTACAGGTATGTTGGAAGACATATTCTACATAATGGTTTACTCTTGTATGAGCACCAACTAAATCTGTCTAAATTCGACAAAAAATAATCCTTGCTGTGAATAGAATGCTGACGTAACAGAACTGCTTTACATAGTATTTCTGATAAAATTCATAAATTCTCTTAGGAATACACAGTCATATATTCATGTGCACTTAATACTTCTTTGCAATTTTTTTCAGTATAAAATACATGAACATTGCAATGGTGACGATTTTGAAGAACGTGACAAATATTTTAACAGCAATGGGTGAATTGTATATTTTCCGGAAACATCAGAATCAGAAAGTGTGGACTGCCATGTTCTTGATGGTACAATATACCTCTTGCTTTATTTGACCTTTTAGCTATGGTTCCTTACTTTGTAGTTTGAAACTTAATTGCTGTCATGATGACCATGCTCAAGCAAATAAATACATTCCTAAGATATGAACAGGCCATGTTCTATCTGCTAGGAATTTTTGGAGAAGTCCTTTTATATATTTAGCATCAATATGGCCACATCTTTGCAGCAAGAGACTTCTCAGTATACTTATCAATATCAGGAACTTATTTTTTGTAGTGGGATTTTTGCTAGTTATGCTGATTAGTTCCTTAGCCATGTTGCCTGAAAGAGATGACTTTTTCAATTTATTTCAGAAGTCATTGATCTCAACAACTTCCCTCTCTTTAAAGGAACTGTTAAAAAGTTGTTCTTTTTTGTATATTGGACAAATAGAAGTAGAAAATGACGCTTCACTTAATTTTAGACCAGAAATTTTAGAGAACTCAAATGGCCAGTAAATGCCATTTGTAAATATGAAATATCGTTTCTTGTTTCTTGCACTAGATTATTGTTTTTATCTTCTTCTATATCCACCTAACATTTTGCAACTCTCATATGTATTATTTTTCATTTTGGAATTCTCTGTGCCTTTTGTTGCAGATCATCTCTGCTATAAGTGGTGGAGTCACTGATCTCTCGTTTAATGCATCTGGTTATGCATGGCAAATTGCGAATTGCATTCTAACAGCAAGCTATTCGGTATGTATATTCTTAAGCCTCATTTAAATCCATGTCTACTTCCTTGAAACTGTTTCCTTAAGAGTTAGTTGTTAGAGATCCGTATATTTAGCTTGGGCTATGGCGACCATTATTGTTGTTGCAGGTCGGCCAATATCCTCTAATTCTCAATTACCGTGCAACATTTGTACTTTGTGACAGCTCACACTGCGGCGGGTAATGGACAAAGCAAAACTGTTGACAAGAGTTGGATCTCTTAATGAAATTTCAATGGTGTTGCTGAATAATCTATTATCTTTGCCGTTTGCCATCTTCTTGATTCTTCTGTTCAATGAATGGGAATATGTTATGAATGTGTAAGCAATTTTTTTTTAAAAGTTTTAGCTTTAATCTTTGCCCTCAAAGAAAGCAGCAAATTTCATGCTTATGTGTTTTTGGCTTAAACCTGCAGGGATGTAATTAGGCTGCCAATGTTTTGGTTTGTCGTAACAGCAAGTGGACTGCTTGGACTTGCCATTAGTTTCACCTCTATGTGGTTCTTGAGTCAAACCGGCCCCACTACTTACAGGTGACAGTTTGTATAAAATTTGAAGCAACTTAGGAAACTTGTATATGATCTATCATTTGAAATTATGCATCCACTATTTTGGTACCAAGGAAGTTGCATGTGCAAGGGTCTTAAATGAGCTGTGTTCAATACCAGTATGGGATTATTTTCAGTAGGTTTAATGATACAGATTATACAGGAATGGCTTTATATACCACTTACCAGAATCTTTGTAATCAGTTATATCTGGGTTGATGAGAGTGTAAGATTTGTAGTACCAAAACTTTGCCAGATGATTCAACCATTTGGTCTACATTCTCTTTAAACACATGATTTGGGGACGTTGGATGCTCATGATTGTTCGTGTTACCTTGAGGAACTATTGATAGAGAAATTAGGATTACTTTATTTGTTACTTCAACTAATTAATTACCTAGTTATGAATTGTTCTTGTCTTACAATACTCATCTCCGCAGTTTTGAATCGAAGTTTCACAAATAGTTCATGGGAGGAAATTGTGGTTATTTACCCCGGAGTTTTGACACTGCTAACTGCTTCAGGACTCACCCTTCCTTTGGAGTTTTAGTGGGTTTTTTCTGAAGTAGGTCACTGATACATCAAATGGATTTCTTTCCAGATTAGATTTCTACCATCTTTTTATTTATTTTACCCTAAAACCATGAGACTACTTGTACAGCGTTGCTACACTCGGGTTATGCCTATAATGTTATTTATCTCCGCAACTCTTTAGTTAGTTGTTGCTACTATCCTACACAATGGATTGTTGATGCCCTTGTGTGCTTTCTCTAAACATTACTTGCATTCCTTGTTGACACTGCTCTCGGATCACAGTCTGGTGGGCTCCTTAAACAAGATTCCCATATCTATTGCTGGTTTAGTGCTGTTCAAAGTTCCGCTCAGTCTTCCAAATTTATTCATTATACTATTTGGTAATCAAACTCTGACCTTTTTATGAACCATATCATATATCATCATCATCATCATCATCATCCATAATCTGATGTCAATGTATGCACATTTTTTCCAGGTCTATTTGCCGGAATATTCTTTGCCAAGGCCAAAATGTCATGATTGTACAATTCCGGCTCAGTTACATGAAGGGGAAATATAGCATGAATGAGTGACATAGCTTCTGCATTCTACAAGATAAACCAAATCCCATTCGAATGAGTATATCATCAATTATTGCTCTTATTATTTTTTGAAACAAGAGCTGACAGATGTCGAACGTCTAGAACTCACAGGAATCGGAAGTGGGAGAGCAAGAGGTTTCATGTTGCTCCAATGTTTGTAGCATTATTAGGTATAAGAGAAGTGAATTATGAGACTGGCCAATCTCAAAATCTGTCTTTTTTCATGTGTTCTTTTCTGCAATGTGGAATAGGAAATTGTGAGTTTGTAAGTTTGCATGTTACAGGAGTTGCAGAAAATTCAATGTAATTCAAGTGTTCTAGCTTGTTTGGTCTAATTTTTTAGTTTTAATTTAATTTAGTGAGGTGGAATGGAATTACTCTTCTTGATTTGGCAACTTTTGATGTGGTCCATGATAAGCAACCTGGTGGATTTGAATCAATTAAATCTACATTCTACAAGCATATATATATATATATATATATTATAATATCAGGTTTCCATTGGGTTGGTTTCCAAGTCAGGCTAAACTCGAATTAAATTTTCGTAATTTTTTTCCATGCTCCAGAAATTCGTGTCAACATGGGTTGACCCATTTGTAACCCACATTAGCTAAAGTTCACAACTCCATATCCACTTGATCTGTGTTATTCACTTCTTTTACTGTATTTTTTTCTTTACGTTTGTCATAACAGAGTGGAATTGATAAGAAATTTTATTATCACGAACTTGAGAAACTCGTACCCCTTCTCTGTTGTTAAAATGTTTTTCCAAAATTTAGAAGTTATTCTAAAAATTATGCCAAACACCGTTCAAAACAAGTTTTTCCTCCAAAAAACCAAAAAACACAAAAAAAAACAATAGCAATAGCAATTATAAATGTAAAGTGCGTTAATATCTCAATTCACCAAACAAGAACAATAGCAATTATAGCATCATAAGTGTAATTTGATATGTTTGAGACAATAATGGATATAATCAAAACAAAGAGTAAGGCGTTAACTTATTTGCCACTTAATTATCTAGCCAAAACACGGTCGAGAAATTAATCCACCATTATTCACATAAATCGACAGACATGCATGCATGAAGCTTATAAAGAAAAAGTAGTATCACTAATATAAAAATCAAATAAGTAACAATTAATTAACCCCATACAATCGTTGAATATTACTAAATGTGATCAAGGGTTGATTATATATATATATATACCAAACTTTACATCCCCTCTCACATGGTCTAGTCCCATGTAGTCAAAAAAGAAAAACAAATAATTTAATAGTGCATTAGCTTGAAGCCTTTTTATTTTACCATCAGTGTTGCACAAATCATGTAGAGATGGAAAGTTGGTAGGCTATTCCTTTGCTTGATGATCATCACTACCGTTTAATTTCTACCAAAAGAACCAAAACTTGAGTCAAAGACAACCTTACAATTATCAGAATTGGTTGAGAAAGTGAAGCAAAAAAACAAGAGAAAAACAAGGAAAAAGTAATGTAATTCCCCATAAAAAAAAAAAGTGTAATTTACAATCGATTCAACTGAAGGAAAAACGGAAATCCAACTCAAACTTTTGTAGAAAATTTCACCATGCATCAAAAAGTAGTTGAGAACACCTAAACAGATTATGTGAATCTCACATTTCCAAAAAAAAATTCAATTCTTCAACATTTCTCATTTTCATTTCTCTACTTGTACAACAGACTCTTACAATTATATATGATCTTTTTTCAACAATTGAGACTTCCATAATGTACATTGTAATGTAAACTATGTATATAAACTCTACAAAAGAGCTAGCTATTCCTAGAACTACCATGCGAAAAGCGAGAAGATGAAACAATCTCTATCAAATCCATATCTTTTGCTCCACTTGAAGACGATGCTTGGAAGCTCGTCTTCAAGGAGTCGTTATGGCGCTCCATGGAAGTTGAAGGAGTGTCTCCATCAAGCCAATAAGAGAGGTAGTCAACGTCGAAATAGAATTGGTTATTCGGAGGCTCTTCCATTTGGGAGTTTATGTACATGTTTGGGCTCGCGATATGGGAAGAGGATTGGATTCTGTTGGGCCCTTGATCACTAGTACCATTGGTGTTATGGAATCCAATAGAACTAGTGGAGGAATAAATTTGAACATGACCAACATTATTAAGTACTTCAATGGATGGTTGAATAATGTTATTCGGTATGAACCTCATTTCCTCATCATAGGGCGCAGTTTGATCTTGCGATGAAAGATCAAACTGGCATGATAAATCTTCCGAGGTAGGGGTGGTTAGGGTCGAAGTACTTTCCCTCAGAATTCTGCTCCGGATGTAGTCTTGTAATAGAGTGGATTGAGGTTGGCCTTTGCTCCTTTTCCGCGAGTTCTGCCTCCTCTTTGTGCCATTCCAATGGTTCTTGATTGAGTTCTCAGTCCTCCTGGGAATGCGTTTCGCGATTTCAGCCCATCTGTTCCCAAGCTGCTGATGAGCTTCAATCAGCATCCGCTCTTCTTCTTCGCTCCAATTCTCTTTCTGAAATAATTTTACGAACAACAATTGTCACATTGTGTTTCAATGCTAGAGCGGGTAAACAATGTGTTTTATGTAGAAAATGAAGAAATAGAAAGAATAAAAAATACAACTCCAAGAAAGAACAGCTTTTCTATGGAAATGAAAAGGTTTGGAAAATCACATGAACATGAATGGAGGGATGGACATAAAACAATGTAAACAGACATGATACCACAAAATTTGCATGTCAAATTTGCATACTGAAATGGAAGATAAACCCTAGATACTTTTCATACTACATAAAGTAAAATTAAAGAACAAATTTGCATAAATTGAAAGGACAATACATGGATCCTCCCGGGGGATGAAGTTGGTCATCCTCTCTTACTTGGTCCAATAAATGTAAGACACGTGCCTCAAATTAATTGAAGAGTATAGATAGGTATTACCCACTTTTTTTATGGGTTTTTAACCTATATCTAAAAAAAATATCTTTTTCTATTCTAATCTCTTTACTTCACTAATCTCTATTTCAAACCCTAATTGTCGATCAAATTGGAGCTTTGATAGAAATATTATTTTATCAATTATATCTAATTTCTGAAGCTTTGATAGAAATATTATTTCATCAATTATATTTAATTTATGTTTTTTTTTCTTTTCCAAACAAATGGATTTTCTCCAAAGGAACGTAGTACAGTTAATATTTGTTTCGTTTTCAATTCTTATATATGATATATATTCAAATCATGGATGTGGAAGAAGAGACCAATCGCTTGTGGACTCCGGTCTAGTTTGTTAGGGTGAGAAAATTAAACCACTGTTTTACAATAAAATCCAGTTTATAACATATATGTATGTATATCTATATATATCTATATGTATATATTAGTTGAAGATTAAGTATGAAATCCAGTTTATAACATGTATGTATATCTATATATATATATGTATATATTAGTTGAAGATTAAGTGTGATATGCAGAGAGAGAGGCAAATATAAGTTATTAAAATTAGTTGAATATGGTAAAAGGAAGTAACAAGGAAAGAGAATAAAAGTAAAAACTTGAAATGGGAAAGAAAATAAAAGAAGAAAGCTGACTTCTGATGATGATTAGGGTTTAAAATAGAGATTAGTGACAGGAACGATATTAGAATAAAAAAAGAAAATTTCCTAGATATGGGTTAAAAACCATAAAAAAAAGTGGGTAATACCCATCTATACTCTTTAATTAATTTGAGCCACGTGTCTTGCATTTATTGGACCAAGTAAGAGGGGAGGACCAACTTCATCCTCCCGGGGAGGACCCAAGTATTGTCCAAATTAAAAAACAAAATATCTCCATTTGATATGTGGAAAGTGAAAAAGAATTGCCACACCTAAAAGTTCGTATTTTGTAAGATCTGTGTGGTGTAAAATTATAAAAAAATACATACATGGTTGGGAGTACAAGAAAACCAGTTAAAGCAATCTAGGGTTTAATCCAGCCTGCTAAAATACATGATTAAAATTACACAAAATCTAAACTAAATCTTATACTACTTGATGATAAATTGTTTAAATATTAAAAAGTGTACAAAAGTGGCAACAGAAACACAAAGACAGTTTTGTAGAATTCCAAAAACCACACACTATATTAAAAATGAAAATATCAATGAAAATACTTAATCACTTGATGATTAGTTGTGCAAATAGTGAAGTTCACAAAAAAGGCAACAGAAAGATAAAAAGTAGAAAATTAGCATATGATAAAAGAGAGAACAACCTTGATATCTGGCCGCAAGTGGTTGAGCCACCGCTCGCGGCACTGTTTTCCCGCCCTTCCAGCCATCTTCTCGGCTATGAATGACCATCTCCTATCACCATATTGGTTGACTAACCGCACCAATTCTCTTCACATGAAAAAAAAAAACAAAAATTATAGAACTTGTTAGTATCAGTGTTTTGATTTAAAAACTTCTCAAAAAACAAGAATGAATAAAAGAAAAAAAAAATCAGAACATGAATTACACTCTTAATTGATAAATGAACTTATCTCTCCATATGTATCTATACATATATATATATATATATATACATATATATATCAAAACAAAAATTATAGAACTTGTAAGTATCACAATTATAATTATTTTAACACCACACAAACAAAATGAATGAATGAAAACAATCAAACTATGAATAATACTCTTGATATATAAATAAATTCATAGCTCTATACATGACTACAAGTATATGTTTGTCAATACACACATACTATATATATCACCTGTCTTCTTCTTCTGTCCATTGGCTTTTGATGACCAAACTTGGATAAGGGGCACCTTTTTTCGCTCTCTTTTTTTGCAGGGTTAGATTGGTTTCTTGTTGAAAATTTACTAGAGAATTTCCCTCATCTACCCAATTGAAGGCCTCTCCATCAAGTGAGAGGCCATTTGTGTAGCTCGTATCGGGCGGACAAGGCCACGAGACTCCATCTCCGTAGCTAGTACTAGTTGCACCACTAATAGTAGAAAAATCGAAACCCCTATTTTCTTGAACAAGTGCTTGTGTGTCCATCACAACATTATGATTGGTTTGATGCTGTGAAGAGTAATTTTGGGTATACAAGAACTTATCTATGGCTTTTAATGGAGGGCTTGGTCTATAAGGGGAGGAGGAGGAAGAAGAAGGGATGTTTTGTGAATTCCCATAGCCTAGACCACCATTGACACCACCTTCCATGAAAGAAGACATGATTGACTCTAAAACAAGAAGATAAATGAGTGTTTTTAAGCAAACAAATTGCTTCAAAAACTCACTTAATTTTCTTTTCGAGTAAATTTTTTATGATTCTATTCTATGAGTACTTGAAACAAAGCTCACTGTATTTTAGCTTACCACACACACACACACATATATATATAGTAAGCTATGTGATGAGAGCTAGCTACATGTGCTTGGAGCCGTTGATTTCAAAACTAATCAACGGCTTAGAATAAGATGTGTGTTTATCCTCCAACTCTTGAGCTTCCTCTTTCTTACAAAAATTGCAAGAGTTAGAGGGTTGGTTATTAAACCCACGTACAGTAATTCATCATATATGCAATGTAAAAATGCTATAGTTTTTTTCTTTCTTTGATTTTTTTCAGTAACTAAAAGAATAATTAAAGGAACTTTTTTTTACATAAAATTACATAGACGCACATTTCATTCTGAGCCGTTGGATTAGTTTTTAGATAATGGCTGCAAGCACATGTAGCTCTCATCACATAGTTCCCTGTGTAGTTTTGTTTCAAGTACTCATAGAAGTAGGGCTGTTCAAACCGGTTCCGGTTCCGGTTCCGTCTGGAACCGGAACCGAACCGATTTTTTCGGTTCTTGAAAAATCGGAACCGGAATCGGAACCGAAAGGGGAAGGAACCGAACCGGAACCGAACCGAAAAATCGGTTCGGTTCCGGTTCCTTCTATATTTATTTATTTTTTAAAAAAATCTCAATTTTATAAAATAATATAATTATAAACTACAGTATTTGAATTAAAGTAAACCCAAAACCAAATATATAATTAGTGGAATAAAAAAATAGCTTGGACTTGTATTGTTATTGAAATTAGTGGAGGTTTATTGCTAGTCTTTTTACTTAATAATAAAAAATATATATATAAAAAAAAAAAAACCGGTTCCGGTTCCGGTTCGGTTCCGCGGGGACGGAACCGGAACCGAACCTAAAATTTCGGTTCTTGGAATTTTGGAACCGGAACCGGAACCGAACCCCTATGGAACCGAACCGAACCGCCGGTTCCGGTTCGGTTCCAGTTCGGTTCCGGTTCCGGTTCGGTTCCTGAACACCCCTACATAGAAGTGAGTCATAAAAAATTTAGGGCTATTATTAGGAACCCTGTTGTTTCAAAAATATTCAAAAAATTTATTGTGGTTTCAAAAATTCCCTATGATTTTCAAATTGTTTAAAATAATTCATGTGATTCCAAAAATTCTCTATAGTTTCAAATTTAATCAAATACCTCCCTTTGCCCTCTATAAGATTACAAAAATACCCTTCTATTTATTCCAATTAAATATACGTACATAAATATATATAAAATTCCAATTTCATTTATCACAAACCCACTTTCAATTTAAATTCCAATTTCAACCCAATTTCAATTTATAATTATATATAAAATTATATCACAAACCCACGTAAATGAGTGCATATATAATTATACATACATACATAAGTATATATATATATATAACTATAAATTGAAATTGACTTGAAATTGGAATTTAAATTTAAATTGGGTTTGTGATAAATGGAATGAATTAAAGTTTTGGAGTAAATGGGTGAGAGAAAGTGGGTTTGTAATAAATGAAAGGAATTAGAGTTTAATTGGATTGATATATAAAATTATATCACAAACCCACGTAAATGAGTGCATATATAATTATATATACGTACATAAATATATATATATATATATACAATGAAATATAAGTAAATACATATATATATATAACTATAAATTGAAATTGGGTTTGTGATAAATGGAATGAATTAAAGTTTTGGAGTAAATGAGTGAGAGAAAGTGGGTTTGTAATAAATGGAAGGAATTAGAGTTTAATTGGATTGAAATTGAGATTTAAATTGAAAGTGGGTTTGTGATAAATGGAAGAAATTAGAGTTGAATGGAGTTAAAATTGATATTTATATTGAAAGTGGATTTGTGATAAATAGAAGAAATTAAAGTTTTGGAGTAAATAGGTGAGAGAAAGTGGGTTTGTGATAAATGAAAGGATATTTTCGTAATCTTATAAAGGGATATTTGATTAAATTTGAAATTGTAAGAGGGGTTTTGGAACCACATGATTTTTTTTGAACAATTTGAAAATTATAGAAAAGTTTTTGAAACCACATGGAGGTTTTTGAACATTTTTGAAACCATAAAGGGATTTTATGATAATAGCCCAAAAATTTACTCCCACTATCAATGTGAGTTTTTGAAGCAATTTGTTTGCTTAAAAACAGTCCTTTCTCTTCTAGTTTTAGAGTCAATCATGTCTTCTTTCATGGAATGTGGTGTTAATGGTGGTCTAGGGTAGGGGAATTCACAAAACATCCCTCCCTCCTCCTCCTAAAGACCAGCGAGTCCTCCATAACAGCCATAGACATTAGACAAGTTTTTTTTTTTTTTTGAAAGGTAAGAATTTTTTTTATTTTTTTTTATTTCCACACACATGCGTTTGGTCTCCAAGAAGACTGAACCTTGGAAGGAGAGGTTATACTCAAAACCATTCTCAGCCTTTGGATTAGTTTTGAGATCAACGGCTGCAAGCACATGTAACTCTCATCACCTATCTTTCTCTTACAACAGCCAAATCGGATTTTAGCTCCGAACTATTAAGTACGAAAATATTTTTGTAGTAAATAATTAATTTTTTATTATGAACACTATATTCATAATAAATATACAATAATTTACTACAAAACGATACATACTTTCGTAATAAATAATTTTACTATAACTACCAAATTTAAATTTCCTAATTAATTATCTTATACTTGCTACAAACATATTTCTATTATAAATATTTATGTATTTGTTACGAACAATTTTATTTCGTTGACAATTCACTAACTTTTTTTTTTTTTTTTGTCCCAATTTGTTATTCCTGAGCACCTTGTTTCAATAGCACCACACTCTATCTTCTCACATGGTTTAACTTTTAATATAATTTTGAAGGTGCACACCTCACTTATTATTGTTTTGGGTGTACCTTTAACATGATAATCCAATTTTATCCATGTGAGGGGATTGTACATTTAAGTCACCAAAATACATGATAATTCATGACGTAATTGTCCTAATAAACATTATAGTAAACATTACCCCCTCTATCCCAAAATAAGTGTTCACTTTTTTTATTTCAGCTATCCCAAAATAAGTGTCCACTTTGAAAAATCAAAATATTTTATTGGATCAATTTACTAATTTAACATTCAAGTATTAAAGTTATAAAACATTTAACACTATAAACCATTACATCACTATGATGGGACCATGTGTAAAATTGATATTTCATTCACTAACACTATAATAAAAATCATTATCTTAAAAAAGTTGAATTTCCCAACTTATAATTTGGGACGATAATGTTTATTAGGACAATTACGTCATGAATTTTGGTGACTTAAATGTAATAATAAATATGGAGAGGAAAGTGGGGAGAAGTTTCAGCCCGGGTTTTAATAGCTTTTGAGGGCAAGTTAATGCTTATTTACCCACCTATATATACAATGCTTATTAATTTACCATGGAAGGCAACGAAATTTGTCAATGGTAAAATGGTAATAAAAACATCCACTCCATCACATCCACATCTCAGAGTATATGAATGTTATTACCGTTGTCTATAGGCTATCTATATAACTGCAGTCACGCCCAGTCCGAATATATAGGTCACTAAACAATTTTCTAGTGACCAAATAATATTAAAATGGATAGAATACAGTTCAGAGCCATTGGTTTAGCTCATGTTTTCAGTGTTTCTCTAATTAAAATGTATTACTAACTGACCGACTACATAATTGAAATAATATTATTACTAGCAATTTTCTTTTATTATTATTTTTTAATTTTGTTAGCTTCTGATAATTCCCACCATTGTGTAAAGAATTAGTTGAAAATAAAGAAACAAGTATATATGTAATATCTTGAAAGCAAGAGTATACATATATCAAATTTATCAATACCTAATATGAACACAAAAATATTGCTACATAAGATTTTTCTCACTAATAATATAATAATTCCTAACATAATCAAAGAAACCTCATAAAGAGTACTATATACGGGGGAAAAAAACATAGAGACTAAATCCCATGAACAATAAATATTTTTTTTCTAAAATAATCGTAATTAAACCTAATGTATATATATAGATTAAAACCAAATCAACCAAAAAGGCAAAAATCAACTCAACTTCCACATCTTTTTGAAAAGGGATATGAGTGGTGAATTCAAATGGATTCTCATAGTTATTTTCAATAATTTAAAATAAAATTAATAAAGAGTTTTAGTGAAATAAAAAAATATTCAAAGCACCAAGTAAATAAATAGATGATTGTTTAGGTATTTTCAAGGGTATGAAAATAAGATGAAGGGTATTATATACCAACATTAAAATAGAGATCAAAGCTGATAAACAATATACTAAAAAAATTTAAAAGTTATGAAATAATTAAAATTAAAACCTAATATATATAGGTCAAAACTAAATCAATAGAAAATGAAAGAATCAACTCGAATCTAAAAATATTTTTAAGCATTAACACATCATACTCGAATTTATAAACACTTCCTAGTAAAATCAAAAAGCAAATATCAAATTTAAAGAGAGATGAAAAAAAATTATATACCTGATCATATCAAGTTTTTCGCCAAAAGGTAATCAATTTATTGAGGATGAAACACAATTGATCTGACCACCCAAACACATGCACCTTAAAGTTAAGCTTTGATGAAACACATGCACTGAAAAAATTGAGCATTAGCGAACAATTTCACATGAAATATTTGTTTAAGATTGGAATACTTGAATTTTGAGAACTTACATTGAACAAATAAAATTTGACAATCAGATCAACTAAATAGTGTGCAAAAATATCTTCACTCTCAAACGCCAAAGATGGAGTCAACAATTGATCGATCAATTTATATTGACCAAAAAATCAACGGATTTTCTAGAGAGAATTGCAGGTTTATAGAGAGAGTATGTGTTAGAATGGTTTTTAGAGAGAGAGAGAAGGCTATATTGGTTTCTAGAAAGAGTCTGAATGATCTACAAAGAAAATGGAGTCCCGATTTAAAGAGAGAAAATATATGCATGCAGCCTACATGACCTACACGTGTCAGGACACATGTCTACTAAAGAGCAAAATGGGTGACTTATAGAGAGAGAAAAATATGTTCAGAATAGACGTGTGTCAAGGCACGTGTAAGGTAAAGAGTAAAATGGGTGTGAGCATTTCAATAAATGAAATTGGTATTTTGTGAATTTACATTACCAAGATAGGTTAAGTATGTATCCATTTATTGATAAGAAGAATTAATTTTGCTCGCAACATACACGTGTCAGGTTAGGAGCAAATTAGGCATATGGGTGGCAATTTAAGTAACATTTTATGAATTTACATCGAAACTACATCTATATTTATTTATTTAAATAGAAAGAAAAGTTTTGTATGCAACATACATATGTCAAATGAGGAGCGAAATGGACATGTTTAGGTGTGAATTTATATCACTAAGAGAAACCGAGTTTGTATGAATCTATAAAAGAGAGAGAGAATAATATTGCATGCAACATATGATTATCAGGTGAGGAGCAAAATAGACATAACTGTGTCAATTTAGGTAGCATGTTATTAATTTACTTCACTACCCAACTTTTTCAAAAACCATTTGTATTGTTTTGAACTAATTAACATATTCCCTAAGCTATAGACACAAATGTTTTTTATTTAATATTTATTTTCAATAAACTATGAAGAAGCATATGTTTTGCACGTGGTTAAAAATTTATGATGAATTAATCAACAATTAAAATAATCATGATTTTTCATTGACCTTAAATAGAATATGGTGTAAAAATAATATACGTTGCTTCCATCTCTTTATGAAAATGATATGAGTGGTAAATTCAAATGGATTTTCGGAGTTTTATTAATACAATTTCACATTAAATTATTATAATTTTTTTAATAAAATAAAAAAATATTAAAAGTACAAGTGAATAAAGAGATGATCTTGTAGGTGTTTTCAAGGGTATGAAAATAAGATAAATAATTTGATACAAGATGCAAATATAGATTTAAAAATAGAGAAGATTTGCATGCAATATAAAAAGCTATAATGCTATACGCGCATAACTAGATTCAGCCCATTGGGTCCGATTAGGTTTGTTTTGTGACATTTCTGTACTTGACTTCAGGCCTCAAAAGCCCAATCGTAGCCAGGCCTCAAAAGCCCAATCGTAGCCAGGCCTCTAACACTGGGCCAATTCGTGAGGACCCAGTACAACTCTCTGTTTTTAGGATTAGGTTTGTTTTTAAGCTATCTCACCAATCATTACTTTATGCTTTGTACTTTGTAGTTTGTAGAATAGAATGATATATAGAATACCTATTTACGAAAAGATTTTTACTTGAATTTAATAAAAAAATGTTTAACCCCCAAGGATGATTTCGTGTAACGTTAAATCACGGTACACAACAGTTAAGATTTGAACCTACGCTTTAGAACTTGGATACGATTTATCCAAACTTTAGAAGTTCCGTTCATACCAACGGTGTTACGCCCGCCAGGTTAATTGAATTTACTCTGGGAGATTTTTGGCTAACAATACCTATTATTCCATAATCAAGGTGTTTACAAATTTTCTATATTTATACTAAATTTACCAAAAAAGGTTGGATAAATTTGGTGTTCTACAGACTTGAATAAATTTGGCATTCAAACGTATTTTAGAAGCAAAATGTGCATAAACTCTAAAGAAAAAAAAGTAAATACTTTCAAAGATATTTCACACAATCTAATCTCATCAATAATTCAACACGAGAAAATGAACTTTATAACCGAGTATTTACAATTATTGTTTCGTCTCAAAAGTGATATTCTTGACATATCACAAGCAAGTTCCTTTTTAATGTATTATGTATATATTTGTATAACTCAAAAAAAAAAGAAAATTGGGTTTGAGTAACAATTTATTAACCGCATACAATGCGTTGATTACTATTACTAATCGTGATAAAGAGTGGATATATATTTATGTATGTGTGTGTATATATATATATATATATATATACCAAACTTTACATCTCCTCTCACATGCTCTAGTCCCATGTAGTCAGAAAGTTAAAACAACGCATGGAGAGGTGGCTAGTTAGTAGGCTATTCCTTTGCTTGATGATCACTACCGTTTCAATTTCTACCCAAAAGAACCAAAACTTGAGTCAAAGACAACTTTTACAATTATCAGAATTGGTTGAGAAAGTGAAGCAAAACAACAAGAGAAAAACAAGGAAAAAGTAATGAAATTCCCCATAAAAAAGTGTGATTTACACTCAATTCAACTGAAGAAAAACGGAAATCTAACTCAACCCTTTTGTTGAAAAATTCAGCATGCAGTTAAAAACACCTAATAAGAGATTACGTGAATCTCTCATTTCCACAAAAAATCAATTCTTCAACATTTTTCATTTTCGTTTATCTACATGTACACCATACAGATTCTCAATAAATTACTTTACTATAACTACCAAATTTGAATTTCCTAATTATTTATCATATACTTACTATAAAAATATTTTTGTTATAAATGTATATGTATTTGCTACGAACATATTTATTTCGTTGACAACCCAATTTGTTATTACAAATATGTAAGTCACCAAAAGGCATGACTTGCATCCTTATTTCAGTAGCACCTCACACTCTATCTTTTCACATGATTGTAATATCATGTTGAAGGTGCACATCTCACTTACTATTTTTATTAAAAAAAGGGCTTAATATTATTTTGGATGCACCCTTTAATATATATGATATTCCAATTTAAAGTACATGACAATTCATGACGTAATTGTCCTAATAAACATGATATTATAATTTTACCCATGTGAGGAGATTGTAATACCATGTTTATTATTACAATTACGTCATGACTTTTCGTGACTTAGATGTAATAATAAATATGGGAAGGAAATTGGGGAGAATTTTCAGCCTAATTTTAATAACTTTTGAGGGTGAGTTAATGCTTATTTACCATTTGCATTGCCATCTATACCATGACTTCCCTCAATTGTTTACAACACAACAAGATTTATCAATGGTAATAAACAATTAACTCCATCCACATCTTAGAGGGTGAGTTGTATACGGGCTTTATATATGAGTGCAGTCAGGCCCATCCGAATTTACAACAAAATCTTTTAGTGACAAAATAATGTTAAATTGATAGAATACTAAGGCCATTTTTGTATTGACTTGTCAAACGTTATTTTTGGCTTCCTGGAGGAAAAAATTGTTTTGAACGATGTTTGACAAAAAATTTAGAAGAGTTTTTGGGCGTTGGAATAATGTTTTAAAGAAGCTGAGGGGAGGGGTATCGGCTTCTCAAAACAGTTTATGTTTCTCTCTCTTATGCGGGAAGCCAGAAGCATAATTTATGTCAAACATGGCCTAAATTTGGAGCAATTGGTTTAGCTCATGTTTACAGTGTTTCTCTAACTATACTGGTTTCTAGAGATAGAGTTTGAATTGTCTATAAAGAGAAATAGGGTCCCGATTTAAAGAGAGAAAATATTTGTATACGCTTACACATGTCAGGACTCATGTCTAGTAAAGAGCAAAATAAGCGTTTTAAAGAGAGAAAAGTTATGCATTTAGTATACGAGTGTCAAGGCACATATCAGGTAAAGAATAAAATGGGCGTGAGTGTTTCAATTCAGTTAACATTTTGGAAAATACATCACTAAGGGCCTGTTTGGCAATCATTTTGGTTCTGGCGTTTTGTTTTGAGCTAGAACAAAACAAACAATTTATCGTATTATGTTATCAATTAAATCAAAATCATGTTTGGTAATGTACATTTGTTGTATAAATTTTAAAAACAGAAAGATGTGAAACATGTTTGGTAATGTCTAATGTTTACAAAAACTATACCACCAATGCATATGAAAAATTCCCAAAATAATTTGTGACCAATGAAAATTATAATTGCCTCAAATCCATTGCATATATATATATATATGAAATTATTTATAATATTAGGGCAATTCCCCCAACCGACGTAGTAACCATGAAATTATATATAGAGAGAGCTATATAGATATATTCATTACATATATAGGTCTTGGATATGCCTTCACCATCTTCTACAATTATTCTTCAACTCCATAGTCTCGGTGGTCATTATTCGATTGCTCTCCAAGAACGCAATGATGTATATGTATAGATATCTCTCCCTTCTACAACTTTTGGGTCTTGAATCCGTTCAACACCTCACATAAAATAAGAAATTACACAAAGGAAACGAAGATACAAATTGCCCAAAAAATCGCCAGAGCAAACCCTAAGGAGGAGAGATAAATGGTTGCAACACTTTAGATTTTTCCTTTTATATGCCGCTACAGTTCCGAAACACCCAAAAACGTCAATTTCTTGTTTTGGGTTTTGGCCCATTTTTTTGAAATACTTTAGCACTATTTAAAACATAGTAGGTCAAACCAAACATGTTGCACCCCTCTTTTGTGTTCCGATTTCCGAGCCGCAACAAAACGCCCAAAGCAAAACACATTCCAAACAACCCCTAAGACACTTGGTTTTTTTATAATAATAAAAAAAAAACAATTGCACTTCAAATTTAAGTTTTGATGAAACACTTGCATTGAAAAATTGGAGCACTAGCAAACAATTTCACATAAAATATCTTTAAGATTGAAATGCTTTAATTTTGAAAACTTACACTGAACAAGTAAAATTTGACAATCAGAGGGGTTGTAACACCCCGCTCCAACACTTGGTATAATATTATCCGCTCTGGGCCCAGCCCGCACGGTTTTGTTCTTGGGCTCCTCCCAAAAGGCCTCATACCAATTGGAGACAACACTGCACATATAAGTACATCCCCAGACCTCTACCCAGGCGATGTGGGACATCACAATCACCCCCTCTTGGGACCCAGCGTTCTCGCTGGTGTTACCCATAGGCTTGTGCATGCACCCACACTTAATTCCGGCCGGGCTCTAGCTCTGATACCAATTGTAGCACCCCGCTCCAACACTTGGTATAATATTGTCCGCTCTGGGCCCAGCCCGCACGGTTTTGTTCTTGGGCTCCTCCCAAAAGACCTTATACCAATTGGAGACAACACTGCACATATAAGTACATCCCCAGACCTCTACCCGGGCGATGTGGGATATCACAAGGGTGTTCAGGAACCGAACCGGAACCGGAACCAAACCAGAACCAGCGGTTCGGTTCTGGTTCCAAAATTCCAAGAACCGAAAATTTCGGTTTGGTTCCGGCCCCGCGGAACCGAACCGGAACCGGAACCGATTTTTTTTTTTAATATATATTTTTTATTATTAACCAAAAAGATTAGCAATAAACCTCCACAAATTTCAATAACAATACAAATCCAATTTACTTTTTTTATTCCACTAATTATATATTTGGTTTTGGGTTTGCTTTAATTCAAATACTCTAGTTTATAATTATATTATTTTATAAAATTGAGATTTTTTTTTAAAAAAAATTAAATATAGAAGGAACCGGAACCGAACCGATTTTTCGGTTTAGTTCCGGTTCGGTTCCTTCCCCTTTCGGTTCCGGTTCCGATTTTTTAATAACCGAAAAAATTGGTTCGGTTCCGGTTCCAGACGGAACCGGAACCGGTCCTGAACAGCCCTAATCAGATCAATTAAAAGTGTGCAAAAATATCTTCACTTTCAAATGCCAAAGATGGAGTCAACAATATTATGATCGACCAATTTATATTTATCAAACAATCAGGGGCTATCTAGAGAGAATTGCTCTGTTTATAGAAAGAGAGTGTGTGTTATAATGGTTTTTAGAAAAAGAGAAAGAGGGGGAGAGAGATTATACTAGTTTCTAGAGATAGAGTTTGAATGGTTTATAAAGAGAAATAGGGTCCTGATTTAAAGAGAGAAAATATATGCATACAGCCTACACGTGTCAGGACGTGTGTCTACTAAAGAGCATAATGGGCGATTTAAAATAGAAAAGCTTTGCATTCGGCATACGTGTGTCAAGGCACGTGTCAGGTAAAGAATCAAATGGGTGTGAGCGTTTTAATCCGGTGAGCATTTTGTGAATATACATCACTAAGACACTTTGTCTATATTTATTTTTCCAAAAAAAAAAAAAAAATTTTGCACGCAACATGCACGTGTCATGACGCGTGTCCGATAAGGAGCTAAAGGGTTATGCTTGTTAATTAAATAACATGTTGTGAATTTACATCATTAAGAGAAACCGGGTTTTGATGCAACAAACGCGTAATGAGTAAAATGGGCAAATGCATGTCAATGTAGATAACATTTTTGGTTAATTTACATTAGCAACCCCTTTTTTAAAAAAGAAAAAAAAAATTGAGCTAAGGCCATGTTTGGTATGGTGTGGTCTGGTCTTGTCTAGATCTTGAACTTAAAACTCTGTTTGGTAAGCGGTCTGTTCTGATAGTCACGATCTCACAAACATTGAACAAGACCATATTTAGTAAAACATTCTGATATGATATTTTTGCTTTAAAAAAATAAAATTATTTATTATTTATTATTTCTTATAATATTCATTTATTATTTTTATGTATTATTTATTTTATTTTATTTTATTATTCATTAATATATTAATTTCTAAATATATTATATTCATTTATTATTTATTTATTCATTCATTTATTATTTTTTAATTTTTTAATTCTTTTTATTTATTATTATTTCAATATTTATTTATATTATTATATTATAAATTTATTATTATTTATTCATTTTAAATTATTTATAAATATATTTTATTAATTTATTAATTATTATTACTATATTTATTAATCTATTCATTTTTATTATTATTATGTATTATTTAATTTATTTTGTTTATTATTCATTATTTTTATTTTATTTTTAAATATGTTTTATTTAATTTCTTATTTATATTATTAATTTATTATTATTATTATTTATTCATTTATTTATTATTATTATATTCATTTTTATTAATTATGTATTATTTAATTCATTTTGTTTATTATTCATTATTTTTATTTTATTTTTAAATATGTTTTATTTAATTTATTATTTATATTATTAATTTTTTTTATTATTTATTCATTTTTAATTATTTCAAAATATATTTTATTAATTTATTATTATTATTATTATGTATTATTTAATTTATTTTGTTTATTATTCATTATTTTTATTTTATTTTTAAATATTTTTATTTATTTTATTATTTATTAATTTTAATTATTTATAAATATATTTTATTTATTTATTATTTATTCATTATTTAATTAATTTATTATTATTATTTTTATTCAATTTTGGTTTTTGATGGTCTTAATCGTTGGTCTCAAAAATCTGATTTTAGTTACCAAGACCAGACCAGACCATGTGAAACCACAAAAAAAACTAGTTTAAAAAAATACCACATTTTGTTCAATTTGATCTGGTTCTAAATTTTGAGACTAGTCCAAACAAATATGGTCTGGTCCATGAAAACCAAGATCAGACCAGATCAGGTAGAAACATAACCATCTACAAAACATGGCCTAAGTAACATATTATTTTACCCATAGACATAAATATTTTTGGTACAATACCACTTTTTAATAAAACTATGATCAAGCATGTGATTTGCACGTGGTCAAGAATTAATGATAAATTAATTAAGTATTAAAATCATCAAGAATCTTCACTCAACTTGAATTCAAATGGATTCTCATAGTTATTTTTAATACTATTTGAAATATAATTAATAAAGAGTTCTAGTAAAATAAAAAAATATCGAAAGCATCAAGTGAATAAATAAATAATTTTTTCTGTGTTTTCAAGGGTATGAAAATAAGATGGAAATTATTATATACAAACATTAAAATAGAGACCAAAGTTGATAAACAATACATTAAAAAAAACAAAATTTATTAAATAATTAAAACTAAAACCTAATATACATAGATTAACACCACATCAACAAAAAAGGCGAGAATCAACTCAATTCTAAAAATATTTTAAAACATTAAGGCATCATACTCCAATGTATAAACACTTCCTAATAAAATCGAAAAGCAAATATCAATTTTAAAGATAGATGAAAAAAAATTATATACCTGGTCGTATCAAGCTTTTCTCCGAAAGGTAATCAATTTATTGGGGATGAAACACAATTTATCTGACCACTCGAACACATGCACCTTAAATTTAATCTTCGATGAAACACATGTACTAAAATTTTTGAGCATTAGCGAACAATTTCACATGAAATATTTTTTTAAGATTGGAATATTTGGATTTTGAGAACTTACACTGAACAAATAAAATTTGACGATCAGATAAACTAAAAGTGTGCAAAAATATCTTCACTCTCAAACGCCAAAGATGGGGTCAACAATTGATCAATCAGTTTATATTTACCAAAAAATTAGGTGGTTTTCTAGAGAGAATTGCATGGTTTATAGAGAGAGTGTTAGAATAGTGTTTAGTAAGAGAGAGAGAGGCTATACTAGTTTCTAGAAAGAGTCTGAATGATCTACAAAGAAAATGGAGTCCCAATTTAAAGAGAGAAAATATGCATGCTGCCTACACGACCCTTCCATATCTTTAAGAAAAATGATGAGTGGTGAATTCAAATGGATTCTCAGAGTTTTATTAATACAGTTTCAAATTAAATTAATAAAGAATTTTAATGAAACAATTAAATATTAAAAACACCAAGTGAATAAATAGATGATCTTGTAGGTATTTTCAAGAGTATGAAAGCAAGATGTATAATTTGATACAAGATGCAAATATAAAGAAAGAGAAGATTTACATGCAACATACTGTATCAAAACAAAACACGTGTCAGGTAAGAAGAAAAATGGGAAGGATTTAATTAATTTAGTTCACTACCCCACTTTTTTAAAAACATATATTTAACATATTCTTTTACTAGTAGACACAAAAAAAAAAAATTAATGGTCTGTTTGGTTTGTATTTATGAAACAAAAATCTGTTTGGTTTAATTTTCTGAAAACAGTTTTCAGAAAACTCAACTATAAAAATGCTTGTTTTCAAATAACTCATTTTTATTGTTCCTATAAAACTGTTTTTAGTTCTCATAATTTTCGAGAACAATTTTCAAAAATACAAACCAATTTTTATTTTAAAATTGCTTTCGAGATAACGAACCCTAGGATTTTGATTTTCAGTGAACTACCAAAAGCTATATAGGCCCCGTTTGGGAACCATTGTTTTTATTTTTGTTTTGGAAACAAAAAAACAAGAACAATTCTTTTTTTCTCACCCAAAAGAACAAGAACGAAAAACATGTTTGGGGCCAAAAAATATATATTTGTTTTATCTCTCTCTCACACACAAACACGATGCGCTCTCTCTCATAGTTGCCTTTCTCTCTCTCTCATGGTGGTGGTTGCGATTAGTGGCGTAGGTAGTTTTTGAAGGATGTTAGGGTTTGATTGAGGATTAAGGGTTTGATTGGGGGTCAGAATTTCTAAGGTGTGTTGTTGGTGGTGGTGGCGGATGGTGCCGATTGGTGGCGTGGTGGCGGGGGAGGAGGAGAACGAAGGAGTTTTTTGATGTGTGTGTATATATATGTGTGTATTGAAGGTGGTGGTGGTGTTCGTGGTGGCGGTGGGTGGTGGCGTGGTGGCGGGGTGGAGCGGATGGTGGCGTTGGTGGTGATGGAGTAGGAGAACGAAGACGTTTTTTATTTTGCAATTTTTTTTTTTTAGGGAAATCCCAAAGTTAGAACAAGAAAATAACTTTTTCTTGTTCTCTGCCCTATTCAGTAGGATTGTTTCCAAAACAAGAACAAAGTGAACAATAAAAACCCTCCCAAACATATTTTGTTCTTATGAACAGTGCCAAAAAACAAGAATAAAAACAAAAACAGGCATTCCCAAACGGAACTTGCTATATTTGTCCCAAAGCACATAACTAGACCCAGCCCATTGGGTCCAAAGACTTATGACATTTCTGTACTTGATTTCAGGCCCAAAGCCCAAACGTTGCCAGGCCTCTAACACTGTGCCCTCTCTTGAGGACCCAGTACTACTGTTTGTTTTTATTCTGGCTCACCAATCATTACTTAACGCTTGTACTTTGATATAGCATATCTATGTACGAAAATATTTTTACTTGAATTTAATCTGAGAGATTATTGTTTAATAATACCTATTAGTCCATAATCGAGGTGTTTACATATTTTTCTCTACTATATTAATACTTAATTTACCAAAAAAGTTGGATAAATTTGGTATTCAACGTATTTTAGAAGCAAAAATGTGTATCAACTCTTAAAAAAAATAAGTAAATACCTCAAAAATTAATTTCATACAATCTTATCATCATGGTTCTTCACAAAATGATGTGTTTACTCAGGGAGGAGCCATGTGTTCTGACGTTCTCCATGTACGGCTATAGACCTCCCAAAAATTTCAAAAATTCATTTTAGTATCCCGAAAAATTATAAATTTTATGGATAAGTTTTTGAAAATTGCATATGGCCCCTTCCATTTTTTTTTCAAAAATTCCCTTCACTACCTCAAGATACTATATCCCTTATGAATAAGTTTATAAAATTCCATATGCCCTCCCAAATTTTCAAAAATTCTTTTTACTACTCCCAAAAAATCATATAATTTATGAATAAACTTATAAAAAATTATATGTGGCCTCCCTAAATATTTTTATGTCTATATATATATATACACACAGTGACGGATCTAGGGATCCGTGTCAATGGGGGCTAAATTTTTATTTTGTTTTATTTTG
This sequence comes from Cornus suecica, assembly GCA_963922005.1. Classification (NCBI taxonomy): domain Eukaryota; kingdom Viridiplantae; phylum Streptophyta; class Magnoliopsida; order Cornales; family Cornaceae; genus Cornus; species Cornus suecica. The sequence goes on from OY998239.1 coordinate 84,183,562, forward strand.
GGGGTATAAATGACATATATTTATTTTAGTAAGGCTTATTTGTAAAAAAATCTAAATTCTATAATACTTAAGGTAAAAAAAATATGTCAATGGGGACTAAATACTATATATCTAAAATTTTAAAGTAAAAACTATATAAAAAAAAAAAGTTTATACACACTGTATCCGTCCCTGTATACACACTACCTCAAGATACTATCTCTCTTATGAATAAGTTTATAAAAATTGCATATGCCCTCCAATTTTTCAAAAATTCTTTTTACTAGCCCCAAAAAATTATATAATTTATGAATAAATTTATAAAAAATTATATGTGGCCTCCCTAAATATTTTTACTACTCCGCCCCAGTGTCTATATATATGTATATGATATATATATAGAAAGAGAGAAGAGAGGTGGCAAGGCATGGGAAGATTGATGGAGACATGGGGAGTAGCTTAATGTTGCAATCTGTTCACGTGTTTTGGGCGTCATTTTCTGCTTGGCCTAACTCCATACCTCACCACGACCAACCCATATTACACCATTGAGACTCCCATGTGTTATGCTTTGCTACCTTTATATTTTTCTCTTTGTTTTGCTCAATCAAATTCATGTTAATGTGAAAGCACAACACCAAGTAGTTGGTGTTGGGTTATCTCTATATATATTTCTATCTTCGACAACGAAAAGACAATCCAATGTTGATATATATTGGGATAAAATAATTAAATTTAGCCGAATAGTCATGTGACATTCACATTCATAAGATTGAGAGTTTCTTTCTTGCCAATTTTTGTTTTTAAAAGCTAGACCAGTTATATATATTAAGGGCTTGCTTGATATTCATTTTTAAAAATTATTTTTGAGGACTTTAAAAATATAAAAAATTTCTGAGAACAAGAAAATAGAGCTCTATAAAAACATACATTTTTCTAATTAATTTTTCAAAAAAACATTACAAAAAACTCAACAAAACAGAATTTTTGTACAATTTTTTTATTTTTAGTTCAAAATTATTTTCAAAAATACATACAAACACAGTCTTAAGATTTTGATTTTCTTTTTCCGTCCAACAAAATGAAAAACAAAACAGTGTTTAGATTTCGAGTTCTTCAAGAATTGCTAAAGAAGTAAAAGATTTTGAAGATATTTAAGTCATTTTTCTCAATTGATTTAATTGTTTTTTTACATTTGTATGTCATTGAAAATTGAAAATTTAGTGAAGCGTATAGTATATGATCCATATTGGAGCCGTGCATGAAAAATTGAGTAAGTGATGTCAGATGATTGGGAGTAATAGCTGTAAAGTGGTCATGGAACACCATGACATGATCATAAGGTAGCAAAATGGGGTCTTTATACCTCGTTTTCGGCTCTTGGGCTGTGATTGACCTCCGACACATTAAATGTTGAAGCTGTTGGTAGGAAGGAGGAGATGAAAATTTAAAAGAAATAAGAAAAGGATATATATATATTAAGGCCTGTTTGGTTAATCATCTATTCAATCATAATCATTTATCCAAACACCCTAAACCTAACATAGATGGAATCACCCCTCACAAAGGAATGAAAGGAGAGAGAAACATAAATAAAATTATGAGCAGCCACTATGGTCCAGTTTTTATCAGAAATAACAAGCTTGTATGTGTACATGAAACATGTGACCCTGTTTCTGAAGAAGTCGATAGTTCGAAAATTTTCATATAGTTGAACAAAAATTTAATTACACTTTTTGGCCATGTGCATGTGTAACAAAAAGAAAATAACATATATAATTATATATAATAATGTGCAAAGTAGAACTCAAACAAAAGCCTTCTCTTTTTCCAGCCCGAAGGAATAGTCTCCCCTCCAAATTTCTACTAGAAAGAAGTCTCTGTATCAGAGCAGTTTTGCCCAACCAAGTGGAGTCATTGCGATAGACATTAAGCAGATAATGGGTGTGCCCCTGCTTCGAAACACCACCCATTCACAATTCTCACCACCCAAAAATCAAAATTAAAATCCCTTTCGTTTTTTCTCCTCACTTGCAACATATTTTATTAAAATAATGATCAACGAGGGTGGATTGAACAGGCCAACAGGCCATGGAGCTACTGTATTTTTTTCTTTTTCTTTTTCTCTTGTGTTCTTTGGGGGGTTTAAACTTCGTCAATGTTGGTGTCCGGAGAGTTGATAGGGTAACAAGTGTCTTCGCCGCCAGTGCTCCATAGAAAGTGAGCATAGTTTGCAGCATAGTAAGAGTTGGTGGGATCAGCAGAGATGGCCTCCAAGTACGTCTCTTCAGCGGCCCATAGGTCCTTCTTCACTTGCCACAGGAAGCTTGCATACTTGCTAAACGCTTCTGCATCCGCTGGCTCTAGTTTCACCGCCTTCTTGAAGTACTCCTCCGCTCTGTCAATCCCATCAAAACCAATATCAACAACACAATTCAATATCGATCGATAATGTCTCGAACTCTACTCGAATACAGAAAAAATAAAACTCAGTCATGACTCGTATACTAATACGAGACAACTCGAAATTGACTAAACCTTCCCTATTCGACCATTTGAAAGGGTAGTCCAAGTCACTAGCTTCAAATGGTCCAACACATACAAGTTTGAAGATGATACTTCATGTGACATATGTGCTTTGTATTAAATGTCACGCAAACGGACCTCATATAGTCATATACTACAATATTCAACCAATTGAATAAATATCCCCATTCATTGCATTCAATAATTGTTCACAAATAATAAGAAAATGGTCTTGCAATGAACCAAAAAAGGAAAGGAAATACTACAACCACATCCCCAGTTAAAATCCAAATCTCACTTAACGACAAACTGGCTTAAAATATCTTAGAATGCTTTCTATAATTAATTAATTAATTAATTAATATACCCGACAAGCTTATCATAGTATTATTATTCAATACGATTACATACATGTGAAATATGACTGAGATTCAGACCTCAATAGAACATAAAGAGTTTAACACACTCAATTCAATTGGAAAAAAAAAAAAAAAAAAAATTTTTTTTCTCTCTATGTCAATTGAATGTTTATTTTCCGATTGGATTGAAACCGCTAACATGAATTAACAATATGCAAAATTTAACATAAAGAAAGAGAGAAAATTGATGTAGGACATGAGATTGTACCTGTCATAGTCATGAGCTACGAGGTAGAGGAACTGAGCATAATTGGCAAGAAGAAGAGGGTTGTTTGGTTCTTGGGACAACCCTGTTCTGTATAGAAGCTCTGTTCTGAAGTAATCCGCGTAGTCATCTGCTTCAATCTTCGCCGTCACCGGCGAAACAAACCTCTGCATCGTTTCATGATCCAAAGCCTCATCTCTCACTGCAGCCTCCATTTTCGCAGCCTCCTCCACTATCGAATTCCACAAGCCCACCTCCTCTTCCCTCATCACCTGCCCCGAAACAGACTCTTCCTCACTCGTTCTCGTAATAGACGATACCCCATCGGGAATAATCGTCCGGTGAGGCCTGTCAAACCCTCCCTCGCCGTCTGTTCCGCTGGCAGCTGGCCGGAATTTCCCCCCTCCGCCATTGTTGTCCCCAATCGAAGTCGTCTTCCCGGACGAAGACGACACCGAAAATGTCTTCATCACAGAAGAATCAAACTTCTGTGGCCTCACTTCGGACTCTGATACAGACTCCATTGTTGCCACATACGGCTGCGATTGCGCTGCGAGCGCAGCGTTATTCGCCATTGAATACACACTGTAATTCGCCAATAGAATCATCACATACATCATTAGAGTTGGTGTGTGTGAAAATACTTGCTCAAACAGCCACACGAAGGAAGCGTGCATCTCCTTATGGACTCGGACTAAAATGTCCTGTAAATCTTCGTAGTAAAGCATTTCCCTCATTTGCAGAGTGAAGCTGTGGAGCTCACGGATTATGAACACCATTGATGAAAAGGCTATTTTCACAGAGCAGTAAGCCGATTCTCCGGCTTCTCTGAACCCCTCCCGCCATTGTTTCTTCCTCTTTATCATCCGGAGGGACAACGGGAGGTCGACGCTGTTCGCCTTCCGTTCGATGGTGGCCGGAATTATATCATCCCGGCACGGCCAATCCGGCGGCTCTACGTCGATCTTTGATGTAGGAAATTGCCTCTGATTCTTAACAAAGTGACTGATAGTTTTACTCTGAACCTCTATAGAACCAGAGAACATCACTGATTCCGCTTCATTCATGGAGTTTTCAGTGGTTTCGTTTTCGTCATCATCGTCGGATAATTGGAATCTCATTGCCAATTCTTGAATTTTCCGCGAAAATTCTTCGTCGGAAAATGCATCTAAGCTGGCACTGCAAGCTCGTTTGATTGATGCGGTCTTCGGTTTCGGGAGCTCGCAAGATCTGGACCTGCAGAGCTTGGTCCCGAAGAGAGCCGATCGGTCCAGTCGCTGGACGTGGACGCAGCTGAAACGACGCCGTTTGAGATACGGAGATAGGATTGTGGAAGCTAGGGTTTGGGACGAAGACGGCGAGTGGGGAAAAGAGGGGTGAGACGAATGAAAACAGGTCGGAGCAACTTTCACTCCCATTTCTCACCAGGGAATCGAGATAGAAAGTTCAGAGAGCGAGAAAAGAAAGAAAATAAGAGAGAAAGTGAAGCCAAACACAAAATGATTACAGAAAAGTGATATCGAATCTCGGAAAAAAGCTTTGAGTTGGAAGAAATTTTTTTCTCTTTCTCCAATCAGAAATCTCGGGAGCTTTTGAATCAGATCTAGAAAAAGTCTTCCTCTCTCTTCCTTTCCACTCACTACACCCTGCAATGAAACAAAACAACCAAACAAAGTCAATACTCGTGCAACCGCAATAGCAATTTTCCGGGAAAATCCATTAAAATAGGAAAATAAAATCTCCACTAGGAAATTGTGATTATCAAAAAAGCTTCGAAACTTCAAATTGCAATTTTCATGATAGCATGAACCACGCAAATCGGAGCACAAAACGCAATTCAAGACGAATCAAACATTCGATCTTCGAAATTATGAATTATGACCACCACTACTACTAATAACTTACTTAAAATTGGAACCGGACGTCGATAGATTTTCCGATGAATCTCCGATTAGGCTTCCGGCGAACCTGTGTGTCAGTGTGTGAGAATTTGAAGCACCACGACCGTAGCTTCACTTATCAAGAGGAGAGGTTAGTGGAGGAGTCATATATATACACACAACCATTCCTCTCATAAAAATCTCAACATAGTAGAGGCGGTGTAAAGTACAAAATAAATCACATCGTATATATATATATATAACAAAATGTATCTGTACATATATCTCTATCATATGCACGTTTATATTTGGAATAATTATAGTTTTACCCTCTCAAAAATTATAAAATTACATCCGCACATGTCATCGTATATATATATGTAACAAAATGTATCTCTACATATATCTCTATCATATGTAGGGCTGCAAATGAACCGAGCCGTTCGTGAGCAGGTTCGGGTTCGGCTCGTTAAGAGCTCGGCTCGTCCTCGTTCGTTAAGTAAACGAACCGAGCATGAGCACAATTTTTAGGCTCGTTTAGTAAACGAGCCGAGCTTGAACATTACTAAGCTTGGCTCGCCAAGCTCGTGAACAGACTCGTCTAAGTTAAATAGTAAAATTATATCATATTTGACAAAAGAAAGTGTTCAAATTGAACAAATTATGAAGATTATTGTGAAAAAATTATAGAAATTAGGCGGTCATAACATAAATTTCATTCATAAAAAATTATACTAGTGAAAATATGTTAAAACAAACATGCAACAACTCAATCTAGACAACTATTATGAAAATTAATATATGTTGCACTGAAATGAGTCGTTCGTGAACAAGCTCGGGCTCGGCTCGTTAAATCTGGCGTTCGGCTCGGGCTCGTTCGTTAAGCAAATGAGCCGAGCTTGAACACATTTTCTAGGCTCGTTTAGCAAATGAACTGAGCTTGAACATTCTAAAGCTCGGCTCGGCTCGGCTCATTGGCAGCCCTAATCATATGCGCGTTTATATTTGGAATAATTATAGTTTTACCTTCTCAAAAATTATAAAATTACATCCGCACATGTCTTGTTTTTACAATTATACTTCCACTTTGTTTAAGTGAGAGTCAATCATATCACGTTACCGAAATATGAATTTATCTATATACTCATATTTATTTTCGTTAAATAAGAATATTATAGACATTTTATCAAAGAAAAATTATTGATATATAAAATTCAGAATACAAATCTAAATTTTGAAAAAACATATAAATTTCGAAACAAATATATAAAATTTGTAAAAATATATAAAATTCAAAAAACAAATCTAAATTTCAAAAAAAAAAATATATAATTCGAAACAAATAAATAAAAAGGTTGATCGATTTGTAATTAATTAAATTAAATTTTAAAATTTGATCAATTTGTAATTTATCCTCTCTAACTCTCCTTATACATAGTTTTCCCATTTGATTATATGTTTTAAGCAAAAACATTATCTTCATTATTCAGACCATGATAATTGTGTTGAATTATAATTTATGTAATTTATTTTTTTTATTTTAATTTTTTCAAAGAATGATGATATATCTTTGTCAAAGTGAGACCAAATTATATACATATATATATATAGATTTGGGATATTTTGTAAGTTTATAATTGATGTTTATCTTAATCTTTTATGTTGTCTTAGATCATCAATATTACTATGTTTTAATGGAGACATTTTTTTCTCTTTTGGGATTTTGGGATCTAAGAAAAAAAATAAGAAAACTGAAAAATAAGAAAAAATCTATATTAACCTTATTAATATATTCACACACATATATACATATATATGTATTAACCTTATTTGAATCACCTTTTTCTATATTAACCTTATTAATATATATATACATATACATATATATATGCATACAGTATAGGTTTGTGGGTGAAAAAGGGAAAAATGGAGAGAAGACTCCACTGGCAAGTCAGAACAAAGAGGCCACAATCCATGGTCGAAAATCTCAAGCAAGAAGAAGGAAATGAGAGGAAAGAATCGGTGGAGAAGAGCAAAGAGTGTAGCCTCGTCACAACAAGAGAATGGGTAGTGAACATTAGTAGAGCTAAAATCCCCAAAATGAAATACCCCCCAAAGTAGCTAAAGACCAAGAGATGGAGAAAAGAAAAGCAAGTAGAGGAGAAGGGTCAGACGTGAAGAAGGCGAAATCAGCTCTCTATGGCCGAAGCACAGAGGAAGCAAGAGCAGTGAGAAAAATGGTAGCTGTCCTTGGAGGAGTAGCCTCCAAGCAAAGAGAGAAGAGAAGGAAAAATGGAATGTTGTGAAAAGAAATGAGTCTGCCAAAAAGAGGGAGGAGAGGATCCCTAAGCAATGCACTATTGCCCTCTATTTATAGGTAATAAGGCTCAAAATGTTTCCCTAAATGTAGTGGTCCCCAAGTCCTACCAATGTTCCACTTTTCTCTAATAAGGTGATGAGGGCCATGATGTGGGCCTATAAGGAGAATTATTTCCACATTATGAATAATGGATAGAATCCACATTATATGCCTTTATCATGACTAAACTACACTCCAAGCTTCCATGCCACATGCTCTTTCCAATCCCTTCACAATGTGAGGATGGTGTCGCGCTGTCCACGTGTCACGGCTACGCAACATCTATGGCCACAACCAGATCAGTCGTGCAGCGGATCACTCCCCAATAGCCTTCGCAGTACATGCATATACCACTAGAGCTGTGTATAAATGGTGGTAAACGCCCTTAAGAGACTGTTACGTCATCAGGACCAGTAGACCATGGAGGTACCACTCCCATGTACGCTGTTCAGCTCCACAGGTGCGCTGCCACAATAAGACCACTTTTAGAAGGCTTTTGAATTGCCGCGAGTAATCCGCCTCAAAGTCGGACACATTGGGTCAACCCGTATACCAACTTCGGTAGGGCGGGTCCGAGGCACTACCCAGTAGCCCAGTACCCTAAATGAGACCCTTCTACGAGTCGAGTGCACCCTAAAATAATACCTATGCCTACAACGTTGTAGATCGAGATCGGGGAGGGAGGTGTGGGGGTGAGGGTGGCGGTTGGCGGTAGGGGTGGCGATGGGAAGGGGGGAGAGACTGGGGGTTGGGGGTGGCGTGCAGTGGGGTTGTGGGGCGGCAGCAGGAGGGGGCGCGGCTAGGGGTTGGGGGTGGTGGCGAGAGGGGAGGGGGAGTGATTAGAATTAGGGTTTAGGTTAAGGTTGAGGTTGATGATGAAATTGTTTGAATATGAGTTTAAACTTTTTTGGAATAAATTTAATTTTTATTTGGACACAAGACTTAGATTATTTTGGAATTGAATTCATTTACGTTTGTTTGGCTTAAGGATATTTAATATATTTTATACCATGAGGGGTATAAATAAAAATACTTATATGTGAAGGGGTGTGATTGAAATAAAGACAAATTTAAAAGGGTGTAAATGAAATTAACCCTTTAATTTTTTTGTTCTTTGGTTTTGTAGTCCTGAGTCATAGGGCAATATGTGAGGGTTTTCTATCGTGACTCGCCAGATTTGTGAGTCCTACGCGGCTGAGTTCACGGACATCTGGATCTGACTGAATGAGCTACGCTTGCCACGTGTTGCAACCGACCAACACTTTCCATTAAATAGTTTCTGGGAACCGTGAAGTTCACCGCCACGGCTATTGCTTCGATGACACGTGTACCTTTTCTCATAGGGTTGTTAACTACACCGATTCGGTTTGGTACGATTATTTGAAAACAAGAATCGGAACCAGAATCATTAGTTAAAGAACCAAATCAAATCATAAAATAACGATTCGGTTCGATTCCACAAGCATGCTCTTTCAAAATATATATAATATACATCAACATAAATTATGAAAAACAATCTTGTCAATTTCAAAACTAAGAACAAGATTCTTAAAATCAAAAATTACATATACACAACCCCACCTTCACCCGCACCCTCAATAATTCACACGCACTAAAAGGATGAGAGAAAGAGTTTTAGAGATATTGTTTATGGAGTTTTGTGATTTTTTTATTACGTTTTTTTTTTTAATTTTAGAAATGACTTCAGTCAAGAGAATTGTTGAATGTCCGCGAGTTAAAACAAAAAAGTTATGAGTACGTGTTTATGTGTGAAACAATAAATATTTAGAGATCTATAGAGGGGGAGAGAGAAATTAACATTTTGTAGAAAACTTAAAAGCTGGTGGTAATGAAGAGAGGAGTTATGGTGGCCGGCGGTAAGAATGGATGTGAGAGATGAGAGGGGCTATAAATTATAAGATTTGTGTATATGCGTGTAATATTTGTTTGGATTGTAAAAAATTATTAGGGTAAACTTAAAATTTTATTTAATACACTAATTTGTAATTATTTAGTATTATAAGTTTATATGAATCTATAATTTTATTAAATATATTGTAATTATATGAGTGAGTTATACATATATATTTATATTTATATTTAATTTATATTGGTTCGGTTCGTTTCAGACTGTCTGAAATTGGAACCAAATCAAATTAGAACGGTTATGTTTTTTGAAAACCGGAACCAAATCAAACCAATTCAAAATCGAAACTAAAACACCAATTCGGTTCGGTTTGGACTGATTATGCGATATTTTTGTGTACCACTATTTGAAGCTACAGTGGAGTACTGTTTTGGTATACTAAAGGGTATAAGTGTAAATTGAGTTGTTATTCTGCTGCGGTATTTTTCGTTTTTCTGAAAAGTACTAGTCTTATGAAAGCAACTCTGTTTTTTTGTGGTACCCCTCTTGAAAGATCAGAGAATTAGTGAAAGGTCAATGTTGGCCCTGGCCACTTGAGAGTTGAAAGGGGCACCAAATTAATTGAATTTCTAGATTTTCTGGTACTTCCATTCATTTTGTAAAATTATACCTTATAAAAAAATATAAAATTAAGCAAATGTCTCGACTAGAAAATATCAAAAATACTCTACTATATTTGAATGCTTTCACAATTTTATTGAGTTAATAAATCAAACCTTTATTTTAATTTATTCAAGTTCATTTGACCTTCTTTTGCTCCATGTATTTACGACCCATGCTAGAAGCTAACAAGCTAACGAAAATTATTCTTCGTGTTCGTGGGCATCTAGTTAACCTTCGACTCTTCATAATTTGAATGTGTGTTGAGTTATGTGTCATGACTGTCAATAACTATGATTGCCTTAAATCATCATATAACTAATTAACTTCTGATAATTTTTATAATGTATATATACACCCATTTTAGATGATTGTATTAGATGGTGAATTTCATCCTCAAGATACGACAATAATATAAAATGCAGTGAAGTCAGTATGATCTCATATCTCGTGTATGTTGCTCGATTCGTTAAGTTTTGCCATAATAAATAAATTTTTAGGGATATTCAAATGTTACTTCAAGATATTCCCGTGATCTATCGACTACATTGAGTTTTGTGTCTAATCACCTCTCTCAAAATATTGGATTAAGAGTACTCTCAGTATCTTAGATTAAATTATGATCCTTCCTCCAAACTCTTTAATTAGGCCCAAAAAAGTTCGGAAAATTCTCATGGAGCTATTTCATTAGATGTTATCAATACCCATGAAGAATTTTTTCTTTTATTTGCAATAATTTGAATTTTTTTTTATCTTTGTTGTTAAAAGTTTACAACAATGTAATGCAAGGTCATTTATGACATTTGCTACTTAAAATGACGCGTGCTGTATTATATTCAAAGGGACTTTCAATCGTTAATTGATTTTTCTTACTGTGTGCCTCCATTTCTGCAATTTAACACTTATTAATCAATTATTTTTTTATCCACATGCTCACTTCTATTCTATCATATCTTTTGTATAATTTCTCTCTTTTTCAGGAATTATTAGTTTTTTCCGGTTTTTTATTATGTAAATTCCAAGTGCATATATTATATAGACAAAAAGGTTGTACAAAAAACTACAAATATCTTTATGTTTTAAGGTGAGGAATTCACGGTCCAGAATGAAAGCTCAGAAACTTGTAAGCTGTAGACCGAGTTTGCCAACTTGCATGTGTTTCTATCATGGGAAATATGCGGCTGGTGGTGGCAACACCGGAACACCCTACGCCTACGAGTAGAAAATACAACAACTTCCTTTCCAGTATCGATTACGGTAATATTGTAATAAATTCAAATAATATTAATCTTAAAGTATTTTCGGTTGCGATGACGGTAATATTATAATAGATTCGAATAACATCAATCTTAAAAATAATTATTATATAAATATCGATGTTATAAAACAGTATTTGTATTTTTAAAAATAATGTACGATAAATGTTGATGGAGTAGTTAATTATTTTTTTATTTTTTATTATATTTTTTAAGAATTTAGTCCTTGTTTGTGTTATTATATATGGACATTTCTATCAAATCTTTTTTTTTGGTAAATATTCTATCAAATCTAGATGACTTATCAGAACATTATATTAATTAGATTATCACTATTACGTCCACTTGAGGACACCCATTTGAAGGAAACACTAGTGATAGCATATGTAATTAGAAGAGATTAACGGTAAGGTTTGGTTTATTGGTTGAAGAAGCATTAGTTTTCATTATGTTTCTCTATTCTTATAAAAATACAAATAATTTGTTTATTATAAATATAATCCAAACTTCACTCTATTCTTATAAAAAAACTTATATTAACAAATTTTGTAAATGAGTAGAGTTAGGCTCTTTTTTTATTTTTATATATAAGTAAATATACACTCACACGTCACCTACTATATCCTTTAGAAAATTCGAACCTCTCACATCTCTATTTGTAAGGTGATATTATAACATTACAACACTTCTGCGTTGGTTAGTTGAATTTTTGGATGGCCAGACTCCCGAAAACAAAATATAAACCTAGCTACTTAAAAAAAAAAAAACCCTTAAATATAATCAAACAACTACTGATTCATGTAGTTTTATTTTTGAGTTGTTGACAATTATTTATCGTAGCAAAGATGACACAAAGCTTTCTATTTTTTGAATAGAAAGGTTTGATCGATATTGGCCGTCAATTTGGTGAATGTTTCTGTCATATATACGACAGTGGATTAATAAAGGTTATGAAATTGGTTAGACGTACTAATTGCAAAACAACATTAACGGTTCTCAATTGTCACTGTACTTTAGTGGGCACACAATCACTTAACGCCGTGAAAATAAGCCAATAAGGAATGAGGAATGCTATATAACACAACACAAACAGGCTGGCTTTTAAGTTATTAGAAGCATATATGGTGATGTTATGGTAATATCAAGCTAATTAATACAATATCAATATATATCATGCTAATTAATTATGTGATAATATTTTTTATGGTTACGGAATGCGATCATTTTGTCAAATATAGTGACAGCTAAATATGATTTGTTAGATCGTCAATTTTGACTAGTGGAAACTGGTGAACCAAGAAAGAGACACAAGTTGATGTTTTTGTGTCTATATTTGTATAAGTAGCTAATTCGATGGAATCAAAATATTTATCAGGTGGGGTGGGACTAAAACATTTATCTAGAGTTTCACATGAATTTTGGTATCAAATTTTGCTTGATTTATCGATATGAACAACTTTAAATGGTACTCAATGAGGATCTACAACGTATTACCTTCGGTCTTTCCTTCAATGATAAGTTGATCAAGTGGGTGGGATTAAAACATGTATCTAGCGTTTCATATGAATTTTGGTATCATATTTTGTTTGATTTATCGATATGAACAACTTTAAATGATTAGTTGAGAATTACCATTTTGCAATATCATATACAACACATCTTAAACATGTCTGTCACTTTATAGTCGTATCCATTAATTAAAGATAAAAATTTATTATTTCAGAAATTTGATTGATATATATATATATATATATATATATATATAATTAAAGATAAAAATTTATTATTTCAGAAATTTGATTGATATATATATATATATATATATTCATATTGTTTGGATTTTTACATCCGTCCAAGATCACTTGTTAGGGTTTTCATACCCTCTGTTTGAAGCCGTGCACACCTGCAAATCAGAAAACACACACCAACACAATTGACACAAAGATATATACGTGGTTCGGTCAAATCAACATACGTCCACGGAGAGTACCGTTTCACTATAATCAATGAGATGATTCAAGGGGATGATCTGCAGATCATACACACGCACACACACAGTGTATACTCACGTCCGTATCACCGGAATAATATAAGCCTATATTATTCCTAACTTTCACCAAGAAGAATACTAGTATGTATCTCTTTTCTCTCTCTATCTTATGCACCGCCTGTGCTTCACTCGCACTAGGTGTCTCACTCACACCGGTAGTGCCGGCCTATACAGACTCTCTGGCGCCGACATGTTTTGACTCTCACTTTTGGTATAAAGAATACAATAGGAGAGTCCCTATATTTATAGGGAAACATATAGAGGTGATTTTGCCTTTTAGTCGATATGGGACAACTTTCAATCCTTTTAACAAATGAGTCACCCTAATATAGCAATCTCTCACTTGACGACTTTGCCTCCATCAATGATCAGTGCACAGTGCCCTCATTCCTGTCTTCAAGCTTGAAGACCCACTGAAGTTGCGCACAACTTCAGTTCCTCTGTTTTCACCACTTTAGTCAACACGACCGTGCTGATAGCTCTCACTGCATGAGCAATATCTAGCCTTCTACAGAACATGCGACCTCTATTGCGTCTGGCCACTCAGCCTTGCAACCACTGTCACTTCTGACTTCGTCTTGCAAACTTTGTCTCGTCTGTCTTTTTTTTTTCCCTTTCACTGATAAACTTTCCGGCTGCTGCATATAAAACTCCTCTTTTAGGTCACCTTCGAGGAAAACAGATTTGCCATCTAACAACTCTAGATGCAAAACTTCTGCTTCAACAATGCTTTAATGAATGGTATTCAGTTTCACAACTGAAGAATGAAGAGCTTTCTTCCCTACCAGCAGCTCGGTTAGCTTCCATGTCTTGATGAGGATAAGGAACATCTTTTCATTTTCCATCACAAGCTCCCACTGTCTTGTATCTTTTGCACTGCATGTTTCACCATCACAATCTGGTCCATCTCCATCTGTGAGCAACAAACAATTCAGGTATCTCCGGTTCGGCACACGCGGCCGTGAAGTCCTCTTAAACACAGAATTAGGAGTCGGAGTTTGTGGTGTATCATCTGGTTGAGTTCTGCTATCTGCAATATGTTCTTCTGACTGAGGACTATCACTGTTTAGAACATCTTTTATCTCAACATACATATGATCATTATGTGTTTTACCGCTCCATACCTCTTCTGGTATTCTTTGCTCCAATGATACTGATGGACCACGATTCATAAAATACGTTGTTGTATTGACTACTTCTGCCCAGAACTTGGCAACCCTACCTGAATGCACATGTTTCTGGCTATCTCAGTCACTTTCCGGTCCGTACTTTCTGCTACGCCATTCTGTTGTAGTGTACTTGAAACAATTTCCTATAATTTGATCTTGTTCTCATAGCAAAAGTTCTTGAACTCAGAGTCTTCATTTTCTCCACCAAAGTCGGATCTCAGTTTCTTTACCTTCAACCATGTCTTATTCTCTACCATGACTTTCCATTTCTTGAACACATTGTACACCTTAGATTTATGCTTCAAGAAGTAAACCCATATCTTCCTGGAATGGTCATTAATGAAAGTCACGAAGTAGGACTTTTCGCCAAGAAATGAGACAGTTGTTAGCCCCCAAACACCCATGTGAACTAGCTCAAGCTTCTCCACTGTGAGACTTCTGTTGTCGCTCTGGAAAATAACCTTTTTCTGCTTACACTCACAAAATTCGATGTCAATCGATTTCACTGGTAGTTTTCCTTTCAAGAACATAACTACGAGCTTCTTTTAACTTATGTGACCTAGCATTTTGTGCCACAAGTTGTGATTCTCATTGCCTACTGCAACTGTAATCACTATGCTAAAATTGGTGGTTGTGTAGAGCATACCTTCTTTCTTTCCTCGTGCTATAGTCATAGCCCCTCTGGAAACTTTCCACTTATCTTTACTGAAAGTGGTCACATAACCTTCACTCGCCAACTGGCCTACTAAGATCAGGTTATTTCTCAAGTTTGGAATGTGTCTCATATTTCTCAGCTTCCATATCGATCTGTTGAGTCTGATATGTACTTCACCCTTGCTAACAACACTGTAGGGTCGATCGTCACCTAGATGAACCTCGCCAAGGTTACCAGGTGCATAGCTCTCAAAGAGCTCTCGACTTGAAGTGGCATGAAATGATGCTCCAGAGTCCAAGACCCAAAACTCTGTCTTGCTCTCCAAAGAACATATCAATGCATCATTATCTGAGACAAAATTCACTCAGTCTTGTCACCCACTACCTTTGCAGGGATATGCACTGGCATCTATAATGACCAAGTTTGCCACAATTCTAATACTCAATGGAATTTCGAGACTCTTGTCTCGACTTGGAACGACCACGTTCATTATTTTCGCATTTCCTTCTATTCGAACCTCTGCTTCTGGTGTTGACATTCAATGTTGAGCCACTGTTAGAAGAGTCTGATGTCTGTCTTCTGATCTCTTATGTGAGTACCAAACTCACTACGAAATCATACTGTAACAGTTCTATCCCTAAGGAGCTACTGATTGCGGCCACTGTGGCACTTCAACTCTCTAGCAATTGGGTTAAAACTAAAGTCGTTTTCATTTTTCCAGTGATTGGCATATCAACCGATTCCAACTGCTCAACAATTTCATTAAGAGAAATGAGATGTTCACTGACCTTCCCATTCTTGGACATCTTCAAATTGATCAATCTTTGGATGAGATGTACTATATTTGCTCCAGACGGCTGTTTGTACATGTTTGAAAGGGCGTTCATGAGAGACCTTGTTGTCTTCTCATTTTTTATGTTGAAAGCAACGAACTTTGATAACGTCAGTCTGACCGTACCAAGAGCCTTTCGATCTAGGATTTTCCAATCCTCTTCTTTCATCGATTCTGGCTCCTGCCCTTCCAATGGTAAATACAAATTCTTCTAGAATAACACATCCTCAATTTGCATAATCCAATAGGCAAAATTTGTAAAGTCAAACTTGTCGATCATTACTGCATTTTCTTCTCCCATAGCTTCCATTGAGCCTATTCGAGGTGTTCAGAGTCTAATTATGAAAAAACGATCACACGGTTGCGTCTGGAACGTTCCAAAACCTTAAGAACACCTCTAATCACATCGAAAACGGGTCAAAAATGACTCCAAACGGGCCAAAATAAATTGGCTTTGCTGACGTGGTGTTGACTGATGACATAGCAGTTTGACCGATGACATGCCATTGACATACTAACGTGGTGCCGACGTCAGCTTCTTCTTCCCCAAAATTCCGGTCACCGGACTGGTTTTTCCGGCCACCTCACAACTTTTTCCAGCTGCGCGTGGGAGTGCGTGCAAACTCAGATGGGGCTGATTTTTATGCCAAAACGTTCTCCTTCGAAAGATCTTTTCGTTGATATATTATACGCCTAGGTAAAATCAACGATGCTCTGCGAAATAGGCCCAAAACGAAACTGTTGCGCGTGGAGCCCAAAAAATCTGTTCAGAATTTGTGGCAGTGTGTGGAGGTTCATCTCGCGACGTGCTTTTCAGTTCCGGTTTCGTATCGTCGAGACGAAGCTCCTAGTGTGGTCGGTTTCTGATTTCGTGCAACTTGTTCGTCCGAATCTGGACCAGAACGTACGGCTTTAGGATTTTCTCCAACCAAGAGCTCTGATACCACTTGTTAAGATCATAACACACTCTGATACCACTTGTTAGGGTTTTCAAACCAGCCCAATATCACTTGTTAAGGTTTCCACACCATTTGTTCGAAGCCGTGCACACCTGCAAATCAGAAAACACACACAAAACACACACCAACACAATTAGCATAAAGATATATACGTTGTTCGGCCAAATCAACCTACATCCACGGAGAGTATCGTTTCACTATAATCAATGAGAGAAGTACAAGGAGATGATCCGCATATCATACACACGCACATACATAGTGTATACTCACGCCTGTATCACCGGAATAATATAAGCCTATATTATTCTTAATTATCACCAAAAACAATACTAGTATGTATCTCTTCTCTCTCTCTATCTTGTGCACCGCATGTGCTTCACTCGCACTAGGTGTTTCACTCACACCGGTACCGGCCTATTCTGCCTGCGACGACCTATACTAGCTCTCTGGCGCCGACCTGTTCTGGCTCTCACTTTTGGTACAAAGAATACAATAGGAGAGTCCCTATATTTATAGGGAAGGATATAGATGTTGTTTTGTCTTTTAGTCGATGTGGGACAACTTTTAATCCTTTTAACAAAGGAGTTACACTAATATAACACATATATCAAACAAAAGTGCAAAATATCTCCCTCAAAATTGAGCAAGTTATCTCATTAGGCTCATTTTTTGAATGTCAAATTACAATTTTGCCCATGAATTAACTTTTTATAAAAAAAATAAAAATATTATAATACGTAAAAAAACTAACATACTATCATTAGTCTTATGTTAATTTGTTACCCAAATGTCACATTTCAGGGGTATTTTACAATTTTGCCTATGTAATATTCTATTTTTTTTGGATTGATTAAGATTAAAAAAATAAATTAGTTTTATTTTATCCGTGCTAAACATGAATAATTTATTTTAAGAAAATTATTTTTAATTTATCTAATAGTAATTCGTACACTTAAAAAAAATTAATTACAAAATAAATTCAAACATGTATACAAATAGACAATGAGAGATCTAGAAAATTATTTTAGGATGACAACAAAAATATTTTTTACTATTTGAATTATATTTTAGGGATCTAGAAATTAGTTCTTATAATTTTTGAATTACATTTTTACTTGTTTTAATTTTTTTTTTTAAAATAATTATCGTTGAATTTATTTATTTATTGTGATGGTTCAAAAAATATTATTTTTTCTCCTCTCCCTCTAAAATAAAAAATATTCCGTTGCCACCCTAAAATTATTTTCTAGATCTCTCATTGTCTATTTGTATACATGTTTGAATTTATTTTGTAATTTGTTTTTTTGAATTGTACGAATTACTATTAGATAAATTAAAAATAAAATTTTAAAAATAAATTATTCATATTTAGCACAGATAAAATAGAACTATTTTTTTTAAAAAAACTTAATCAATCCAAAAAATAGAATATTACTTAGGCAAAATTACAAACTGCACCCCTGAAGTGTGTTGTTTGGGTAACAAATGAACATAAGACTAATAAAGGTATTTTAGTCTTTTACGAATTATATTTATTTTTTATTTTTTATAAAAAGTTAATACATGTGTACAATTGCAATTTGACATTCAAAAAATGGGTCCAATGGAACAACTTGCTCAATTTTGAAAATTTGAGGGATTAATTTGCTCACTTTTATAATGCATGAGTATTTTGCTCATTGAGAATAGTTCAGTGGTGTATTTTTCACTTTTGCCTATATATCAAGAACATTTGGTAGACATATTTCAAATAAACAGTTAATGTATTTCAGGTTCTTGATTAACACATCCTATACTCTGTGTCCTAGGTAAACAAATGCGTAATAGTCCTAAAAACAAGATTACAAATGTGTATATATAAAAGAAAATAAATAAAAGATTACAAATATATATAAAATGTTCAACTTCTAAAACAACAAAAGAATAACTATAATGACAACTGACAAGTGCAATTGTAAATATCACTTATACAAATGTGTGTATATATCCAAATAAAGTCATCCTAAAACTCTTTTAGCTTTAGTATATATAATGCATATAATTTATTCTGGTTCTACTTTATTTCAAATATTTTAATATAATGCGAGTTACTCCCAAATTGGGGTAATTCGTATTATATTAAAAAATTTAAGGTGAAGTAGAATTAGAGGGGAGTTAAACGCATTGTATGAATAATATATATGGTGAATAATATATATGGTTAAATGATCGCACCATTATGGGGGCAATTCACACTTTTTTTTTCATTTAAAAAAAAAAATTCAAAAGGATAAACTAGGTGGGTTTATTTACCAAAAAAAAAAAAAAAAAGTTTGTTTAATTAATACCAAAATAATCATTGATATTATATTTTTCTATTTTTAATGTGTAAAATCAAGGATTGCCCCTTATAAAATATATGAATACAAAAAATAAATAAATAATTTTAATTTAGAAATTCATGAAACTAAAAAAAATAAAATATACAATTTGAGTATTTATAATGACTCAGGTGTCAATACACATATTTTTATTTGTATGTCCTAGGCCTTTTATTTTATATTATATATAAAGCTTAATCTTTTAAAAAATTATATACACATTTTTAAACTAATGAATATTATAAGCACAATATCTATATTAAAATGGTGTTTTAAACACTTGTCCAAAATAAGTAGGTGCAAAACACACATTTAAAAACTAATGAGTCTTATTCGCACAATATTTATATTACATGGGTAATTTAAGCACTTGTCCTGGAAGAATAAGTGTCAATATATACATTTTAAAACTAATGGGTGTTATACGCAAAATATCTACATTATAGGGTTATTTTGAGTACTTAACCCTATAATCTAATAAAACTTGATGTGGTTCACCATTTTCTGTGGTAAACCAACACCAACTACTAATGTGGACAGGCTATGCATTTTGAGCCTCAGAGAGGATTGCTTGGTAAAGATACAATTGGAATCACCTTCTCTGAAGTGAAAGGACTAGGCACCAATGAAATGTAGAACACTTAAGACCACAATAATAGTCAGCCTCATACAAATAGAAAATGCCAATTTAGATTGTTACTTGCCAAACACTTGCATTATGGAAATTAATGAATAAAAACCATATATATATGATCAAGAGAAAGGAACAAACAGATAAATCTCTCTAAGAAGAATGATGTGAGAAATTATTAGGGTCCTGGAAGCAACTTTTAGCACATAGGGTACTCATGTCTTGAGTGGGTGCGGCCATTATTGCATAACAAACCTGTTGGGCCACTGTAACAAGTATTAACAAATTTCTTACTCTGAGGTTAATTATCTTAGACGCAAACTTACTTGAAAAGTATCGAATTCAATGCGTAACTTTTATAATCAATTTTAATGTTGATATCGTTCAAAATCCGTTGTATAATTATCTTGACCACAATTGATACTGTAACTGCAAATGATGATTACACTTGAGCACAAATTTTATTACTAATTAAAATTTTAGATAAAAAATGACTTTTTAGTTCGAACACTACTTATTTTTCTGTGGCAAGTTTTTTTTACCAATTAATAATCACGACCAATCACTTTTTTTTTTTTTTTGGGTGTAAAATAAAAACTAACCACAAACATAGAAGCCTTTTTTAAGAACATTTAAGACAAGAAGACTAATTTGGGATAGTAACACTTCAAGAACATTAATTCAAATTTCATAGCTTCCAAAAAATATAATTGTAAGCAGTAATTGATTTCAATTCACCAAGTATGATGTGAACAGCCTACATATATAATAGTTTAGAAAATGGTTTGTGAATTTTGGGATTTAAGTGCCTGATTGTGACACTAAGGGCATGTTTGTAAAGGGTTGTTTTTGTTTTTTGTTCCCAAGTTGGGAACAAAACTTGTTTGACACCCAAATTTTCAAAAATATTTTGGTGAACAGTATCAAGAACAAATACAAAAATAACCCAAAATATGAGAACATGAAATTGATATTTTTTTTTGTTCTACACACACACACATCATTCCATATTCACCACCACATATCTACACACACACTCACACATATATACACACACAAATACATACCCTCACCCCGCCACCACCACAAATCTACACACACACATATATATATATACACACACACACACATACACACCCTTCATTCTCTACCACCACCAACGCCACCAGTTGCCACCACCACCACCACCAACGCCAATAGTCACCACCACCCGCCACCACCACCGAATTAGGGCAAACCCATCCACCCCTAATTGCCCTAAACCCCCATTTTGGAACAATCAATATAAATTAGTTCCAAACACATATTTGTTTTTATTGTTTTGGGAAAAAATGCAAAGACAGACAAATACAAATACATATTTTTGTTTTTTCACCCAAAAATCAAATACAAAAATAGGGGTATCCAAACGGGGCCTAAAGCGTTCTTTGGTTTTTGTTTGATGTTTGCTATAATAGTTGTTTTTCAAACAAAAACGTGTTTGACTCTTGTGTTTTATTTTGAATAATAAAAAACGTTTGTGTTTTTTAATCCATTTTTGCAAACAAAAAATATGTGTTTTTTTTTTACTATTCACTCAAAATATAAATGTATATATTTACACCACGACCACCACCGGCGGTCCACCGCCGTCACCGCCTCCACCGCCACATCCGACTACCGCCGTCGCCGCCTCCGACCACCACCAACACTTCCCTTTGTCCCGAAACACCACCGCCGCCCCCGACCACTACCAACACCACTTTCCCTTGGCCCAAAATACCACATATACATATGTATATATTTAAAGGAAAAACATCAATACCAAACATACTTCTGTTTTGGACTACAACACTCCACAAACATAAACATGTATTTGTGTTTTTCTAAATTCCACAACAACAAACACAAACAAAAACCAAACAGGACCTACAACTTGTTGGAGTTTAAACTCAAACTGAGATTTGTTAGATTATGTGTCTTGTTTTTATTTATGTATCATGTGTTTGAATAAGTCTTTGCCCAAGTCTTTGATCAGGTCTTTACCTGTTTTGCACGTTGATAGTAAGTGCCACAAATGTAGGAATTAATCAAGCTTAGTTGAAGTGTTTTTAGGAAGTAGTTAAAGGGTTTGTAATGCCTATAAATATGTATATTGTTCAGCTCATTTTAATTAAGTCATAATCTTAAATAAAGCCTTTCTTTCATTTTCAGTTCATTCTACAATTCTGATTATTTGATATTAAATTTCATCTTCTAATATCAACATTTGGTATCAGAGCTTAGGTTATCCAGAGTTCTTGTTTTCTAAGTAGTTCACTTAGATTGTTTGTAAGTAGGTCATAAACATGAACAGATCAATTCAACCTCAGCTTCCGAAGTTTTGCGGAATTTTTTTTTTATCAGTGGTGTATCCAGATGAGGGCATTGTTCGGCTTCCAGGAGCTAACAGAGATTGTCGAAGATGGATACATTGAGCCAGCTGATCAAGTTGTAGTTGCAGCTCTTTCTCAAACCCAAAAAAGACAATTTGAGAGAAAACAGAAAGAAGGACAAAAAGGCTTTATTTTATCTCTACTAAATCGTGGACGAGATTGTCTTCGAAAGGATCTCAAATGCAACAACGGCTAAGGTTGCGTGGGAGATGTTGCAGAAATCCAATAAAGGTGATGAGAAGGTGAAAAGTGTAAGGTTGCAAATCTTACGAGGTGAATTCGAAACTCTTTCTATGAATGATTCTGAAACTATATCTGATTATTTTTCACGAGTTCAATCTGTTGTGAATTAATTACGGGTTAATGGTGAAAAATTGGATGATGTACGTGTAATCGAAAAAATTATGAGATCCTTGACGAATCGTTTTGATTATGTTGTTGTTGCAATCGAAGAAGGAAGGGATCTTTCAACCATGACAATTGAAGGGTTGATGGGTTTATTATGTTATCACAAACTTAGAATGAACCACAGATCTACAGATTCTGTATAACGAGCTTTTCAATGCAAGGTAATGTTGAGCGCAAAAGGTATTTCTAGTGGTGGAAAAACATCAGGCCAAGGCAAAGCTGGTAGGTTTCATGGGTTAAAAAAGAATGCCTCTGTGAAGGGAATAAACTCTAATCCACACACTTCTGAAGGTCGAAGGTATGATAAATCCAATATTCAGTGTTTTGGTTGTAAAGAATATGGACATTATCGATCAGAGTGTAAGGTTAGAACGCCTAAGAAAAATTTTGAACATGCTAACTTTGCTCAAGATGAAGTACAAGAGAAAAATATCTTGTTGGTTAGCTTGTAGTGCTTTGGAAGAAGCAAATTTTGATAAATGGTACTTGGATACCGGATACAGTAACCACATGTGCGGCAAGAAGGAACTCTTTTCTCACTTAGATGAATCTGTATGCGGTGAAGTAAATTTTGGCAACAAGACGTAAGTTTCAATTATGGGCAAAGGTAAAGTTCTCATACGATTGAAAGACGGTTCTCTTGAGCATATCTCTAATGTTTATTATGTTCCTAGTTTACATTGGGATTTGCTAAGCCTAGGACAACTCTCTGAAAAAGGCCATAAAATTATCATTGATAAAGGTGTTTGCATGATTGAGAATCGAGAAAGTGAGCTTGTTGCTAAGGTACAAATGACTAAAAATTGAATGTTTCCTTTGTCTTTACAAATTGAAATAGTGTGTGCTTTTAGTTCTCTTGTTAAAGAAATAGATTGGTTATGACACTTTTGTTTTGGTCATCTCAATTTTAATGGATTACGGTTATTGGCAAGGAAGGACATGGTTACAGGGCTACTTTTATTGGAGGGTTCAAATCTGTTGTGCGAGGGTTGTATTCTTGGCAAACAACATAAGGGTTCTTTTCCAGTGGGGAAGTCACTCAAAACAACTTAGCCATTGCAGCTTGTGCATTCAGATATTTGCGGACCAATGGAGAATGAATCACATGGAGGTAATCGGTATTTTATTACTTTCATAGATGATTACAGTCTGAAGACCTGGGTTTGTTTTTTAAAGCAAAAATATGAAGCTTTCCGCGTATTTAAAGAATTTAAAGTCTATGTTGAAAAACAAAGTGGTTACAATTTGAAGATGTTTCGCATGGATAGAGGCGGGGAGTATATTTCTACTGCATTTTTTTATTTTTGTAAAAATCATGGAATCAAGCATCAGCTAATAGCTAGCTATTCACCACAGTAGAATGGAATTTTTGAGAGGAATAATAGAACCATTGTTGAAATGGCACGTAGCATGTTGCAAGGTAAACATTTACCAAAAGTCTTTTGGGCTGAAGCTGTTTCTTGTGCTATTTATATTTTTGAACATGTGTCCTACAAGAAGTGTGCTTGATATGACACCTGAGGAGGCATGGAGCGGATATAAGCCAAATGTTGACACACTCCGAGTTTTTGGGTGTGTCGCATATGTGCATTTCCCTGCTGAAAAAAGGAAAAAGTTTGATGGTAAAGGTGAGAAATGCATATTTATTGGTTACAGTGAGAGAGCTAAAGGTTATAAATTGCTCAATCCACAAACAAGTGTAGTTCTTGTGAGTAGGGATGTCAAATTCAGTGAACCCAAGGCTTGGGATTGGACACATAATGGGAAGGTACAGATGGGTATTCATTTGGATGTAGAATCAGTTAATGGCGTGACGCAACCTGATGAAGCATTACAGAATATGGGCAGTCTAGGACCCTCTAATTCATCTCTAACTCTAGAAATAACGACTCATACCTCCACATGTACCCGTGTGATGCCTGCGCGTTTACAAGACTATGTTGTAACCAATGATAATGATGTTATTGACGAGGAACTTGTAAATATTGCATTATTTGCAGACTATAACCCTCTCACCTTTGCAGAAGCAAAACAACATGATGAATGGCTACGAGCCATGGATGAATAAATTTAGTCCATAGAAAAGAACGGTACTTAGGAGCTGACTTCTCTGCTTGAAGGAAAGAAAATGATTGGCGTCAAATGGGTGTATAAAACAAAGTATAAACCTGATGGTCAAGTGGACAAGCTGAAGGCTCGATTGGTCGTGAAATGTTACAAACAAAAACCAGGTATCGACTACTATGAAGTTTTTGCATTCGTAGCTCGCTTTGATACTATTTGTATAGTGATTGCCTTAGTTGCCAAAAGGAAATGGAAGATACATCAGATGGATTTCAAATCCGCATTTTTGAATGGAATCCTTGAGGAAGAAGTCTTCGTTGAGCAGCCAGCTGGATATGTGAAGAAAAGCCATGAAGATAAGGTTATTAGGTAAAAGAAAACTCTATATGGATTAAAACAGGCTCAGCGGGCGTGGTACACTCGTATCGACTCATATTTCCAGGAAAATGGTTTTATCAAGTGCCCTTACGAACCTACATTATATATCAAATCAAATTCAGAAGGCGATATCCTTATTGTCTGTTTGTATGTAGATGATTTGATATTTATTGAAAATGATCCCGGCATGTTTGATGCTTTTAGGACCGCTATGACTAACAATTTTGAAATGACTGACATGGGGCTGATGTCTTACTTTCTTGGTCTTGAAACTATACAAACTAAGGATGGGATATTTCTCTCACAGAAGAAATATGTTGCGAACATCTTGAAACAGTTCAACCTAGATTCTTGTCATCCGATCAAGACTCTGGTTGAAACAAGGTTGCAATTGGATAAATTTGGTAATGGTGACCTGGTGAATGTCACTTATTACCGGAGTCTAGTAGGAAGTCTACGCTATTTGACTTCTACTATACCTGATATCATCTTTGGCATGGGTCTTATTAGTCGGTTTATGGAGACACCTAGCCAAGTTCATTTACAACCTGCCAAGCGAATTCTACGATACATCCAAGGAACTCAAAGTCATGGCATTTTTTATGCCTCTGCTGCTACTTGTAATCTTGTTGGGTACACTGATAATGATTGGGCATGTGATATAGACGAACGAAAAAACAGCTCTGGTTTTGTGTTTCATATAGGATTTGGAGTAGTGTCTTGGTCATCCAAGAAGCAACAAGTTGTTGCATTTTCCACTTTTGAAGCAAAATATATGGCAGCTGCATCATGTGTTTGTCAAGCTGTATGGCTGCGGCGGTTACTTGGTGAGCTAAATCATCCATAAACATCACCAACAACGGTTTATTGTGACAATAGGTCGGCTATTGTTCTTACAAAAAATCATGTCTTTCATGGAAGAAACAAGCACATCGGCGTCAAATATCACTATATCCGTGATCTCATCAAAGAAAATGAAATAGCATTGGAGTTGTTATTCAAAACATGCTTCTGTTATATATATAAATAAATCTATCATGCATACAACTGTATATATATATATATATATATATATATATATATATATATATATATATATATATATTGCAATAAACAGGAAACTGACCCGAAAATACAAGAATGCAAGAAGAAACAGAAATAATGTGAGCCTTGTGTGATACCACATTTTCCTCAAGGCAATATTGTTCATTCTACGGTGCTTAAGGAATCCGAACATATGTTTCCCAAGATAGAACGAATTTCGCCTTCACAGTTGCAGCATTGCAATGAAGAAGACCGGCGAACTCAAGCTTTGTGTTTTTACTCGAACCCGAACCATACCTATCTATATGTATATGCGAATGTAGAGAGAGAATGTTTTTTCCCTGGAAGAGTGAAAATCAGAACGTATATTTAGAATGAAATGCAACAACCATAGATATAGAGAATGGAGATGTATCTCAACTGTATTGGTATCCATTCCAATAGGCATTCAAATTGTATAGGTGCTAGTTGCAAATAAAACTGTATACGTAACTCTTCAGAAGAGACATTTGCAGTTTTTCCAAAAAAGAAATGGGTTAAAACCGACAACCCACCCACCACAACCACGACCACGACCGGGCGGGCGGCACACGCGCGTGATTAGTCTAAGACTAGCATGGTTCATGCATGGTCTAGCTCTCCTCCCATGCCTCTATATATTCAAATCACCCATCCAAAGCAACCATATATAAACACCTTTAAAGTTTACTTTATTTTCAATGTGGGACAAACATTATAACCCAAGTTCAAATGGGTCTCTTTGAGATATAATTTTTCATTCAATAATTAATAGTTTTGAACATGTAATTATACCAACTTGATCTCCTTACCAAGGAGAACACATTAGTGCTTGGTCCCGTTAAATTCGGAGTTCGGATTCCATAATTATTTAAGCTCAAAGTTGAGTTTAATTACTTGTGTTTCTAACTATTTCTAACAAGAGTATCGCAGGTCGGAAGATCAGGTTGCTGACATTCATACCAAGCCGTTGAAGGCTGAAGCTTTCTACAGGTTGAAGGAGCAAATGGAAGTCTGTAGCTCTGAAAGTTTGAGTTGGGGGCTATTGGAGTTTAAACTCAAATTGAAATTTGTTAGATTATGTGTTTTGTTTTTATTTATATGTCATGTATTTGAATAAGTCTTTGATAAGGTATTTATCTGTTTTGCACGTTGATAGTAAATGTCATAAATGTAGGAATTAATCCAGCTTAGTTGAAGTGGGTTTAGGAAGTAGTTAAAAGATATGTAATGCCTATAAATGTGTATATTATTTTAATTAAATCATAATCTTAAATAAAGCTTTTCTTTCATTTTCAGTTCATTATGCAATTCATTATACAATTCTGATTC
Source organism: Cornus suecica (assembly GCA_963922005.1). NCBI lineage: Eukaryota > Viridiplantae > Streptophyta > Magnoliopsida > Cornales > Cornaceae > Cornus > Cornus suecica. The sequence continues at coordinate 84,211,027 of OY998239.1, forward strand.
TTTAATATTAAATTTCATCTTCTAATATCAGCACAACTTGCTAAGGTCCAAAACATCATTTTCTACCCCCAAAAATATCTCTGTCGGTCACAATTTTGGTCAACTTTCCTATATCGTATCGTTAACAATCGTACCGACCGAAGTAGAATAATATTGTCTCCCTATTATCACTGCGGCCAATCCATGGTGACAACATATGTGTAGAATTATACATATATATATATATATATATATATATATACATATAAAATTTGAAATTATATGATGCAATGAGCCTACAAACTACAAGAGTTGTACACGTTGGTAAATGCAAGTACAATTGTAAGGCAAAATTGAACTCAATTTGGTAGGCTCCACCACCAAAATTACAATAAAAACCACCATAATTTGAGCCATATATTCTGATTTTGTGAAGTGGGAGTCTTGTCCTGTGGGACCTCCCCAAATAACATTAATTGTTTCAAGAAAATTATAAAAGAGAGGTTGGTTGAATTTTGTTAATTTAAATTTTTTATAGTTACACAATAGATTAGTTGTACCGGTCCAACTCAAATACATTAGAAATAGTTACTAAGAAATTAAATTAGTTTAGATTTTGACGGATCCATCTACGGGCACCATATGTGCGATAACTACATGTTTGTTTTAGAAATTTTAAGACTTGAAAGGAAGTTGTGGCATTTTTTTCAAATAAAAAATAAATATAGAAAACATTTTAATGTATTACGTAGTGTTCGTGCTTCAAAATCAGCCCAGAAAAAAAAATTAAAATTACACATTCACAAGTTGATTCGGAGTTTGTTCTTTTTAAAATATCCATGGAGTTGCATGATTGCGTTAATGCATATGTGGCATTGGTCATTTATTATAGACATCCATGCCCATGCACGTAGTTCTTCTCTACATAAAAATCTCATAGTATTGGTTTATATTTATGTCTTATATTTATGAATTAGCCAACAATACTATGTCTGTTACCCATTAAAAAAAAATAGAAAATAAAAGAGAGATTTGCTTGTGTTGGATTTCTGAAAATAATTTTTTATTTTTTAAAAATTGAAAAATTAGAAAATTGTAAAAAGGTAAGTTTGGTTCAGTTTTTGAAAACTCAGTTATAAAAATGCACATGCTTGGTTTGTATTACTGGAAATAGTTTTTTATTTCTGAAAATTAAAAATCAGAAAACTGTAAAAAATTCTGCTAGATTTAGTTTTCTGAAAAAAATATTTATTTTAAGAGAATTTATTTTTATTGTTTTCAGAATTTTCGAGAACAGTTTCCAGAGATATAAATCAAGCAGGCCCGCATGTTTTCAGAGAACTCAGTTTTATGGAGAATACTTGTCTCCTACCCCGTAAGGATGAACTTTCTCATATCCCATGATGTGGTTTAATGAAATGTGGATACGTGTCTTATATCTAAAGTTGAATGAGATAGGTTTTCAAAAGTAAATTGGATTATTACTGTATATTGACTTACCGTATTAAAATTTGATGAATGAATATTTTTCTCCTTATGTTGTTATTTAAATTCAATACGAAATATTTACAATATACCCGAATTGACCAAATTGCCCTCCATCATTTCTAGTATAGAAAATACGAATTTTTGGTTTAGGAGAGTAACGTCATTTTTTTTTTATAAAAAAAGTTGCTAGTTTAATGTTTGAAAAGTTATGCTTTTTAAAAAAAAAAAAAAAAATCTTTTAGTTTTATGTTTGAATCAAAGTGAGTGCAAATTATTAAAAGGAAAAGAAATGATGGATGACAGTTTTGTCAATTAGAATATGTTATAAATATTTGTATTGGAATTAAATAAGGGATGTGAATATATAATAATGAATCAGTTAATTTTTTAAAAAGAGAGATGATTGATGTTTAAATATAGGATACGTGTTCACATTTTATTGAGTCACATTCTGGGGTAAGAGAAAATTCCTCCTTTTAGGGTACGAGGCAAGTATTATTCCATTTTTATTGTTCTCGAAAAATTATTTTTTGATCCCAAAACTTTTGACAACAGTTTTCAAATATACAAATCAAACCACCCCTAATGTATCAATGTTTGTTTAATGTCTAGTTAAGATTTGCTAATGATTCATAGAAAACATTTCACTTGTTATTATGATGAAATGGTGTGCCTATATTCTATATAGACATATCAACGGATCGGATTCGGATCAGATTTAGTTAAATTCATATCCAATTTATTTAGAAATTGGATTATCGGATTTGGATCATAATCGGATTATTGGATTTTTTTCCTAATCCATATCCTACTAATCGAATTTCCATCGGATTCGGATTAAAAAACAGATCTATTAACAAGTTTATTGATACGGATGACAAAACACCCGATTTGCTCCGAATCCGATAATTTAACGGATTTTTACTTAGTTAATTCATATTCGATAATTTGACGGATATTTACTTAGTTAATTACAAAGATTCAAAAAATTGGGACATTATTAAGTGTATTACTTGTACTACTCAATATTTATATATTAATAAATAATTTATAAATTTAAAGTACAAGTATTGAAACATTGAAATTATTCAGACTTTAATAATAATAATAGTATTTTAGGTGATCAATCATTTATAAATAATAAAATAATTAATAATTAGCATTTATATATTGGTATAATATTAAATATACACACATAGAAATATCATATCTATATATATATATATATCATATATAATTTTGGATTGGATTAACATAAATCCATATTCAATTTATTAAAAAATTAAATTATTGATAAATCCATATTCAATTTATTAAAAAATTAAATTATTGAATTTGGATCTTAATCCGATTAATTGACCGGTGTAATTCTATATATAGTTGGAATTGGGGAAATATCCAACAGAAGGAAAACGTTGTGAGAATCAGTCACATAGTCTCCAAGATCGGACGGGGACTTGTGGACGCCAATGCTACGCCAACATCCTTATCTTCTCATCTATATATATATATTCGATTTCCTCTCCTCTCCCATCCAAAAACAAGTCATTTTGACAAAAACATTCTCTATCTCAACCTTTTCATACTCCAATATCCAAATCTACATAAATAATACACTTACGTGTTAGGTCATATTAGCAGGTCGCAGTCAGAAAACTTATGTAGGGCAAATGCAAATTTTTATAAATTTATTAATAAAATTTATATTTTATTTATGTCACTAGAAGATTTTTTTTTAAAAAAATTGGGGGTGAAAATACAATTTTTTTATAAATTTATTGAAAAAAATTATTACTTTTCTAGGCTACTAAAGGATTATTTTAAAAAACTAGGAGCCATATGCAATTTTTATAAATATTTTTATAATATATATATAACTATTTAGGGTAAAATTTTTTTTATAAAATTTGGGCAGGTCCATGCTTCCCTTAGCCGAAGGGTGGCTCCGCCCCTTCATACTAGGGAGTTCATTAAAATCCAAAAGAAAATTTCTCCTATGTATGTGAGTATCAACCATAATATGAATATTAATCGAGTATAATACAAGATTACATATCAATATCTTTAACATGTATTATAAATCAGACCATACTTCTCGTGTTGGCAAATACAAGTGGATAATCATGTAATTATAAAAGGGTTTATGGCACAAAATTCAAATATAATATGAATATAGTGCATATAATTCTCCTTATGATTTTTAAACACCTTTATTATATATATTTGGTGCTAATAGATCCCTTCATTTCTTTTTTTGATGCATGAGATGTTCAATTACTATTATTTATTTGTTTATTTTACAAAAAAGTTAAAAAAAAAGTAAAATGACGATTTGTCCATTTTTTCTGACAATGCTAGTTTTCAGGTTTTGTATTTAATCACAAATGAGATCATTTTGGTGAGCGATTAAGGGCATTTTTGGTATTTGAGATCAAAGTATTGCATGTGAAAGTCACGTGCTTATAATCAGGCTCAAAAAATTTAAACATAAACTTAATTTAGGCGGTCAAAGTGAATATTTTTGCAATATTATTTGTGCTCATATAAACATTTTGAACTTTTAAGAATGTTATTTGTTTATTTTTCATACTATATGAGATATTTTCGCCATTTACCCTATTATAAAATGATATTGATCATGTGTGGAAGCTTCTTCATTGATACTCGTATACTAGCAAAAGAACCAAGTATGGGTAGAATATTGTGTATTTATTCTGAGTAAGGTATATTATGGTAATTTCACAATTTGATAAGGATAATAGGGTAATTTGGCAAGAGAAATATCTAACCACACTAGCGACTAGTCTTTTTGTCGTGCCAATGATCGCTTTCAACGGCCCAGTCCTCATAGCGAGCCGAGGCTGATTGTGGCTAGGAGGGTTTTATAAAGTTGAGTAAATCTAATCCCATGCATACATATATATGCACTCCACGTAGGCAATCCTAAAAGGACTATAGCCAATCCTAACTGAGGAATTTGTTTGAATATAAAGGAACACGGATCCTCTGTCGCAAAATCTATCTTTTGTGGACGTTTATTCAAACGTGGATAAACATTCATATTATTTTAAAATTTTAACTGGATTAAATTTAAACTATATGAAGATATTTTTGGAAATGTAAAATATATAAATAATAAAGTGGATATTTATCCATCATTGGATAAAAGGTTCAGAGAACTCAGGAGAGAGATTACGCTGGAGAGGATTCAAAAGTTTTACTCATTGAGGGTCTGTTTGGTTTGTATCTCCGAAAATTATTCTCAAGAATTTTGAGAAAAGAAAACAGTTTTATAAGAATAATAAAAATGAATTATCTGAAAACAAGTAATTTTATAACTGAATTTTTTTTAAATTATTTTTTTAAAATTAAACTAAGTAGATTTTTTTACAAATTTCTAATTTTCAAATTTAAAAAAACAGAAGCGGTTTTTGAAAATACAAACCAAGCATGATTGGATCATACAAAATACAAAATGATTCACTCATTTGTCATGAAATTAAAAACCATGTGATACTCACATCCACTTAAAAAGAACACTGAAATAGATTCTAGCATTTGGGTCAAAACAGTTTTACAAAGACTTAACAGTTTTACAAAGACTTAAAATGTTAGTTTGGCTTAAAATATGGTTCATTCAAAAGGTTGAAATGTTTGCGTTAATTGCTTGGCAATTCAAGCTTGAAATTATATTCTTAGTTTTCCCAGATACATGAATGTATTTCTATATGAACCAAGATTGGTCCTACTATTTTTTTGGTCTGATTTGTAATACTTTTGAAAGGCCTCCATATCCGATACTTGTGGACCACAACAAAAATTAATAATGCAACCGCGAATCATGAAAACAGACATTCATGTAACTGTCTTGTCTTATTCACTGATTGAGTTTCATATATGTTATTCAAGTGTGTAAAATATGATGATTCATGTGTGTAAAAGATGATGATTTATGATTGTTTCATGAGTTTGGGTATTGTAACATGTCTTCATCTAATCACCAAGTGTTCACTTCATCTGTACTCAACTGATACTACATATGAGATTGTAATTTTAAATTTCTGATAAATAGAAATACTAAAGTAGTAGAAAGCGTATCAAAGATCATAACAAAAAAAGCATATGATTAGGAATATGAATAATGTAGCTAGAGAGAGACCTTATTCAAACAAATCAAATGCTTCCCAGAAGCCATAACATAATCCATCAAAAGGGTCCTAAACAATACCAAAATATAAGTTTCTGAGAGACTCACCTTGCTGGCCCTAGACGTTCACTACACCGACAAACAATTCAATCGAACAAGCCCATAATCATGTCACCATCTTCTTCGTCTTCTTCTTCCTTCTTCTCTTCATTCTTGGCAGCAGCCGGAGCAGCCTTAGAAGCAGCAGCAGGAGCTGGAGCCGCAGCAACTGCAAACTTGCTTGGGTCCTGCAATAAACCAAAAGTTATTATTTTGAACACGTGTCAGGTCATATATTCATGCACATCGTCCATGATAGTGATGTTTAGCATTTCTATATGTATATATATCACTACAAAAAATAAGGGCTTAAGCGGCAATCGCAAGCGCCACTAAAGGGCTAAAAGCTACAACTAAAACCTGTAGCGTCGGACGGTAAATTTTCATAAAGTCCCAACAAAAATAAAATAAAAAAACTACAATAATAACAGAATAAACAATTGTTATATCTTAGATAGAGAAATCAAATTTTTATGTTATAGTGGCTGACAATTTTAGTCTGCCACTAAATCTATGTCGCTGTAGACACATTTCTTTGTGATGTATATATGTAATATATTTTGGAGCCACATCAAGTATAAACCTTTATGTATTCTTTCACTTTCTCAGCTTGTTTGTAGGAATACTCTGTTGCCACTGCAAGAGCCAGAGCATTCTTGTAGGCATGAATGAACAGGTGCGGTACAGCAGCGAGCGTGGGGTACGCGAGACTGAGCGAGAGAGCGCTAACATTGCATACTCCGGCAGCAAATTTGACGACAAGGTCATCCTCGGTGAGGCTAAGCACGTCGGGACTGAACACGGAACCATTCTCGTAGACGGACTGGACTACGAGGCCATAGGAGAATGGCCTCACCCCTAGCTTCGAAAGGAGGGCAGACTCGGAAGATCCTACCTTGTCACCCTTCTTAATGAGCTCCACAGGAGTGATGATTTCCACTGTCCCTTTGTTAATCTTGGTTGGGATGTTAAGAACCTGAGAGTGGAAGTATTAGATAATAGCGAAACAATAAGGTGTTAAAAAAGTAAGAAAAGTTTAAGGTCTGCTTGGTTGTCACTCCACACAGAAAAACTTCCAAATTTTTGTGCTTGCCTATTTTATGTTTTTTGAGAACTAAAAATCAGAAAATTATAAAAAAAAATTTTGATTGGTTCAGTTTTCTGAAAATTCAGTTATAAAAATGGTTGTTTTCATATCAAAAAACAATTTTTCTGTTTTTCAGAATTATCGAGAACAGTTTTCAAAGATACAAATCAAACAGGTTTTTTAATTCTTAATTTTCGTCAAACCGACTCTTTTAATGTTTAACCTGGAAGAAGGAAGTCTGAGAAGGATCAAGTCCAGTGTTTCCAGGTGGGACAATAACATCAACAGGAGCGATAAGGCCAACTCGTGCAGGAGCTCCGACCTATTAGAGAAATATTAGAATTACGGCAACTCATAAACACTGTTGGTCAATAAAAATTCATGAAATGAACTGTAGGAACAACCATTTTGATTGTTGACAGAAAATACAAATCAATGTTGATCAATGTTATTTGAAAATGACGGAATTAAATTATGGAATTAAAAGGGAAAATAAACAAGTTAAACAACACTTCTAAGATGTAACAAGAGCAATTTAATCCTAATCATAAATCCAAATATAAGTAGAATGGTCACCAAAATGGAAACATACCTTGTACTTGGCAACCTCGTCACTTACTTCCTTCAAATCGCCTTTTGTGAAAATCAATCCCACATTACCCTGCATCCAAAAGGAGAAATATATTTGATAACCTACCAAAATTATACATTATAGAAAATAGTATCAAATTCTATTCTCGGAAGGTAAAATCAAGAAACCCTCAAATTAAAGGTAGAAATAAATCAGGGATTTAAGAAAAATAAAAGCCATTTGACTACTTTATATATTCTCAGAAACAAATAAAAAAATATTTTCCCATTGCTCTATTGACTACTTGACCTCAAGGTAACAATACGAACATTTTCAATTTCTTCCGAAAACAAATTAACTAGCTACATGCTTTCTGAGGGATATTCATAAAAGCATTTTGGGAATAAGTCTGATTTGTTCAATATTTGAAAAATGGATGGATCCCACAAAATCAAGCATAAGAGAAATGATTTTTAAAAACATTTTTCAAACCGATATTATTAGTCAAAGGTTTTTTTTTTTTTTTTTTTTCATCTTTTGATGGGGGATGGGGTGAATGAGACTCGCATTTGAATCTATTTACAAGAAAATTCATTCTTCTATTCACATCACCCAAGATTAATACATCAAAATAAAAACAACTTGAGTCTGAATTAACCGCACAAAGAATTCTTTTTTTTTTTAATAATAATCTAGCGAATCGGGTAACCAAGATTATAATTCGGGCCCTCAATGTAGAACAACAATATGTATAACATAAAGATCAATGAACGCCGTAACGTTCATTGATCTTTATTATTATATTACATTTTCTCATCAACCGAACATATCAAAACACAAGTCGTATCCACATACCACGAGGAGCGGAATGAGACTGAGGTACGCCGTGTTACCGGTCCTCTCCGCATGCATTTTGACGGAACGTTTCATCATAGTGTTCTTACCCATCAAAATGACGGAGTCACCACGCAAGCCCTGCCTTATGTTCTGAAGCTGGGTCGAACCCACATTGTCTGCACCCACTATCAGTATCTGAGAATACATCTCCAGAAGCTTACACAGCTTCTGATCGTACATCGCTTTCTTCTCCGTCCTTGTTGGTTTTACCGCCATTGTAACGTTGGATCAGACCTTGCTTTTCCAGAAATAAATTCGGATTATTGAGCCTAGCAAACGTGGATATATATATATATATATATATGCGTGTGTATATATGTATATGGTAAGTCCTGTGTTGTTGTAGTTTACGGCACCTGTGAGAAAACTGAAAATAGAAATAAACCCTAGGGCCGGTGTCACGATAGCATGCACGTATATATGGGTGCGAGAAGAAGGGCGAGGGAATACACATGGTGGTTGTGCCACGTCATCTTGTGCTGCTGACCTTGACTACTATATATATCACTAGCTATATATGTATATACTGTATTATATAAGTACATATATAATCTAGGGTAAAATGCAGAAAACCCCCTGAACTATTGTCCTTTTGCAAATAACCCCTCTGAACTACAAATAACCCCCTTGAGCTATCAATTTGTTGCAAATAACCTCAATTTTATCCTAAAAGACTATTTCACCCTTTTTAAAAATTTATCCGTTGTTTGATTTATACCAATATTCTTTTCTCCTATTTAATATATTAATAATACTTTTCACCTTAATTATATTAGAGTAAATATCTCCTCAAATGAAAAATAAAAAATTATAACTTGTAACTATTTTTGTAAATAATTAAGTTCATAGTATCTAGTTTTATTTAAATAATAAAGCATATTATCTTAAGTTTAAACTATTTTTAGAGTAAAATAAAATTTTTGTTTCATAAAAAAATTACATAAAATCTTAAATTACTTAAATAATAGACACATTTTTTTCTCATGTTATATTCACAAAGTGTGTTAACTTAAACTTAACCATTTTAACATTTTTTTTAATTAAATTAAAATCACCTAAAAGCATGATTTAATCAATTAATTTTAAAATTATGTGTATGTTTATGAATATTTGAGTGAAAAATATGCTATCAATTTAGTGTTAATTAGTTCATAATCTATGTTAATAATAAATGCATTAAGTTTAATTCAATAAAAGGGTATTTTGGTCATTTATGAAAAATTGAAGACAATGGAGGTATTTTGCAATAAATTGATATAGTTTAGGAGATTTGTTGCACTTTTAATAGTTCAGGGGGTTTATTGTATTTTATCCTATAATCTATTCATTTTACTGTTAAACATGTAATTCAATTTTGTTACTTTTATATTTATTGTTTATGAACTTTACATTTTCCTCATATAACTCAAGTTTATTAATAATTAAGAACTTACAGGCATGAATCTTTTGCTCGCATGAATTAAATGTGTTTGGTTCGGGCTAAAATCATTTTGCTCGCAAATTTTTAAAATTTGTAAAGGCCCTAGTCGAAGTCAAATATATATGACGCCCTTCATACTGAAATGATTTCGTCACAAAACTACAATAAATATATTAACATTGAAATGAGTTTCTTTATTTCGGCATATGATAGTAATTTGTACATACCTTTCAAAAAAAAAGTAGTAATATGCACATATCAATTTTTGGCCTCCTTGGGCTAAACAAATAAATTACTGAATTAAATTAGACCTAAATTAATTATTATTATTATTACTACTACTGGGTAAACCGTAAAAGAAAAAAAAAATTGGGCTATAATAGTATATGTACAATATATAATTTTGGGTTCCTTGGAATAAACAAATAAATTAATTAGTTGCATTAGGCCAAATTAATTTTTTTTTTTTTTTGTGCCTATAATACTATGGGTAAGAGAAAAACAAATTGGGGTAAAGTAGAATCTGCACAATGTATACTTTTTGGGCTCCTTGGAATAAATAAGTAAATTTCATTAATTGCATAGATATACATATATTTCATTGTACTAAATTTGTTATATTATCACCTTATTCAGGATTAATGTGACGCTTATTATTATTTTTTTGTGTGTTTATGTAATGTATCTTATATGTATTCTATGAAGACTGGCAAAAACATCTCAAATCTTATATACTTAAGGAGAAAATATGTTTCAACTTTCAACTATGCAGAAAAAAAATATATATAGAAAATCAACTCTGAAATTCCGATCCGATGAAAAACCAAAACTTAGCTCGATTTCAGGATTTAGATCAACATTTAAAACGGGTCCATGGGCTTGGATATTACTTGGACAGGCCTATTAGTCTAGTAGGCTCGGTCCAGTCCAATGTCATTAGCCCAAACAAAAACCACATCAACTTAAATTGGTTGCAATTTTTTAAGAGACTTTGGAGTGTGGACTTCACCAACTTACAAAGCAATAAAAATTCAGAGTAAATGCATTAATTACAAATATTTAATATCATGAAGTCAAAATAAACGTTTAAATTCAATTTCATGAATTCAAAATAAACATTTTCAAAATTATGCACTTTCAAAACCATGTATTCTCAAAAAGTCTTATGTGGTTATGACGGTTAATTATAAAAAAAAAAATATTCATTCAAGTACTATTTTTCTGGAACTAACCCACTCTCCTACGTCTATATATAATTCTTGTATCATTTTTGTCCAACAACGGATCCAGAATTCTTATAAGAAGGTGTCATTAAAAATGAAAATTAAATTTTATAAACGATTTTTATTTATATTTAATTTTTGTTACTTGATTGATGAGTGTCGACTGTATTTAACGTGTGTCGGTGTGATACTAATTATTTGACCTTTAGTTATCTTCTTAAATTTTAGATTATCACAAATTGGACAGTATATATAGAGTGAAGAAATTAGATAGATGATTTATTTGATGTCTTTTCATATTTAAAAAATTCGTACGTGCATGTGAATCTTTAATTGAGAATATGAGAGTGATGTGAAAAAAGTTGATATCAGGAATATGTGGCTATATTTTAAAGTTAAAAAAATGAGTAGGGGAAAAAATGAAAAGTGAACAATAAGATGAGCGCATAATTAAAGTTGTAATAAAAATATAGAAAGTACCATAATTTAAAATAAATAAATAAAAACTTCTTAGGATAGCGTACAAAATGTTGTACGTGTTCACGAATGTGGCATCTCTGTGCATATGAGTGATATTTATCTTGATATCTATACTACTTATATAAGTCCATGCACTTTTTTACATATATATATTTAAAATTTTATTTTACTATTGTTATTCTTGTAAATAATTATAATTATTTATTTACTTAACATTTACATCAATTATTACAAAACTCCATTGAACTTATGTAAATTCAAAACAATATTACTCTTTTTATACTTTTTTACTTATTTTATTTCCTTATTTAATTAATTATAGCTATTTATTATTTACACGTATAACCGTTACAAAACTCTAAGAACTCATTTGAATTTCACTCCTCATATCCCTTTTCGAAAAGAAGTGGAATCGACATAGCTTGTTACTCCAAATGGTGTCCAAGGTTGGTAAAGATTCAATATTTGTATACTTTATCTATGCATCATTAACCACGTGCAAAGCACATGCTTTCTCCTTATACACACAAAAGTAGTACATAAATGGATAAAAATTAAAAAAATACTCAACAAGAAATGTGGTACTTATACACAGAATTGTTACATTGGACAAAAGTGATATTTGATTGAGTTATCATTCAAAGTGCTAAAAGATTTCATCTTGTTAGCTTACTCTTTGTGAAGATCCAATATGTTTGGACTTTTGCGTATTTGCAAATCTTTTGTTAAGACAAATCAAACATGTTGATTTAGACTAACGATTGACCATCGTGGCTCTTGTTTGTTGTATTTACATTAAATTTCCTTCTAAATTGAGCAATATTTTTTTTTTGAAAATTAAACATTACTCACATATCCTGCCTCCACCAATACTTGAATCCTGAACCTCTCATTTGAGAATTAAAGTTCGGTACCGCTTGACCATTATGCCTTTTGGCGAGCAATTTGTTTTTATACGCACGTTAAGTATAATAATCTCAAAGAAACCATGTTTTCCTAACTATCCCTTAGTTTTTTTTGAATGGATAGATTTTTTGCTTTAGAAAGAACATATGAAAGTCTAGATTTCAAATCCTTATGGTTAGACCCAATAAATAAGAAGTTGACTTTTTATTTTACTGGGTAGTATTGGCTTAAGGATTCATCCAAGGACAATAATATTACATTTGATAATAACAAACCATTACTCTATGTTTAGTACTAATACCAAAGTAAAGTTTAGTGTTTCATCTCAAATGCAAACTCGGAGGAAAACTGAATCAAAGGCAAAACCAAAAAGGACAAGACTGTCAAATTTCATATCAAGGAACAACAAAGACAAGATTAATACGAAAGGGATAGATAGGATGGTGAATGACTTAGTTTATGAATGGTTAAATGCATTGAGTCACATTTGAAGCTTGAGCGTCTTAAAAATGGTTAAGAACTTAACATTGAACCTAAAAAAACAATTTGCTGGTTTTTGGTTTTTACAATCAACTGAATTTGTCCAGTAGTCGACTACAAATTTCATAGAACTAGTTTATTTTAAGTCATATTGAATCTAGACATATTATTAAAACAACCGATTGAAACTTATGTTTCATTCGACTATAAGCAGTCTCCACTCGAGAGCTTAAACTCACTAACCTTGATACTTATAGTCGGCTGATGATATGTAGTAAACGATTGCGAATTTTTAGTGACCAAAACTTTGTGAGAAACCTTAGACATAGTCAACTGCATGAAATAAGTAGACAACTGAAACTGGTTTCCGTTGACTGGTAAATGAAACTAGTCGACTAGAACTTAAACGGGTTTTGACTACATTTATAATTTTCCAACTACCACCGCCTACCACTCTAACAACTATATATGTATATTTGTTTTCGTGAGACAAATGGTTCAGCACTCTCATCTCTTACCTCTCCCTAGCATTTATTCTCCATAGAATAAGCATTAAAGCTCCAAAGTTCCATTATTCTTGAGCTTTTATTTACATATTGAGCATTAAACTCTCATTCTAGCTAATCATTATATATATATATATATATATATATATATATATATATATATATATATATATATCATTTGAGAGTATTGATTGAGTTTGGTTCAAGTTTCCTCCATCATTAAGTGCACTAGAGCTTCCATTTGTGGATCATACCTTAACCCTAGGGTTTGTAAGTGTATTTTCTAGAGAAACATTTGATTTGTTCACTACTTTTGATTCCTAGGGTTGGTTGAACTCTAAGAGAGCAAGAGAGGTTATTCTCTAGAAGCAGTGAAAAGTTTATGAGCTTCTTTGCATAAGATTTTATCTCCATACGGAAAGAGAAATCATAGTGAAAGAATAATTCATAATGATTTTCCTTCCAAAACAAGCACTTTTATTTGCAATATGTGTACATGTGTTGTGATACTTTTGCGTCTATGAATAATATTTACGAACACAAAAGTTGTACATGAATTGATCAATGTAAAAGAGATTAAAAACATCACCAAACAAAAAACAAAATACTTCTATGTACAAAAGTGGTATGTATATGCACATAATTGATACTTGAATGAGTTATCATCATGAGTGTTAGAATATATCATCTTGTTAGTTCACTCACATCTGAGAAGATTTAATTTGTTTGAACTATCTATATTTGCAATTTGGTTGCTCATAAGATTGACACGAAAGCTCTCCAAGTCAAATATGTTGATTCACAATGCTTTACTCTTGTAACTTATTCGATATACTTATAGTGATTTTTTTTCTAAAATGAGCATTTTTTTTCAAGTGCACTAATGTACCATTTGTGTCATTCAGATAGTCGTGCAACATGTATACATGTGTTAAGTTATCTTTATGCAAATTAGTAAAATTTACGTATATAAAAACGTACATGTAATTATTAAAATGATAAAATATCGTCGGAAAGAAAAAGAAATACTTATGTGCACATAAGTAGTATGTACATGTAAAAATTTGGTACTTGAATGAGTTATCATTCAAAATATTAGAAGATGCCATCTTTATTAGTTGACTCATTTGTGAAGATTCAATTTGCTTTCATTATTTATATTTGCAATTTGGTTGCTCATAGGATTGACAGAAAAGCCCTCTAAGTCAAATATGTGGATTTAGAGCGCTTCACTCTCATGACTTATTGGTTGTATTCATAATGATTTTCTTCTAAAACGAATATTAATTTTTCTCTTTATGTACAAAAAATGTAGAATCTGACTCTAGGATATTAAAAAATTGACTCCATTTTCTTAATTATTTCTTAAAATTATTAGTTTTATTATTATTATTATATTAACAACCATATATTACACTTTTTCATGAAGAACATTAATACCTTTAAGATCATAAATAAGTTAAAAGAATCAAATATCACTCCCAACTTTTGTCAATTCATCTTCAACTATTGCGATAAAATATATTATTTTTCTTATTTTAATACACAAATGTACCATTTATGTCATTCAAAAGATTGTGCACAAACGATGGTAGATGTGTTTGCAAAATATAATATCTTTTTGCATGAGAGTGATTCTTACGTACACAAAAATGTACATGAATGGATAAATATTAAATGTGCACAGAAGTCGCACGTACATGCACAACACTAATATTTGAATTAATACTAGTTATCGCTCAAAGTGTTAAAAATTGTCAAATTATTAGAGTCTGGTCTTCACTAATTTTATGCTCAAATAGAAGGATATGAAAAACACCATGCGAAGTCACTGCTATGCCTCGCTACTCTGCGACCACCTATTTTTTTCAGATTCTATGATTCGATTTCCTCAAAGTCTGCCCCTATCTCGCCAGAGGTACAAAAGTGTTCAACTATAAAGGAAAGGGGTGATAGCATTTGATTTCGAGCAATACAACTTATGAGCAAGTCATGGTCACGCTTTTTATAAAATGAAAAATCAAGGGTTATAGTTTCATGTTGATGAACTAATTTAGGTGTTTTTTCACTAATTAGGAAACATAACCGCAAAATAGTAACGAATCAAATCCGAGATAAGAAAATAAAAGACTTTATGGTTGCATCAATCGATCAAATGGCTTCATGTGGTCAATTTCTCTACTAAGGCCAACACTTCTATCATGATAGGACCCTCGTCTCCTTGTCCCCTATAGGGTGACACTCCTGAACCCTTATTGACTTGATAAAAAAGAGTAATAATTCTTAACTTTTCAAGAAATCCTTCATCAAAAGTTGTAAATGACAAATGACTAATTTATGAATATTTCAATTTGTTTTAAAGCGTGTAAAATATACATTTTTTTTAGTGCACAAACATACCATTCAAACGGTTGTACACAAAAGGTGGAACATGTTTCGTGAAATATAATTATTTTTTACATGAGAGTGATTCTTACGTACACAAAAGTGTACATGATTGGATAAATATTAAAAGGATTAAAAAAAATCACTCCACAATTTAGTATAATTACTTCTGTGCAAAGAAGTCGCTCGTACATGCACGACACTAATATTTGAAGGAGTTATCGTTCAAAGTGTTAGCAGTTGTCATCTTGTTAGAGTCCATTCTGGTCTACATTCATGCACAAATAGAAGGACGAGATTAGCGCCATGCGAGGGCACTGTTATGCCTCTCTGCTCTGCGACCTCCTGTTTGTTTTTCAGATGTTATGATTCGACTTTCTCAATAGCCCACCCCTATCTCGTCAAAGGTACAATAGTGTTCAACTATAAATGAATGGGGTGATATCATTTGATTTCGTGCAAGACAACTTATGACCAAGCATGATCACACTTTTTCTAAAATGAAACATTGGAGGTGAAGGTTTTATGCTAACGAACTGATTTAGATGTCTTTTTGCCTTACTAATTAGGAAACCGAACCATAAAATTCTAATCAAATAAATTTGATACAAGGAAATAGAAGCTTTTACATTTGCACAAATCAAATGGCTCTATGTGGTCAATATCTCTTCCAAGGCCAGCACGGATATCATCATAGGACCCTTGTTCTTTGTCCCATGCGGCTTAACACCTCTGAATCCTTATTGACTTGAGAAAAAAAAAGAGTAATAATCCTAATCCTATAGCAACTATTGTAATCGACAAATGACTCATTTATGAAGATTCAATTTGTTCCAACTATTTAGTTGGTCTTTAGATTGTCGAAAAATCTCCCTAGGTCAAATATGTTGATCCAGAGCGTTTCGCCGTTGCGACTTATTATACATATTCAAACTGATTTTCCTTCTAAAATAAGCATTTTTCCCCAGTGCACAAATAAACAATTTTAGAAACGTGGAAGTTTACTCTACCATGCATATTGAAAAATATTCATTTTTCTTGAGTTTCTTGGTAAGAAATTTGACTTATAAATGCTTGGTCCTTCACGGGTGAGTGATGGTGTATTTGTATATTATGTAATATGGACTCTTTCAAAGTAGGTGAAGTACCCGTGTAAGACACATATTAGTCGAACATAGGTATTAAAGATGTGTCCAAAACTTCTGGCAGGATAATTTTCTAAATTTATACTCGAATGATTTCATTTTTGCTATATTATTACTTTAAATGAGTAAAATATCAATTGTGAAAACTATATCTCATAATAACATTATTGCACTTTAAAGAATAAAAGAAAATATTGGCCACCAAAAGACCTAATGGCCCAACAGTACCAACTCTTACTCCCAAATAAGAGGTCAAGGGTTCAAGCCTCAATTACAACAGTTGTACCCTAGTCCATGTAACATAACTTGTATGATGGTTAGCTGAAAGTTCGTAAATGATAAGAATGAATAGAGTATGTCTTAATCAACTTTGCACGTACATCTCATCTTATATCTTGGAAGAGAATTTGTTGTCGAACATGAACTTCATCGGCATCCTACTTTGGTGGTTAGGATTAGACAGGTTTTTCACATTTGTTTATTCATTTTTATGTCCTTCCTAATTTTTGTGTATGTGATACTGAACAAACCATTTTTCCAAGATGATCGGAGTGAGAAATGTGTCGTCTCGTCAATGATTCACTCACACGTGGACATTGTCAATCACTTCATTATCGTTATCTTAGTCGGCATGTGCACTTTTCAGTTGTGCTTGATTTTATCTTTTCAAATTTTAGTTTGGTTTAGTTTTTTGCAAAAAGTTTCCTTATTTATTCCACTAAAACCTAAATAGCATAGTTGACACATCCTGTTCCGTCCTAACTCCTAAGAAAATGAAGTTTCCCGTTATAAAATCACATGACTATAATCAGACATGTATTTCTTTCTTGACTAGGTAGTTGGGTTGGCTATTTCTCCTATGACATGGCGCACTATGTTGAGAAGAAAAAGTTATCTTTGTCGGACATGTGCACTTTTCATTTTAGTTTTATACAAAAATGTGGTACATGTGTTCGCGAAATGTGGTAACTTTTTGCCCGAGAGAGATTCTTACGGACACAAAAGTGTACATGAATGAATAAATATAAAAAAAATCACTCGACAGGTTGGTATTACCTCTGTGCACAAAAGTTGCACGTACATGCATGACACTAATACTTGAATGAGTTATCATTCAAAGTGATAGAAGTTGTCATCTTGTTAGAATCCAGTCTTATTTGAATTCTTGCACAAATAGAATGATAGAAGGCACCATGCTAGGGCACTGTTATACCTTATTGCTCTGCGACCGCCTATTTTTTTTATTCCGTGATTCGATTTCTTCAATGACCTGCCCCTATCTCGTCAGAGGTACAAAAGTGCTCAATTATAAATGAGAGATGTGATAGGAGCAAGACAACTTATGAGCAAGCCATGACCATATTTTTTCTAACAGGAAACACCAGAAGTGAAGATTTTATGCTGACAAACTAATTTAGACATCCGTTCACCTTATTGATTAGGAAACAGTACTATAAAATAGTAACCAACCAAATCCGATACAAGAAAATAGAAGATTTGACGATTGAGCTGATCAAATGGTTTTATATGATCAATATCTATTCCAAGTCCAACACGCCTATCATAATAGGAATCTCGTCTCCTTGTCCCCTTTGGGGTGACACCCCTAGGATCCTTCTTTAGTTGAGAAAAAAAAGTCGTAACCCCTAATCATTTACCAACAGTCGTAGACAAATAACTCATTTATGAAATTCTCATTGTTTCAACTATTTATTTTTGCAACTTAGCTAGTCTTTAGATTGTCAGAAAAACCTGTCAGTGTCAAGTATGTTAATTCATAATGCTTCACTATCGTGATTTTTTTGTTATATTTAAAGTGATTTTCCTTCTAAAATAAGCCTTTTTTTCCTTATGCACAAATAAACAATTTTAGAAACGTTGAATTTTACTCTAGCATATCAAAAAATATTCGACTCCATTTTTCTTGGTTTTTTAATATACCGTCTTATTTTATGCTTTTTCCCGGGAGGCCTTTAATATTATAGAAACAATAATAAAAATTTAAATATCCTTCCCAACTACTGCTAATTAATTTTTTTCATTGGCATTGATTAAAATAATAATAATAAAAAGTAAGGTGTATTTATCCCATTGTGGTGTGATTAATGAGATATTTAATGAAATCTTATTAAATCAATTAACAAATAAGGTTTTGACACTATAGTGATGAGATGTCAGTCACATTCACTGCATGTATATGCTTCTCTCCTATATATAGACACATATACATACACTCAAATTTCACTTGCAAGTTTGTCACTCTCTGCTAGCATTTGCGTAATCTCTGCTCGGATTCTCTGACGACACATGGCAGCCCAAGCCATTTCCCTCTCTCACCGTCTCGGTTTCTCCGATCACCGGCTCTTCACTCCCTCCCGCCGGAGACTCACCTCATTCGGTCTCACAGTCAAATGCTCCTCTATCTCATCTTCATCTGGTACCAATCTTCTTGATTTGATAATCAATTTTCAAATATATATATGTACATACATCTATATATAGATATATATATATATATATATATATATAGTTGTGTGATGGTTTATTTTTTATTTTGTACAGTAGATCACGCGGTGAAGTTCCAGGAAGCCGCGAAGAAGGGGAACTTGATTCCTCTGTACCAGCCAGTTTTTGCCGATCATCTGACGCCGGTGCTGGCGTACCGGTGTCTGGTTCGGGAAGACTACCGGGACGCCCCGAGTTTTCTGTTCGAGGCCGTGGACCATGGCCCCGAATTTTCCACTGTTGTAAGACACTTCTTTTACGATCTCCTCTTGTTTGGTTGGTGAGAAACTGTGGGTAACCGAAAGAAAATTTATGAGGTTTTGATAAGGTGTTTATTGTTGTGGATGCTATAGATGAGATATTAAAGTACTGCGTCACTACATGTTTGTTGTGCTTTGATTTATTTATTTTTTGTTATACAAACAAATAATTTATATGAAAACAATAATTTTGCCAGATTTGGGTCTTTTTAATATGCCATAGTTTTTGACGACGCAGAGAATTTTATTTTGGTTTTGAATATGTAGGAAATATTGCCAAGTTGAATTTTCTTTTTGTTGTCACTATCAAAGGACGTACAATTTATGAAACTAATTTCAATATCTAGCATGAGTTGAATGTGGGATTTAATTTGCGTTGGTGTCTCTATCATATGAACAACATTATTTAAATATGGGTTTTAATTTTCTCATGTCAATATATATATCATGAAAGAATAAAAATGTTTTGATTTTTTATAGCTAATTTATTATTATTTTATCAATTCATTGCATGAGAAGCATAAGGAACAATTATTCTTTTACTTCTATTTTGTGTATATATTTATTTTTTGGGTATGTATTTACATTTTGTTGAATTATTTATAGGGGAGGTATAGTGTGATCGGGGCTCAGCCGGTGATGGAAGTAGTGGCGAAAGAGAATAGAGTTATAGTAATGGATCATGACAAAGGGAGACGGACAGAGGAGTTTGTAGAGGATCCAATGACAGTTCCTCGGTCGATTATGGAGAAATGGAAACCTACATGCTTGGATGAGCTCCCTGATGCATTTTGTGGTAAGACATTTGATTTATAAATGCTTGGCCTTTTAGGGCCCGTTTGGTAGGCGATCCGGTCTGGTCTTATCTGGTCTGGTCTGGTCTGGTCATATCTGATTCGGTCTGGTCTGGTTTTATTTGGGTGGTGTTTTGAAAGTCTGTTTGGTAAAACTGTCTGGTCTTATTCAAGCTTTTTGGTCTTACGTTTGGAAAATAATACAAAAAATAAAAAAATAATATATAAAATTCAAAAAATATATAAAATTTGAAAAAATATAAAAAATTTGAAAATAATATAAGAAATTCAAAAATAATATATTTTTCAAAATTTATAAACTATTTCGAATTTTTATATTATTTTTTGAATTTTATATATTATTTTTTATTTTTTATATTATTTTCAAATTTTTTATATTTTCTCAAAAATATATATATCTAATTTTGTATATTATTTTTGAATTTTATATTTTTTTTCAAATTTTATACATTATTTCAAATTTTTTATATTTTTTTTCAAAACTTATATATTATTTTTTAAATTATATATATATTTAAAATTTTATATATTAATTTTGATTTTTATATATTTTTTTCGAATTTAATACATTATTTTAAAAAAATTATATTATTTTTCAAATTTTATATATTATTTTCGAATTTTATACATTATTTTTTATTTTTTCTATTATTTTGGAATTTTTTTATTTCCCCAAATTTTAAATATATTTTTTGCATTTTATATATTAATTTTGAATTTTATATATATATTTCAAATTTTTTATATTATTTTTTTAATTTTATATATTATTTTCAAATTATATATATATTTTAATTTTATATATATTTTTCAAATTTTATGGTCTCATGTGTTAAGATAATTGTATATAAGACCACTTGAGACCATCATTTTTGGTTGTCTCAAATTACCCCTTTTGGTCCCAAGTGGTCTTTGTTTTTTTGGAATCGTGTTACCAAACAATGTCCGGTCCCAAAAAAATCATTATGAGACTGGACCGCGAACCAAACAGGGCCTTAACTGATGAGTGATGGTCTTTTGACGGATAGTGATGGTGTACTTGTATGTTATGTTATATGGAATCTTCCAATGTTAGTGAAGTATTCGTGTCCGACATATCACACATATTAGTCGGACATGGGTATTAGACATGTGTCCGACACTTTTAATAGGACATTGTTCTAAATTTATATCTGAATGACTTTATATTGTTATATTATTACTTTAATTGAGTAAAATATATATTTCATAAGAACATTATTGCACTTTTAAGACTAAAATAAAAATATTGGCTAAAATGACCCGTGTTCAACAATTGTACCCTAGTCCATGTAACACAAGTAACACAATTTGTATGATGGCTGGCTGAAAGTTCGTGAATGAGTAGAGAATTTTTTGTTGGACATGAACTTCATCGGCATCTTACTTTGGTGGTAAGGATTAGACAAGTTTTTCACATCTGCATATTCATTTTGATGTCTTTACTGATTTTTGTGTATGTGATGATGTACAAACCATTTTCCCAAGATGATCGGAGTTAGAAATGTGTCGTCTGGTCAATGATTCACTCACATGTTCACATGTGGACATTGTCAATCACTTCATTGTCGTTATCTTTGTCCGCATGTGCACTTTTCAGTTGTGCGTGATTTTCTCTTTTCAAATTTTAGTTTGGTTTACTTTTAATGCAAAAAGTTTTCTTATTTATTCGACCAAAACTGAAAATAACATAGTTGATACCTCCTGTTCCATTCTAACTCCTAAGAAAATTAAGTTTCTCGCAATAAAATCACATGACTATATTCAGACATGTACTTCTTTCTTGACTAGGTGGTTGGGTTGGCTACTTCTCCTATGACACAGTGCGCTATGTTGAGAAGAAAAAGCTACCGTTCTCGTGTGCTCCAAAGGACGACCGAAACCTCCCTGATGTTCATCTAGGGCTTTATGATGACGTTATTGTGTTTGATAACGTGGAGAAGGTTGTCTCACTTTCCTTTTGAAGATTATGCAATTCATGTCTAAGTTTTTTCCTTTATGTAGCTTGTTATATCTTTTCAGTTGAGTGTTCTACTTTGTGCATATATATGAGTCGAAAATCTTTGCAGAAGCTAAAAGTTCCTACATAGAAGGGCACTTCATTTACCTGATTTAAGATCCTGATTCGGATTATTGATACTTCTTTTAAAAATGCGGTGTTTTACAGGAGCTGTCATTCCTAGTCATGTTCAATCTTGGCTAATATTGAGTTGTTTTCGAGAAATTTTTCCAATCAAATACATGGCAAAATTAAGAAATATTTAGAATCATGTGATCGTCCATGGATTTTAATTTCTGAGAAACTGACCCATAGCAGCATTGATTGTTAATTTGAAGTCTCCTGAGTATTACTTCTTTTCTTTTTCATGAAAATTTGATCATCCTCAGAAAGCGTTCGTGATACACTGGGTGCAATTAGATCAATATTCTTCTGTTGAGGAAGCCTTTAACGATGGAATGCGCCAGTTAGAAAGTTTAATCACTAGAGTGCGTGATAGAGCTCCGTAAGTAATCAATCGCATGCTTATGATCACTACTCCTCCCTTGTGTTATTATTTCTTTATTTTACATTTTTTTGTTCATTTTGAGTTTGTTCAATTTTGTTTATTTCAGCCCAAGGATGGCTTCCAGTTCAATTGAATTAGATACTAGTCTTTTTGGTCCTTCACTGAACAAGTCGACGATGACAAGTGATGAATACAAGGCCGCAGTGTTGCAGGCTAAAGAATATATCCAGGCCGGGGATATTTTTCAGATCGTATTAAGTCAGCGTTTTGAACGGACAACTTTTGCCGACCCTTTCGAAGTATACAGAGCACTAAGAACTGTTAATCCGAGTCCGTACATGGCTTATATACAAGTATGCCTGCTATCACCTATAGCTCTTCTGCTGACGAGTTCATTTACGATAATCTAATATTCTTCGAGCTTTTCTCATGGTCAGGTTAGAGGTGCTGTTCTGGTTGCATCGAGTCCTGAAATTCTTACTCAGGTCAAGAAGGTAAAAGAATCTATAGAATGATTTAACATATATGCATGAACGAAGATTTACTAATTAAGTAGTTTTGCTTAAAACATATTAAGGTTGTATGTCCAAAAATTCAATTCTCACCTGTATAAATGTGCATATTAATTTACTTCTGTTGACAGAGAAGGATAATCAACCGACCCCTTGCTGGGACAATTAGGAGAGGGAAGTCTCCCGAAGAAGACTACTTGAATGAAAAGAAACTTCTCAATGATGAAAAGCAATGTGCGGAGCACATCATGCTGGTCGACTTGGGAAGAAATGACGTTGGAAAGGTTTGTGCTCGTTTCAACGTAAAAGAAAAAATGAAAAAATATAAAGGAAGGACAAACTAGATTAATGCCCATGCTGCATGATTCAAAACCTTAGTTATGTCGATTAATTTTTTCAGGTTTGCGCTTAATAGATGCGAGAAAAGATTTATTAATAAGAAGTATCCTATAATTGCCACTAATGGAATATGATTTGGTATTGTGACAGTCAATTGGTAAATAAGCTTATGTGCTTTGCATGTTTTTTAAGACTTTCATCAAACTTCTTCCAAGGATGGAAATGTTAGCAATCAAGATGGAGAAGTTATTCTTGCTCTTCCTGTCTTAGATTTGAAATGTTTTTTTCTTTTTTATGATAAAATGCACATGTAGGCTGCTAATAGCTCGTATGGTTCTTCGTTGTTTAATTATTGAAATCCGACATCTTGGGAAATTTAGTAATTTTTATATCTGATGGATAGTTCATTATATAGAGGTAGAGAAAGGTGGAGATGGATAGATAGATAGATAGATAGTGCATTGTCTTTAATTTTACAACTGGATTTATTTTCTGAGAGGACTTAAATTTTTTTGCTGTGATATTGTTACTA
Organism: Cornus suecica; assembly: GCA_963922005.1. Classification (NCBI taxonomy): domain Eukaryota; kingdom Viridiplantae; phylum Streptophyta; class Magnoliopsida; order Cornales; family Cornaceae; genus Cornus; species Cornus suecica. The sequence goes on from OY998239.1 coordinate 84,235,328, forward strand.
ACACATGCAATTCTTGCAGGTCTCAAAACCTGGTTCCGTGAAGGTTGAAAGACTCATGAACATTGAGCGCTATTCACATGTCATGCACATCAGTTCAACAGTAAGTGTTTTTTCATTGCAGTTCAATATATATATGCGGTGTTCATAACGTCCAAAATGAGGATTTCAACAATGTTTAGTGGGTTATATTCATTGCATGAAGATTGGCGTAGATGGCATAACCAGCATAGTGTACATTTTTCGAGGAATAAAGAAACTTTAAGGGGTAAATAAAAATTGAAAACGGAAGATATTTGGTAGTGTAGTAATGTTCTTCCTCCATATTGTTATACAAAATTTATTATCATATGCTTCATAAACATTCAATGCAATGTATGTTGGATGTTTTTTGGAAATGTGCACATCTAGTGACAGCTTATACCTGCCTTTGCAGGTGACTGGAGAGTTATCCGATAATTTGACTAGCTGGGATGCTCTCCGTGCTGCATTGCCAGTTGGAACCGTCAGCGGAGCACCAAAGGTTTTAAATCCCCTGCTCTCTTCTTATATATTGATTATGTTGCTTGGCTAGCATGTGGAAGAAGTATGAGGTGCTTTTGAATTTAAATGTTTTAATTACCGGGGAAAAAAATGTGCGAGATGCTTATAGTCATTTTCTACCAATTGTGACGGTCTTTGTTCTAAAGTCGGAGGGATTTAGTTTATATGAAATTTCACTATAGAACAGTTTGTAAGGCTTTCCAAGTCATATTATTGTTAGAATAGAAACATAAAATAGCGATTTTATCAACTATTGACATAATCTTCTGCCGGGCCTAATTTGTTTCTCTGTAAGGAATAGGAATAATAATAATAATTAAAATTTGGAGTTTGACAGAGGCATTCTTTCCTTCCTTGCATTATGATGGGTGTAGGGTGCCGGAAACAGATTAATTTTACCGCCTGCGTTTGTAGGATGATTTTGGGGTAAACGTGGTGTGTTCAGTCCAGGGTATGAAAGGTTGGAGGTTTAGGTTTACAGATTTTTTCTTCCTTTTTTTGTACCAAGATTGCAAACAGATCATTAGATAAAATAATAATAATGATCGGTTTGAGTCCCAAG